>OY992877.1:178278601-178666101 GCA_963921405.1 Cepaea hortensis
TTCTTCTTCTTCTTCTTCTTCTTCTTCTTCTTCTTCTTCTTCTTCTTCTTCTTCTTCTTCTTCTGCTTCTGCTTCTGCTTTTGCTTCTTCTTCTTTTTTTCCCTCCTCCTCCTCCTCCTCCTCCTCATTCTTCTTCTTCTTCTTCTTCTTCTTCTTCTTCTTCTTCTTCTTCTTCTTCTTTTCTTCTTCTTCTTCTTCTTCTTCTTCTTCTTCTTCTTTTCCTCCTTCTCCTCCTCATTCTTCTTCTTCTTCTTCTTCTTCTTCTTCTTCTTCTTCTTCTTCTTCTTCTTCTTCTTCTTCTTCTTCTTCTTCTTCTTCAATCGTTCGCTTGAAATGTATTTATATCTGCAACGTTGTCTTTTGTATAAACTTCACTGTCATTTTAAGTTCACTCGGTGGTCCATAGAGTTTATCTTCCATTGTTGTTTATCTAAGCGAGAAGGTTTGCCAAGATATGTTGTATTTTGGCCAGTCTTGGATGTGATCTGCTGTCTGAGGCACCATTCCACATGGGAACATGGCTGATTCGCTAATTTTGAATTTTGTATACATGTGGTTGTGTAATTTATAGTGTTCTGAGGCGCAGAATGATTTGTTCTAGTCTGTCAATAAAGTGGTAATCGTCTTGAGCTGAAGTCGTTGTGTTTCTGATTAATTTAACCATTCTTTTCTCTTAGCGGTGTGTAACATTCACATCAGATGCTAACTCCGCCATTCGTGATGAAATTGAGAATAAATTAATCTTTTTCATTGACACATTCAACATTAAATCATCCGCTTAATTATGGATGCTCCAGTTTCCTTGCAATTTTCTTATCCTCACCACCATCATTGTGTCTGATTCTTCTTAAGTAGAATCCTCTGCCTTTAGCTTTTGCAGCTTTATTATTCATCTCATCATAATCATCTCATCTCATCATCATCATCGCATCTCATCTTGATCTTCTTGTACCTTGCGGTGTCGAGGTGAACAGCGGGAGAGTGCCCATTAAGGGGCTTCATATATCGAAATTCCCATGGACCCTGTTATTCTCTCTGTCCATCGCCTACGCGGTCGGCCTCTTCCTCTGTTACATTTGGTCTGTACACCATTGCTTTGTGGTGTACTGTTAGTTAATAGCCTAGTATATGGCCAAACCATTTAACCTGCTGCCTTCTAATGAAATCTAGTCCTGTTTTCTTTATTTCTGGTTTTCTCTCTCCTTGATACATTGAGTATTTGTCGCAGGTATTTTCCGTTGTTGTAATTTTTCGTTTCTCTTTTTCTGTCATTGTCCAGGTTTGGCATTGGTAGCATAGAGTTGGTAGAAAGAGTATGTTGTACAGAACTTTATAACACATATAGATACGTGTATTTTCTTTAGTATTAGTGGCATTTGTCCAATGAGTTTGTTTGCCTTATTGCATCTATTTTCGATCTAGTCTTCTGATTTGCCATTTGATAATATTATACTTCCTAAGTACTTGAAGCTCTTTACTTGTTTCAAAGGATGTTCTTTTAGATTACTCTTTCTTGTTTTTTCTTCATCGGTTATAGTCATTATTACTGTTTTATTTATGTTAAGTTTCCTTACACACTTCTTATAGACTATTTATGTGAACTTGTAATTTTGCTTCTGATTTTGTTTTGCTATTAGTGCTTGATTTTCCACAAATTAATATGATCACTATTATTATCACCACTGTTGTTATGTTTTTGCAGAGCGTGCTCAACGCCTCCCCTTGCCGCCCCCCCCTCCTCGCCCCCCCCCCCCCCCTTCTTTATAGGACCTTCTAGCAACAACAAAAATTCAGCAGCGCCCCATTAGATGCACTACATTCTATTTCCCATTTTACTGCACATCTGTGCACTGCAGATACGTTTCTCTTACTATCCCCGTGGGGCCAGTATGGCGGCCGATTGCATTTTCAACCCCAGATGCCGGAAATTGCTATTCTAACCTTGGATTTACAGATTCGCGAATTTGTTCGTTTATTTACTTTTATTCTTCTTTTTACTTACCTTGTCTTGTTCAACAGATTTGCTTAATTGTATTTCTCGTTTTTGTCATTCTGTTTTCAATCCCATTCTTCATTATCGTTTCCGATTACATTATTCATATTATCATAGTGAGTGTGTACGTCGCCATTCTTACAACTTATCACAAGCAACAGAAAGAGGTTGTCTTCATCTTTTGGCCACGTAATGAGAAGACAAAAGCTGGAACCTGTTGTGACAACTGGAAAGATTTGTGGAAGGAGAGATAGAGAGAATCCGTGATAGTCTTGTGTCATGGCACGGAAAGGAGTAAGCACACTAAATGATACATGTCGTTGGAGATTGTAAGATGTGGAGAAACTGATCACACACGCCAGTCGGCATGGTAACGTATATATAGTATCAAGAATTGTGGGGCAATTTAGACTGTTCCGTTTCTCTTCGGCTGAACAGGTTGTCAGAATTTTAGGAGATTCGAGAAATACTGCTCAATCTGGAGAGTGAGAGCAAGAATTAAATACTGTGGATTGGCTAGGATACAAGTTGTTATATTTGAAAACAACCAGATCTCACAGCTAGAAGACAATGCACAGGAATCAACAGCTGATGAACCTAAACCTTAGATGGTTGGTTGGTTGGTTGGCTGGTTGGTTGGTTGGTTGGTTGGTTGGTTGGTTGGATGGATAGTTGGTTGGTTGGTCGGTTCTTTAGATGGATGGTTGGCTGCTTTGTTAGTTAGTTAGATGGATGGTTGATTGGTGGTTGGCTGGTTTCTTGGTTGATTGGCTGGTTAATTGGCTGGCTGACGGATTGGTTGGTTAACTGCTGGTTGGTTGGCCAGATGGTTGGGTGGCTAATTGGTTGTTCGGTTGGTTGATTGGCTGGCTGGCTGGCGGATTGGTTGGTTGGCTGGCTGGCTGGCTGGTTGGTTGGGTAGATTGTTGGGTGGCTGGCTAGTTGATTGGTTGGCTGGCTGGCTGGCTGGCAGGCAGGCTGGTTGGTTAGCTGGTTGGCTGGGTGGGTGATTGGCTGTCTGGTTTGCTGGCTAGTCGGCTGGTTGGCCGGTAGGTTGGCTGGCTAGTTGGCTGATTGACTGAATGTGAATGTTCTGGAAGACCATTAGTTTTACCTTAATTCTGATAAATTGTGGGAGGCTATAGTATGTCCCGCAAAGAATGCCTTCATTCACGATCAATTACTTTGAAAACTGTCTGTTGCATCGTTATGAAATTTTTCCAGCCGTCTTATATCCCCACCCAAGGAATATGTCTTTGATAGGTCCAAAAACAATTTAAATCATAGAAAGCGGCGACATTTCTTTGATGTTTTGCTGAAAAACTAGTGATTTCTCGCTAACAAATTTATGTTTACAGTAATGAAAACCCCGCCAATTCAGATGACACACAAGGCGTATCCAAATTCGTATGGGAGTGGGTGCAATGAAAGAAGTAGCTTAAAATCGACAGGGTCGGCAGCATTGCACCGGGTTTTTATCCCATATGGCTCAGTTTCTTTCCGCAGCGCGGTAAGCGTCGCACAAAGCGCGAACTCCGTACCTCCAGCGACGACCCTCAGGAGTCTCAGAAAAAATGCACTCGTGAAATGAAGGAGGCGGCCCGGAATCGAACATACAACCTTTGGACCCCGAGTCAGACGGCTTGACCACATCACCACGGAGAATCCCGAGAGGGGTGCAATGTGTAATATTAGTAAAGACAGAGAATTTACAGAGGCATGGAGTAAATAATTTGTAAATTGACAGGAAAGTAGAAGGAATATATTTCTTACCTTATTTTCCATTTCCTTCTTGTTTCTTCAGCTGCTGGTTAATAATGTGTACACAAGTAATCGTGTTAGCTTTTTATATTGAGTTCGTGAAAGCTTCCAAATAGCTGTGCGTTAATGTGCGTATGGAGTAACCAGAAATGATACCGCAATTTAGTCATCATGTTTCCATTTTTAAGGATCTGTTCAGCTGTCTGTGTAGTTTGTTCACACGTACACATGGGTGACAGACCCGATTTGAGTCTTCGTGAAAGATTTTCTACTCTGATGTTTACCGTTCAGAGACGGAACATGATTACCTGTTTTGCACTATGAAAATAGTTGTCAGTGTCTCTGTAGTGGGCTTTCTTCTTAACGACCAAGATGTTGGTCCTCTTTTCATTGAAGTTTATAGATTGATTCGTATGCACGTGTGTTGTCCCCTAATTTGACAATGTGTTTGCTCTCACGTTTCTTGTTATGCCACAATATGTCAGTTTCCAACGCAATATTACTCTTCTGTTGGTATTCAATGCGTTTAGTGTGTGTGTGTGTGTGTGTGTGTGTGTGTGTGTGTGTGTGTGTGTGTGTGTGTGTGTGTGTGTGTGTGTGTGTGTGTGTGTTTCAATACAGTTGTTTGTCACCGCTGAGGGCTTGCGGAATTGAACATTCATCACTGTGGAATACAAACTGTTGCCATTGACATTATGCTGATGCTGTAATGTTTAGGGCCTGCAATTCTTCTGAATATTTGTAGCAAAATATCCCAGTTGGTGTGCACGTGGATTAAGGTCTGCGATCTGCTCAGACCTTAATCTGTGTCGGACGATTCCAATAGATTGATGACTGCTCTCGGTTGCATAAAATTCAATCCATCCTTTCTCCAATAATCCTCTTCCTCTTTCAATACATGGTCCTCACATTTTTTCCAGTAACTTTTATCAATATTTAATAGCGCGGACTGGATTAGTATCCTGACGTCAGACAATTTGAATATAGTATTGTCAGCTGCCACCTGTCCTTTAATTTTAGCCCACACAAGTTCTATAGGGTTAAAATGAGAATGGTATGGCGGAAGTCTCAAGCACCCATGACGATGCTCTTCTATCAACTTGTCGATTTGATATTTCTTGCTTTTTGGCGTCTGTTTTACAAGGGACAACAATTCTAGCCAGAAATACGTTTCTGGAAATGGTATGTTTTCCATTCGGAGTCATATCTTTATTGCTCCCTTTGTGCTCGATGCTGTAGGTATTTTGTCTTCTTGGGTAACAACATTGATATCATGCATTGTCCATAATTGGACACGACGGTCTATCTAGGGATGGAAGCACAGTATTCTCGAGCCAATCTCTAAATACATTACCATTCATCTTATTATGATAATCCCTATTGTCTGTATGCTTTGATACGAACACGAGGCCAGCATTCTGTTGTAAGCCATTATGCGTATTACCAGCATGGGCCATGACCAAAAGTTGTCCTATACAACTGGGCACATATCGCTTTATCTGTCCATCCACTGATTGCCATTCCTTATCACTTGTGTGGTGCGCATTGATCCACATTTCATCCAAACACACTATGCCATATTTTTCTTTGCGCATTTCCCTTATTTCACGTAGGTATCTGCTTCTCATGGCTCCTAAATGCGGTAGCTCGCAAAGATGATTTCTACCGCCCTTGTACTTTCAAATAGTGAAGATAATGTCCTTATAATTTTCCACAAAGTTGTTTTGGATAGCTCTATGCCCTAAGTTTTCTTACAGTCACTGTTTCTTTGGCATCCAGCATTTTTATAATGCTGGATAATCCTGGATATAACATCCAAAATTTTTATAATTTTAGGAGTCTCCGTGGCGAAGTGGTCAAGCCTTTTGACTCGGGCTCCAAAGGTTCTGGGTTCGATTCCAGGCCGCATCCTTCGGTTCACGAGTTAAATTTTTCGGAGACTTCTGTTGGGGGTCGCTAGAGCTGCGGAGTTCGTGCTTTGTGCGATGCTTTTCGCGCTGCGGAAAGAGACCGAGCCATATGGGACAGAACCCGGTGCAATGAAGTTGACCCTGTCGTATATCAAGCGACTTTTTAAAGCATTTTTATAATAGCTCGCCTTATGACATCTTTGTCAAAGCTGTCGACGAAATTACCGTTTACTCAAACCCAATGCAGGCATTGTTCTTTTTTTCGGAATTTGTAATAGTATAAAACAGTTTCCTGCGATCAGCTCCTTCACAAAAATATGTGTACAACTTCATAGCGATTCTTTGAAGTGTATAATTTCGCATTCAATCCCATTGAAAAATATTCACACATTTCAATGTTAGCGATAGATTAAGATTAAGAGTAAGATTTTTAAAAAAAATAAAAAACATATTAATCAGGTTTCATGAAATAACCCACATTTTGAGACACCTCTGAATGAACAGTCCTAGTTTAAACAACGCGGGTAGTTGGCATAAGGCCAATCCCGTGAAAAAACGAACAATATTCAACACTGAACGCTGATTGTCTGGCTACGCTGTAATACATTTAAAATTATAAATTTCATCTCAGATCCATAAATTATATACCGCATATAAACAAACTTTGAAATCTGCTGTAAAATTTCCAGAACAAAAATTGTTTTGTTGGGTGGACATAATGATAAGCTTATATACTAAATCTCATAATTTTCCCTCAGTTGGTTACTGAGATATGGATGTTTATATTATAGTGTTAAAGACTGTTCTCACATCCGGTACCACAGCACAATCTCCGCAGAGACTATTATAGGGCGTTCCTCTTGACTGAAAGCCGAGAAATCAGTGGGGTATTCCAAGGCTTTACAGGAACGTCACATCTCCGGATTGCTATATTAGTGTGAAACCAGTTCGTGCAGAACAACACATTATCATCACGTGCCATGGCGATAAGCGTGGGCGGTCATATATCGCTATCTCACATGAGTCGTGGATCAGCTCTGTGTTCTTGTTTCGACCATAAACAATACAGCACTGCTCACAGACCGGGATTAGACCTTGCTTGTTAATGTCTCCTACACGGATTTTAATTATTTTATTGTTAACATAAGTCATCCCAAAAACATTAAAGGGTTAATTAATTATTCTCAGAAGAGCTGGTTAACTGATTCAGTGTCGACGGAATATGTATCGCCACTGCGACCTCCTATTTGAACGGAAGGACGACATATTACAATACTAGGGTCATCGTTTTGTTTGTTTTGCTTCGTGGCATCTTTTGCAAATGCAATGCTCATTGAATGGAAATTTACATTATCATTGGCACCTTTCCGTCTTGACAGACGATAGTTTGGTACATTGTGCTTCAAAAAGGCTTAATAACTACGATCCATGGCGGTGGCGAGTGTGGCTGGTAAGGCCAATTCTTGCTGCAAATGTTTGCCCACAGTAGGTGCATGTGAAAACATGGTCACTTCCACTATTTTGCACCATCTTACGTCTCTCACGCTCTGTGTGTGCTTTTTCTGCAATCATTTTCTCTTTTGTCTTTATTCCATTTCTGATAGTTGCCCTCCATGCAACACGTTCAGCGGCGACGTGCTCCCAATGTGCATTATCAATGCCTGTATCAATCATGTCCCGCTTACACACATCTTTGTATCGTAGTAGAGGCCGACCCTGAGATCTCCTACCCGTCTGTAATTCACCAAAAAAGATGTCCTTTGGTATTCTACCATCATCCATCCTCCTAACGTGTCCTATCCATCTAAGTCTACGAAGACTGAGCATGGAATACACCGTCACACAACCTGATCTTTCCAATACTTCAGTATTTGTGATTTTGTCTTGCCACTTAATACCAAGTATTCTTCGCAGACACCGCATATGAAAGCTGTTTAAACGTTTCTCTTGGCGTGAGTAAGTTGTCCAGGTTTCACTGCCATAAAGAAGAGTACTAAGGACACAGGCTTGGTAGACGAGGACTTTTGTTTTGGCAGTAAGCTTCCTGTTCTCCCAGACTCTTTTTGCTAACATGTTCATTGTTGTTGCTGCCTTGCCAATCCTGATGTTGATTTCCTGATCGAGGGATAATTTGCTATTTACCTCTGATCCCAGATATGTAAAATGGTCTACTATCTCCAGTTCGGCGTCGTCAATAAAGATTGATGGTACACCATGTGCACCTTGTGACATAATCTGTGTCTTCTTTTTGTTAATTGTTAAACCAAATTCAGAACAAGCATTGGAGAATGCAGATAGTAGATGTTGTAATTCTTCCTCAGAGTGGGTCGTAATCGCAGCATCATCCGCAAAAAGCAACTCTCTGATTAGTACCCTTCTAATTTTGGTCTTGGCCTTCAATCTCTGAGCATTATAGAGGCCACCATCTGAGCGTGAGTGAATGTATATACCGTCATCCTGATCACGAAAGGCATATTTCAGTAGAAGTGAAAAGTATAGCCCAAAGAGGGTGGGGGCTAGTACACAACCTTGCTTAACTCCACTCTTGATTTCAAACTCTTCTGAAGTTGAGCCATCAAACTTGATTATACCCTTCATGCCTGTGTGGAACGATTCCACAATGGACAGAAGAGTTGGTGGGCAGCCATTCTTCTTTAGTGCTTTGAAGAGACCCTCACGACTGACCAAATCGAATGCCTTTGTGAGGTCAATGAAGGCAATAAACAGTGGCTGATTTTGTTCCCGGCATTTTTCTTGCATCTGTCGCAATGAGAATATCATATCAATGGTAGACCGGTTCTGACGGAAGCCGCACTGTGATTCGGGGTAGACTTGATCTCCCAGGACTTGAAGTCTGTGCAGGACAATTCTGGCAAATACTTTCCCAACAATACACAGAAGTGAGATAACTCTATAGTTGTTACAATCGCTCCGATCTCCCTTGTTCTTGTACAGCGTTATGATGTTTGAATCTTTGAAATCCTGTGGGACTTGTCCTTCTCGCCAGCATAGCTCTATTAGCTGGTGGATCTGTAGAGCGAGTGTGTCTTGCCCACTCCTGATTACCTCTATTGGAATCCAATCCTTACCTGGAGCCTTGCCAGATGCAAGCTCATTTATAGCACACTTAACTTCTGTTATAGTGGGAAGTGTGTCCAGGTGGTCAGGGATGGAGTTATTGCCTCTCCATAGCACAAAGCCTGGGCTAAAATAAAGAAACCATGTGTTGCCCATGCAGCATGATCCCTCTCTCGGCCTGCCTAGTTCACTCCAGAGGAAAGTTGACACCTATAATCTGGAACAAGACAAGCTGCAGAAGCTGTCGGATCAGCAAAGCAATGCTCTAACTGTCCGCCTGTCGGAGCTTCGATCCTAGACCAGCTGCCAACCAAGGCTTAGGGCCTGGTCTGCCCTGCCATGACTTATTTTGTCTTTGGGTTGCATTTCCTCGCACCAGGATAAGGCTAGTACCCTCCCAATTGCGCTCTTCCGCCCGAAGCCGTTGGCACAATGTGGGGTGTCGGGTTTGGTAAGCGCCGCCCAACATTCGGTGCTGATAGAAAGCAGGTAGTACCGTCTACTGTCATACGGTAGCTCAGTCATATCTGACTAAGACCTGACTCTCATAATTTACATTATAATACTTGTTTATTTGATTGAGTACCAAGTTTGGTCCAAACTTACTTTTTGTTTGGCAGTGAACTGGTTAAATAATTTAGTGCTCTGTGACTCCACAAAAATGACCCCCAATCAACTGATGTCTAACGCTTTGTAGTCTTGTTCACGAGTTTTGAATTTTACAGATACAGCTTTCTACAAAATGACGTAGCCGATCCTTCGCCACTCCCCCCCCCCCCCCCCCACTCCCACCCCCTCCCTTAAGTGTCTTATACGACATGCACGGTAGGTTATAGCGTTACTATTATCTGCTTCATTCCTTACGGGCCCCGATAACACGTTAGCGAGAAGACAAACTAAAAATATTTACTTGCATGTCCTTTACAGGACGTTACACTCAACCGCAACATTTGTTTGCCGTTTGTGATTTTCTAGAACATTTTGTGTTCAATAGTTTGCCTTTGCTTTCTGAATTGCCGAAGCTCATTCCGTTGCGAAAATCAACGCAAAGTGACCTGCTCACAAATCGCCTGCGGCTGACCTCAAAATGAAATGTCGGGATAGTGAAATCGCGCTCATTACCCTTAGTTCACAGACGCCGATAGAGGACAAACTAGACAACATAAAATAAGGAAAGCTATCTTCACAACAGATAACAACCATGCCAGTTATAAGTCAGAAGTCTCGCCGAAGGAACTGGTGTACTTCCACTTTCGCCAAGCTTACGATATAATTCAAATCAGAGTTAACAGAAGGAACATCAAGGAGATATAGTTTAGAAAGACTAGAGATACGAACGGGGGCACAATAGTTTAGACGGGCGGAGTGGGAGTTTTGAGAGAGAGAGAGAGAGAGAGAGAGAGAGAGAGAGAGAGAGAGAGAGAGAGAGAGAGAGAGAGAGAGAGAGAACATGACTGATGTAAGTAGAAAGAGATAACTGTATCTAGAGAGAGAACGAGAGACAGACAGAGAGATGAAGAGAATGAGATTCGTACAATTAGAAAGAGTAACAGTATCGAGAGAGAGGGCAGGGAGAGAGAGACGGGGAGGGAGAACAAAGCGGATGCTAGAAGAAAGACATAATGACATCTGTAGAGAGAGAAAGAGAGAGAGAAAGAGAGAGAGAGAGAAAGAGAGAGAGAGACAGAGAACATGAAGTCAAAAGAAAGACAACATAACTAGAGAGAGAGAGAGAAGAGAGAGAGAGAGAGAGAGAGAGAGAGAGAGAGAGAGAGAGAGAGAGAGAGAGAGAACGAACGAACGAACGAACGAACGAAAATCTTTATTTTCAAAGGGTTAAGAATTGGGCACGCTTCTTCTCTATTTCCTCTCGTACATTCTTTCATTCAACATCTCTTATGAAGCAATTCTTAAACAACAAAAGAACAATAAGCATTAAAACGCATGAAAAATAATCAATAATACATGACTCGTTGAGGCAATGTTTAACATGGGCATCATAAATACCCAAGGTTGGTGTAACGTGCCACACATATGGGAATGTTTTTTTTTTTCCTTTTTCTGGCTAGTTGTCGTTCGAGATAATTTACCATTATTATTGTCTTTGCTGCTTTTTTTTTTTTTTTAAGTGGGCATGTAGTCTGTCCTCAGGTAGTGTTCAAACAGGTTGCGACTGTATGTATAATGATTGGTGGTGTCTTTGATTTCTTGTGGAAGATTATTCCACAACTGAGTGGCAGAGTATGCTAAGCTTGTTTTATATAAGTCTATCCTAGGTTTAGGGACATTAAGTATATTTAGTCGTTCGCTATGTCTTGCGTTATATTTAAACAATGGCCAAAGGTAGCTTGGGGCATTTTGAAATAGGATTTTGTGAGTTAGTTTAGCTTTATTAAAAAGTAGGTGTTTGTAGAGTGGCAGTAACTGAAGACGTTCATGTAGGTTAGAATTGTCTGTAAACTTATCACCATTGATTAGACGCACTGCCCTTTTCTGGAGTGAAAAAAGGCGTTTTGTTATTGATTTGGAGCATCCATCCCAGATTGTGGAGCAATAATCAATATGTGTTTGTATGTGGGAAATATAGAATATCATTCTTGTGTTTTCGTCGAGGAAGTTTTTAATTTTGGCAAGTTGGTATACTATTTTGGCTATTTGTTTAACTATAGCATGAACATGGGAATTAAAGGATAGATTTTGATCTATGATAAGACCCAGTGCCTTGTGCTCGGTTGACTTTCTATAGGCGTGCTACCAATGTGCAGCTGAAGAGTTCTTTGCGAGTTTAGAGTGTGAAGTCTTTGCCTGGTTCCTATTAACATAGTAGAGAGAGAGAGAGAGAGAGAGAGAGAGAGAGAGAGAGAGAGAGAGAGAGAGAGAGAGACTGCGAGAGACATAGTGATAAAGAGAGGGGGAGAGTGGGGAACGAAGACTGATGCCTAAATGCAGGAAAAGACCTATGCCTGAAGACAGACATAACGGCATTAATAAATATAATATATATGAATGATCGCCTGACGCGACACACCACGATAGTGTCACCAATACCGGTGTACCTTGCAGTGCCCCGGGGTATGATGAGAAGCTGCCCCGGTAGCATTGATAAATAGGAGTGCCCTCCAGTTTCCCGCTCTCTCCGACTGTAAATACCGTGGCCGAGAGAGCGATTGTGCTAATATAGGAAAAGGTGGCTTGAACCAGCCCTCTCTGGCCACTGGACCAGAGCAGGAAGTCACCAATGCCTCTAGATTTAACCAAGACTGGCCTGTGTGGTCTACAGCACAGTTGATGAGGTACTCAAGCCCCGAAAGGACCGAGGAAATCCATCAAAACTGTGATTGGCGATGTGAAAGCTCGCTCTAGGTGAGTTACATATTTTTAGATAGTTCAGTTGATTGTAGGATAGTGGTGTCTCTACTAGTCCCCATCTGGAAGCTCCAACTTATAACATCCACAGGGTTGAGGTTAAGGTTGCCAGACGTCAGTCAAAGAGAGGACATGACCTCCTTTTTAGCCTAATGTCCTCCGTCCGGCAGGCAAAGCTAAAAACCTTTAAAATGTCCGGCTTTTTAAATATTTTATGTTATCATTTTTTATGTATTGTTGTTACAACTTACAATGTATCTACACTCTACCGTGTGTTTACCTTATTTATTAAAACCCATTGCTTAATAATATTTATTTAATTTTCCTATTTATACCAAATGTGAAACACCAATTATTTGTATAATTTGAATCTAACTGTTGCTCTATTTGGCAACACTAACAATGCTGTATGTAGTCTCTATGGTCAAATCAATCAATCAATCATGTGCCATGCCGGAAAGCGTGGGCGGTCATGATTCGCCATTTCACTCGATCACCAGAGTCGTGGATCAGCTCAGTGTTCCTGTCTCGTCCATGCCATGTGGCCAAGCCATCCAGGTATTTTCCTCTCGGTCTTCCTCTTGGTCTGTTCCCTTCGATCTTGCCAGCTGTCACTAAGTTCTCCAGTCCATTTCTTCTCATAACATGTCCAAAAAATTTTGACTGTCTACGTCTAATTTCTCTAATCAATCTACGATTTTCATTTGTCTCTTGTAGTACTTGGTCATTGGTTTTTCTATCTGTCGATGGTATTCTTTGCATTTTCCTCAGAAACCACATTTCTGCAGCCATCAGATGTTTTTCAGCTTGACTGCACATTGTCCAAGTTTCACATCCATACAAAAGAACAGGCTCTATGTATCCCCTCAACACTCTTTTTCTCGTTTCAATTGACATCATTTTATTGGTCAGAATGTTTTTCATCTTGCTAAAGGCTACTTTCGCAATGGCGATTCTTGTTCTAATCTCTTCAAGGCATCTGCCATCAGATGTTATGACTGTTCCGAGATAATTGAACCGATTCACTTGTTGAAGAATATTCCCATTTACTTGTATATTACATTGTGGTACTTCGTTCTTCCTAGTGACGACCATAACCTGTGTCTTCCTACAATTTAATTCCAACCCCAGCTGCTCACTGTGTACAACCACAGCGTCTACTAATTGTTGCAGATCCTGTGCATTGTCTGCAATCAATACTGTATCATCTGCATATCTAATGTTATTTATGTTTCGTCCTCCAATGCTGATTCCATTTAGGTCTTCTACATTTCTGAAAATATTTTCACTGTATAGGGAAAAAAGATCTGGAGACATTACACATCCCTGCCTAACACCTCTCTTAATAGGTTGGTATTGTCCTACTTGATTATCAATTCTTATGGCAGCTTGTTGTTTCCAATATATGTTTTTTATAAGTCTAATGTCTTTCCCATCAATTTGTAGATCTGCAAGCATATCCACAATGTTGACATGTCTAACTCTATCAAAAGCCTTTGTGTAGTCAATAAAGCAAAGATGTATATCCTTGTTTACTTCTAAAGCACGTTTAATAACTGTTCGCAGCATATACACAGCATTTACTGTACCCTTTCCTTCTACAAAACCACATTGTTCTTCCCCTATTTCAGGTTGTATTTTCTTCCTCACTCTTTGCATGATAATTCGTAACAAAATCTTTGTGATGTGACTCATTATACTAATTGTTCTATGTTGATCACATTCTAAGGTTCCTGATTTCTTTGGGATTGCAATAAATACAGAATTACATAATTCAGAAGGTATATCTCCAGTATCATATAATGTGTTCAGCAGTCTAGTGACTTGCTCTAGTCCAAATTCTTCTAAAGCTTTAATCATTTCTGTTGTGATGTTATCTGCACCGGGGGCCTTGTCAAAATGTTAATGTTATTTCCAGTTCCGGTAGCAGAGACGCCACTTAATTTTTTTTTTTTTTTTAAATTTGTAATTTTTGCCGTCTATGTTTATGAAAATGGCTTCTACAAAGAGAAAATGCAAATTCTCGAACACTATGAAAAATAAGTTTCCATGCTTCGTTGAAGGACGCAACGAGAATGAGGCAACGTGTGCGATTTGCGATAGTTACTTGTCCGTTGCAAACAAAGGAACTACTGACTTTGAGTGCCATGTTGACAGTGAGAGACATAGAAACCTAATCAAAGTGCCCGCGTCATCTAGCACATTGACGTCTTTTTTCCAGCCTAAGTTCTCAAATGTGTTGCTGAAATCGCATGCGGCTGAAGCATCTTTGGCATTTCATACAGTTTGTCATCATCAATCTTACAACTCGATGACCGGCACAGATGGTTTGATGCACACATTATTTGAAGATTCAGAAATTGCTAAAAATATTGCTTGTACAAAAACAAAGACTGAAGCAACAATAAACCAGGTGATTGTTCCCCCCCCCCCCCTACTGTTGATGAATTGGTTAAATCTTTAAGTGGTATTTCATGTTTCGGTCTTTCGACAGATGCTAGCAATCGCGGTTCGCAGAAAATATTTCCGATCGTTGTTCAGTACTTTGACTGGAAAGCAGGTGGAATCCAAACTAAGATTCTCGAGTTAGACAACACACCAAATTAAACCTCAGAAACTATATCACAGTATATTTTTAGAATATTCCAAAAACATGATTTGTACTCCAAATGTGTTGCTTTTGCTGGTGACAATGCCAATGTGAATTTTGGAGGCATTAACAGAAGAGAAGGTAGAAATGTGTTCTCGCATTTGAAGGACGCCTTGAGCAAGCCATTAGTAGGCGTTGGATGTTCTGCTCATGTTCTGCACAACTGCATCCAGCACGGCGCAGATTTAATGCAGATTGACGTTGAATCTATTGTCTTGAAGATATTCAATTACTTTTCTATATACACTATCAGAACAGAAACTTAAAAGGATTTGTGTGACTATGTCAACATTAACTATCAGCAACTACTCTATCACTCTAAAACTAGATGGCTCAGTTTGTTTCCAGCTGTTAAGAGGCTGTTGAGGCTGTTTACAGCTTTGAAAGAATATTTTCTTTCTGTAAACCAACCACCTGCTATGATTTAAAAAAAATTATTGGCAGCTATTGTAATAAAATTGTACAGATTGTGGGTTTAATCTGGAACGATTTAAATGAAACATTCAATATGTCCTCCTTTTTGTCTTATTATGGCCTCCTTTGTGCCTTATTATGTCCTCATTTTGGTTCCCACGCATCTGGCAACCCTAGGTTGAGGTAGAATTGGGTGTAGACCGGTTTCTAGTTTTACAGAAGTCTGAAGAGCTCTCCTGCCCCTGATTGGTTGTAATATCATCATTGGCACCTTGCCGTCTTGACAGACAATAGTTTGTAAGGGATGGAGTTATTGCCTCTCCATAGCACAAAGCCTGGGCTAAAATATAGAGATCAAGCTGCCCATGCAGCATGATCCCTCTCTCGGCCTGCCTAGTTCACTCCAGAGGAAAGGTAAGACCTCTACATCTGGAACTAGACAAGCTGCAGAAGCTGCCGGATCAGCAAAGCAATGCTCTAATTGTCCGACTGTCGGAGCTTCAATCCTAGACCAGCCGCCAACCAAGGCTTAGGGCCTGGTCTGCCCTGCCATGACACTTTGCCTTTAGGTTGCATTTCCTCGCACCAGGGTAAGGCTTGTACCCTCCCAATTGCGCTCTTCCGCCCGAAGTCGTTGGCACAATGTGGGGTGTCGGGTTTAGTAAGCGCCGCCCAACGTTCGGCGCTAACAGAAAGCAGGCAGTACCGTCTACTGTTATACGGTAGCTCAGTCATTTCTGACTAAGACAAGACTGGTTGTAATAATAGTAGATTTATCTTCGCATGTAAGATGGCGATAGCCGGCAGAATGATGGCAGCCTAGGTTTGCCTCAACGAGTAGCAGTGAAAGTGCTACTCTGTAGATTGCCGAGGGGGGGGGGGGGGTAAATAAGAACACAAGTGCCAGGGGTATTTAGTGAAGATTCAGGACAAAGGATGGTCCCTTACGGTGGTGGTGACCCTTGACTATGGTTGTTGTTTGTAGGGCAAAATTGAGCCCCAGCTCTGGTTAATGTCGTTTTTGGGCCACCCACACTCCTGTTCATATACCTGTTTACACCACTGTAAATATCACTGTTTATGCCCCTGTACCTTTGCTGTTAGGGTTATAGTTCTGTTATTGGTTACATCATGGCTCTTTGCTGTATCAGGTCCCATGTGATGCCGATGCCCTGTGTGGGTACTGAGAGTACCCTTTTGACTCATCTGAACATGGTTGGGGTCTCACTATCATTTAGAGACCGCTCCTGTGGTCGGCGCCAGGCAGCAGTTATCTCTAACTGTGAGATTTCAGATTCCCCTATCTGTAGGTATCGACTGAGGTGAGATCTATAGAGAGTCCATACCAGTTGTTGCCGTTGTTGTTCACGTTGAGGATTCTTTGTTGCCATGTTTCTGCTGGTTTGTGGAGGCGGGTCCTCAATCATGTTCATAACGATGTTAGGCAGCAGTGATATCCACTGTGGGGACGTAGGTTCCCATATCTGTATATATCAGTTGTACGATATGTCAGGATGTCTGCTTGTCCCTGGATCATGCAATTCTGTCAATAAAAGTCTAATTTTGTTGTTCTTAATTTGTTTTGTTTAGTTTATAGTTTAATGTACAAACTCATTGATCCTGTTACAGTCCAACAGTGTCATCTTTTGTCTGGAGTATATAACAGTATATTCCCCGCCTGAAAAACTCCTGGAATTTTCTAACTCTTTACCTTTTTTTCTTGTTAACAGAGGAGAATGTATAAAGTGCTCTCTCTCTCTCTCTCTCTCTCTCTCTCTCTCTCTCTCTCTCTCTCTCTCTCTCTCTCTCTCTCCTCTCTCCTCTCTCTCTCCCTCTTTTTTCTCATTATCCTTTCTTTCTCTGGCTCACTAAAAGTCAGTGTTGCATTTATTGGTCTTTGAGCACCTAAGTATAGGAAACTATGTCTTCCTACCCATTATATTCTCAACTCTGTTTTATATATATATATATATATAGATAGATAGATAGATAGATAGATAGATAGATAGATAGATAGATAGATAGATAGATAGATAGATAGATAGATAGATAGATAGATAGATAGATAGATAGATAGATAAACAGGTAGACATGCAGACAGACATACAGACAGACAGACAGACAGAGAAAGACTGATGTCTGAATAAAGAGAGAACAGTAGCTCGCCTACGCCATCATCTGCTACTCAGGAAGTGATGAAAGCATACAATACAAGAGATGATGGATGCCTGTCTCCACCGCTCTCTCCCCCTTCAGCAGTCTCCTTGGGCGGAATCCTCACAGCCTACGTTAAGCTCCCCCGGCGGATGACAGCTGTGTTGACTGCTATACGGCTACCTACACCCGAGAATTTAGTTCCGGTGTTCATTAATTCTCGGAGGATTCCACTCTGTAACAACTTTGTCCGACAATCCTTCCTCACTCTACAGTCATTGCTTGACGAGTGTCTCAGAGATGTACGACTTCGTGTGCACGATCAATCTTAGACTGCTCATACTTTTGTTTACCTCGTTAGCAAGATACTTTAACGTCAACACTGCACACCAACTGATGTGGCATGCATTTCGACCTTAACACACAAAAATAACAATGTACCTGCATGTATGAAACAGTATGTTATTCGTTGCATGTATTCTAGGAAATACTTCGTAGAAGTTTTCAGCACCTCACTGTTTTGTTTAGTGTTTCCCTCTCTACCCTAGGATATAGAGGTAACTTGCAATTATGTTTGCTTAGATTATTCCTCTCCTATTGTAGGATATGCCGGTCTCTCTGGCCGAGGGGTTACAACACTTTCTCCGTAATCCCGTTTATCACGCAGTCTCGTAGCGGGAGAGAACTGGGAGCGGTTCGACCCCCGCTGGTGTCTTGCGGGATACTGAGCCGGCCGCTCAGAAAGCAATGGCAAACTACTGAACGTAATCTTGCCAAGAGATCAACAGACAGCTGAAAGATGCTGCTGTTGACAGCGATGTCCTGTAAAGGATATGCAAAAAAAAAAAATTGTAAGATATACAAATACCTTACCGTTATGTTTAGTGTATACTTCTATCGTCTGCTTACTGTCATGTTTAGTGTATTCCTCGTTTGCTTGGGATATAGAGGTAACTATATGTTCCGTGTTTTCCTCTTCTACCTGGGGATATAGAGGTACTGTACTGTTATATTTTTTTTTTTTTTTATCCTGGTACCTTACAGTTTTCTTTCGTTGTTTTTGTTTTTCTCTCTATCCCTGGATATAGAAGTACTTTGCTGTTTTCTGTAGTTTTTTCCCCTACATGGTGATATAGAGATACCTTACTGTCTTTTGTTGTTTCGTTTTCTTTCTTCTACCCCGGGAGATAGAGGTACCTTACTGTAACGTCTTTCTTGTACCCCGGAATAAAGAGATAGCTTGCTGTTTTCTCTCTCTCTCTCTCTCTCTCTCTCTCTCTCTCTCTCTCTCTCTCTGTGTGGTGTGTGTGTGTATGTGTGTGTGTGTGTGTGTGTGTGTGTGCGCGCGCGCGCGCCAAGGGATGTAGAGGTATCTTTCTGTTTTCCGAAGTTTTTTCTTTTTTCTTTTTTACCAAAGGATATGGAGGTATCGTACTGTTTTCTGTAGGTTTTTTTTTTTCTTCTAATACCCAGGTATAGAGAGGTATCTTTATGTTTTCTGTAGTCTTCCCTCTTCGCTCCTGGGATATAGAGGTACTTTGCGAGATTGTTTTGGTATACCTTTTAAAGGTTGCGTTGACAATAGCATGAGTGCCGTTCGACAAAGGTTCGATTCCTGCGCTCGACGTCCGATACGTGGGACTTTTTGTCTCTTCTGCCCTGGAAGAGACCGACTCATTGACGAAGAGGTTACGAATGCAATTTGTAATCCCGCAAACCGCGTTCAAAACACGGCTGCGGGCGATTTGGCAACAGACCGCCGTGCATTGGTAACCCATACAAAGTTATGAGTGTTGGTCATTCATAAAGCAATTATGATCATGAAATTAGTAATCATAAAACTACTGAACGTAAACTCGCCCTGAAATCACAAACATCAACAACAACAACAACAACAACAACAAAACAAAAAAAAAACAGGGGTTGACTGCGATGTCTCGTACTGTAAAGGGTATACAACTAAGTAACCATGGAAGACAGGTAACTTAGTTGTTTAGTATTTTCTTCTCTGTCCTCAGATATAGAGGTACGTCACTCTTTGTTCGATCGTTTCCACTCCTTCTATGGGACATTGAGATCCCTCACTTTATGTCTAGTAGGTCCTCTTCCACCCCAGGATACAGCCATAGTTTATTTTTGGTTTTGTTTTGTTGTCTTGTCTTTCCTTTTCACCCCCTGTGTTTACACATATACATCACGATTTTGATCGTCTTTCCTCATCGGTCCTAGAGTGTAGGGGGTATTTACGGTCCTACACAGACCTTTCTCTTCTACCCTACGATATAGAGATACCATACAATCGTGTTTAGTCTTTCCATTTCTATCATTGAATGCAGATGTATCCTAGGTCATGTTTAGTCTATTATCTTCTATCCCGGGTGTTTATGTATCATAGCTCTTGTTTAGTGTGTCCCCTTCTACCCCAGGTTGTTGGTATATCATAGCCCTTGTTTAGTGTCTCCTCTTCTACCCCAGGTTGTTGGTATATCATAGCCCTTGTTTAGTGTGTCCTCTTCTACCCCAGGTTGTTGGTGTATCATAGCCCTTGTTTAGTGTGTCCTCTTCTACCCCAGGTTGTTGGTGTATCATAGCCCTTGTTTAGTGTGTCCTCTTCTACCCCAGGTTGTTGGTATATCATAGCTCTTGTTTAGTGTGTCCTCTTCTACCCCAGGCTGTTGAGGTATCATAGCCCTTGTTTAGTGTGTCCTCTTCTACCTTTGTGAAATTGTGCTCTGTCTTGGTTTGCAACAATGAAGCGGTTGTGTCACCCCACGCCGGAATGAACAAGGAAGCGAGTGGGTCGTATCTCTGCTAGGAAAGCCTGATGTGATTTTACACATTATTCTAGGCAACACCATCGTGTTCAACCACCGATGCATTTTACTCGTAGGTTCAATCATTCAATCAGGTTCCGTCTCTATAATGAAAGTTGGCTGCAATGGATCAAAAACACTCTGTTTCTCGCCTTGATTGTACCTTCTGTCATACTGATATTCGTCCATCTTTTGATGTTATCTTCCCACTTGTATCATTGTCTACCTCTTGCTCGCTTGCCTTGAGGGCCCCCCCCCCCCCCTAGTATGGTTTTTATAATAGTTTTATGTCTTTTAACGTGGCGGAAATATTTCCCTTGCCTGTTTTTTATTCATTTCACCAACTCTCTTTTCATTTCCAGTTTTTCTAGAACCTCCGTATCTGACTGCTTTTGTTTCCATGAAATATGACATATTCTTCTGTATATCCTTATCTCCAGGGCCTATGTTCGACTCTCTAATTGTTTGTTCATTGCCCAGGCTTCCGCGCAATATAATAGTGCTAATAGGAGTCTCTGTGGCGAAGTGGTCAAGCCGTTTGACTCGTGTTCCGAAGGTTGTTGGTTCGATTCCGGGCCGCGCCCTTCGGTTTACGAGTTAAATGTTTCGGAGACTCCCGTGGGCCGTCGCTAAAAGCTACGGAGTTCGTGCTTTGTGCGACGCTTTCCGTGCTACGGAAAGAGACCGAGCCATATGGGATAAAACCCTGTGCAATGAAGTCGACCCTGTCGACTTTTAAGCGACTTTTATAATAGTGCTAAATATACATACCATTTAGCAATACTCGTTTTTGATTTCTGAGTTTTGATTACGAGAGAGAGAGAGAGAGAGAGAGAGAGAGAGAGAGAGAGAGAGAGAGAGAGAGAGAGCGTGTGTATGTGTGTGTAGTAGTAGTAGTAGTAGTAGTAGTAGTAGTAGTAGTAGTAGTAGTAGTAGTAGTAGTAGTAGTAGTAGTAGTAGTAGTAGTAGCAGCAGCAGCAATAGTAGTAGTAGTAGTAGTAGTAGTAGTAGTAGTAGTAGTAGTAGTAGTAGTAGTAGTAGTAGTAGTAGTAGTAGTAGTAGCAGCAGCAATAGTAGTAGTATAGTGAGTTTCTGTTGTAGGTTATAGTTAGCAATAAATATTCATTTGCTTAACCTCCGCTGCACTTTGCACCCATAGTTCACACGAACAAGTCAATTATACAACTACCGATGCTTTATACTTATTATTCTAGGTAGCATAAACGTGTTCCACCTCTAGTACACTTTACACATTGTTCTATAAAGCACATACGTGTACACCATTTTATACATTATAAAATTGTTCTATATAGGCAGCGTGAACCTCTTGCACGTTGTACAAATCGGGTCATGATTTCGCGAATGTGCACAATCTTCGATATATTGTAAATATTTATTCAATGTTACAAAGACATATTCAATTTTTCAAGCACCGATACGAGTTACACATTGGTTCTGGATTTCACAAACGTACACACTTGTCCCAACACGCTTTTCATGTACCACTTCATCTTAACTCAAACAGTGAGACAGGGCTCTCCGTACGTGCTCACCTTCCATTAAAGATAGACTTACCGGTATTTCCGGTTCATACTTCGGGCAGACGACCCTTCTCTTCTATAAACCGAATTAAGCTCGCCGTAAACAGTTTACCGAGTTGGCTTTTGCTCTCACACTAGAACACCAGCCGGGATCGTTTTCAGTCACATCAGGAACCAGACATGCAGGCATACATTCCCACCTCGGGATCTCGTCTTAGGGGTTGTTTTGTGAGACTGTGTGTGTATGCGTGCGCGCGTGCGTGCGTGCGCGCGTGTGTGTGTGCGCGCGCCCGTGTGCGTTCGCGTGTGTGTGTGTGTGTGTGTGTGTGTGTGTTCTGTAAAGTATTTCGGCCGTATCAATGTGTACATATAGTTTGAATTATTGCAAGCTCACCATAGAAAATATAACGAGATAGAGACGGAGATAGAGAAGGACAGACGAGATAGAGAAGGAGAGAGAGACAGCGAGGAAGAGAGACAAGACAGAGAGTGAAACAGAGAAGGAGATAGAGGCAGAGAAAGAGAGAGAGGCACAGAGAGAGGGGGGATTAATTATCATAAGAGGACGCTAATTATCTCAACGCTAACAAAAGTGATGTCTATACTTTTATTTAAACACGAAAAATAAGTTTTCTATATGTGTTTTCTTCTTCTTCTTTCGTACGCTATATGTGTTTTCAATCTATGCTTGTAATAAAATGAGTGTACCTAGATATCAGTCAATTAATCAGGTGCCGTCTCCACGGTGAATGTTGGCTGCAATGGATCTCCAACACTGTCTATCTCTCACCGTGACTGTACATGTCTTGAGCATAGCCTACGATGGGTAGCGTTGTGATGTTCTGTTGTGATTATTTGGTGTGTCCAGTGTGTGCCGCGTGGTTACACACCCGCTTCACACGCATGATCCGGGACTGTTTCCGGGTCCGGTCAGGGATATGCACTACTGACGAGCTCAAACGAGGGCGAAACTCGAGTATAGTGCTTCCATATTGACGTGGATAGGCCTTAGGTTCATACCAGTATGCGATCGGCGTTGCCAGTAGTCGGTTGTGCTCAATATTTAAACTGTACATTATGTCATATTGATGTTCGTCCATCTCTTGATGTTATCTTCCCACTTGTATCGTTGTCTACATCTTTCTCGCTTGCCCTCAACTTTGCCCTCCAGTATAGTTTTTTTATAAAAGTGTTATATCATTTAAAGTGGTCGAAATATTTCACTTGCCTCTTTTTTATTTCTTTCATCAACAATCTTTCTATTCCGTTTTTCTAGAACCTCTGTATTTGATTGTTTTTGTTTCAACGAAATACGACATATTCGTCTGTATAACCACATCTCCAGGGCCTCTTTTCGACTTTCTAGTTGCTTGTTCAATGTCCAGGCTTCCGCGCCATACAATAGTGTTGAATATACATAACATTTGACAGTTCTCATTTTTAATGTGTTGTTAATATCTCTAGATCAGTGGTTCTCAACCTTTTTTTGGCCCATACAATCCTTTACCATATGTTCAGAATGCCATTCCCCCCTTTCGTATTTCCTCACTATAAATTCCACCCCCGCCCGCCCCTACACAGTATACGTAATAATGGAAGCTAAATTTAATAACGCATACTAGAACAAGTGTAGACGTCTACATAAAACGTGATTTGCGGGTCTACTTACCTTATAAAACGAATTTTAGAAAGGCGAGAAGTACAGAACCGTAAAGTATGGAAGGAAAAACAATATCAAGTAATCGGATCTTGTATTAACGCGATCTTGAAATAATCTTAATTTCCCCTCCCCCTCCCCCTGGAAACCTTAAAATTCCCCCCTGGCATTTTTGGCCATTCATATTCTCTTTTTTATTTCTATTTCACGTCTGCCATCATCTGTTATTATATGTACAGGATATGAGAAACTTGGTACTTGGTCTAGTATCTCCCCGTTTACGATGTTCATTGATGACCTTTCCTTTCCATTGCTAATTATCATAGTTTTCGTTTTTCGGATGTTAATATCTAAGCCACATTCAGCACAACGCCTGTTTATTTGTCCCACTACGTTTTGTAACTCTTGGTTGCTTTCTGCTAGTAACAAGGTATCGTCAGCATATCTAAGATATCTATATAACTTGCAATCTAACCTGCAATATAACTGTCCATCTTGTTTCAGATACGCCTAAAATATATAAATTCATGACGTTTTGCTTCTGCAATCAGGTTGTCAAATGTCATTGCTTGATACAGGGTGCGTACATTCCACGTACACATTCTCAGACTTCTCCTTCTACTTTTCATGTACTCATTTTCAGAATGCACCCTTTCAAAGGAATTTGAGATGCATTAGTCTTTATGCACTTCCTCATTCACTATAAGAGTTGTCTCTTCCCTGAGAATATTTACAACAGGCTCATCTCCAGAGAGCCAAGAATAACCCGTATCGTTGTTTTCTTTTTGTTGTGATCTCATAGCTGTCTTTGGGATACCACGTGGTGAGATCTCAATCTCTTCCACGATGGCCAGCCATGTTCACTAATGTGTCCTGAACACGCCTCATGTGTGCCACACACTCTGCTGTTTCGCTTTTGAAGCCGTTGTCTATATAGATTCATCCACCTTGTTCACCGTCTCAGGGATGGACATTCTCTTAGTACAGAGGTGGGCAAACTTTTTGTGCATGGGGTAGCATTGACAAATGTAAAGCTATTGGGGGGGGGGGGGGGGGGGGGGGGCGCATATATATTATGTCCACTTTGTTTACAGCAACTTATCACAATAAGTAAGTATGAATTATTTATAGGTTATTAAACAGTATAAATAACTAATTATTGCAATCGTATTTTACTTATACATTTATACATCATATTTTACAATATGGACAAAAACTTTGACTAATTTGATAACAAGATTTTACAATTTTTTGTTATAATATTTTTTTTATTATCTAACAATGGCTTTAATTTAGACCCAAACCGACGACATTATTTCTAAAATTGTGGATTTATAATGAGATGTATGTAACTGCTTGCAATTTTTGACAATATTCTTGAAATCTGGAGCAAGCTTACTTATTCGCATGACAGCTTACAAATTGCAGTCCGACAATAAAGACCTATTCTTAGATTTGCTGATCTTCAAGCAAGAAAATGCTTGTTCGCAAACGTATGTTGATCAAATAATGATAAAAGTTTAGCTGCAAAGTTTTTCAAGTTGGGAATTGATTCTTCTGATAAACCCATAGAAATCCAGCAAACCATCTGTCTTGAATTTTCTTTCAGGTCATGATCTGCTTGTAAGTCAAGCAGCTCCAACTGTATGTCCTCTGTGGCTGTATCAGATTCTGCACTAAAAGGAGAACTGAGAATATTGAACTGTGGCTTTAAGTTCTTGAAATCTTGGAATCTCCATTCAAATTCTTCAGTCAATGCATCTAATTGGGCTTTGTACTTTTCAGTCATTTCACCAGAAATTGTTTCTTGTTTCAGCAAAGGGAAGTGACAAAACCTTTTTTCACTTGCTTATCTGGAGAACAGTGAGAGTTTTGCCTGAAATGAGTTTACATGTACATACAATTCATGTGCAAACACACCATTGCCCTGAAGTTTGACATTCTGTTCAATTAACTTTTCCATAATTTCAATGGCAAACATAAAGTCTAACTCCCACTCTTTATTGACAATGTTTTTATTTAAAGCACATTCAATGCCCTTCATCTCTAGGAACATCACTATTTCTTCTCTGAGGTCTCACACTCGCCTCAACACCTTGCCGAGACTCAGCCATCGAACACTGGTGTGGTACAGGACATCGGAATGTTCAGTTTCCAAATCGTCAAGTAATGCATTGAACTGTCTGTGATTAAGTCCTCTTGGTCTAATGAGGTTGATGACATTGACAACTGGGTCAATAACATGCTTGATATTCAAAACAGTTTTACACAGACTTTCTTCATGGATCACACAGTGAAGTGGTAATAATGTGTGGTCAGGATATTCTGTTTTACTCTTATCACTTATCAACTTTACCAGACCTACATTTTTTCCAGTCAAAGCACGAGCTCTGTCAGTTGTAACATTTGCCAGCTATTTCCAAACCAACCCAGTTCTTTCAATACAGTTAGCAACAGCACTGAATATATCATGGCCTGTGGTTGTGTCTTTGAGTGACTCAACACTCAGTAACTCTTCAGTGAGTTTGAAAGAAGTGTTTATTCTACTATAAATATCAATAATTGGACAATATCATGTACGTCGGTACTCTCATCCAATGCAAGAGAGTACCACAAAAATTGTTTACTTGTATCGTGAAGTTTATGCATCAAATTGTCACTTATCTTGTCAACGCGTCTGACCACAGTTGTCTTAGATAAAGTAATGTCAATTTTTTTTTTTCTGGACACATAATGTTTGCTTTGCTGCATCTTGCAAACATTCCTTGATGAACTCTCCATCGGGAAATGGCTTGCTCTGTTTTACAATTCTGTGTACAGCACAAGACTAGCTTCTGTTGCAGCATCTTGAATTGAAGACTGTTTAGTGAAAACAGTTTGCTGTTTCTTCAACTTTTTCACCAACTCCAGGCATTTCCTTTCCCTCTCTTCGGTTGTTAAATTGTATTCGAAATCGGAATGTTTTGTTTGATAATGTCTTTTTAAATTGTACACCTTGAAGACAGCCACTGACTCACGACATAAAAGCAAACTGATTTGCTACCAACTTTTATAAAACAGTTCTTAGTTATCCATTCATCATTAAAACACGGCATTCCTCTTCAATCCTACGTTTTTAAGTGACACTCATTGGTTTACTGTTAGACTTTTCAATCAATCAATCAATCAATCATGTGCCATGCCGGAAAGCGTGGGCGGTCATGACTCGCCATTTCACTCGATCACCAGAGTCGTGGATATGCTCAGTGTTCCTGTCTCGTCCATGCCATGTGGCCAATCCATCCAGGTATTTTCCTCTCGGTCTTCCTCTTGGTCTGTTCCCTTCGATCTTGCCAGTTGTCACTAAGTTCTCCAATCCATTTCTTCTCATAACATGTCCAAAAAAATTTGACTGTCTACGTCTAATTTCTCTAATCAATTTACGAGTTTCATTTGTCTCCTGTAGTACTTGGTGATTGGTTTTTCTATCTGTCCATGGTATTCTTTTACAAAACGTTAAAAAGGAAATGAAACAAAACCTTCTTCCGGCTGCGTGTGAATATACAATATTCGGAAAACAAGGAATAAACTCGGAATAAATTTCAGAAATATATCAAAACTACTATAAAAAAGAAATTAATTTGAACATTGTAAATGTGGAAATAATTTATAACAAATATATCAAAACGGCTATAAAACATAAATTAATTTGAACATTGTAAATGTGGAAATAATTTATAACAGCAAAAAATTTATATATGTCGAAAAATATTTCTCTTTATAATAACATCGATAAATTCGCATGTTAACATTACGAAGGTCAAGGACTGTTTACAAAAAATAGAAAATTACAAAGAAATTATATCAAAAATGTTAAAACAATTATAACGGTACATGTAATTCTGTGAAATTCAACAAAATAACTTTAAAAAAAAAAAAACTAAGTAAATATTTTTTATTTCTAAATGCTCTCGAGGGCCGCATAATATCAGTTGCCGGACCGCATGCGGGCCGCGGGCCGTAGTTTGCCCATCCCTGCCTTAGTAGAATATTATTCCCACTTCACTCATGTAGTTTTAGCCAAGACTGTTGTCCGTAATGTTGCCACCGCCGTACACAAGCGGTATTCGTAGAGCCATACATAAGCTAGGTAAAGAGATGGGAACCAAACAGGATCCAGGTCTTTCCCTTGGGATATTGCTGCCACTCACCGTGAGGTACTATCCCTCTCTCTTTACCCTACACCACGTACCTAGATATAAAACATACAAAAATAACAGCCCCAAAGGAGCTACCTGCTGCCTATGTGAAGTGTTAGCACCATCAGGTTTAGTCAGCCTGAGTCCACGGGGGAATAGATGGCCAGTCTTCCCTCCTTTAGCGAACATCGACAGCTGACATCGAACCCTCATCACACAGCTTTCTTGCCATAGTCAAAGTAAAATCATAACCATTACACCAACTCCATACCCGGATATTACCCTGCGGTTCACAATACCCCGATATACCGAGTCGAGGTTTAGAATCAGCCGATAGCGATGTGGAAGCATGCCGCTTTGCGGTGATTTAGATGGTATGAGACGTTCGCTGTTCAGAAAGCAATGGCAAACTACCGAACTTAAATTTTCTAGTAAATCACAAACAGTCGTGAAATGCTGGGGTTGGTTTCGACGTCTGTAAAGGACTTGCAAATAAACGTGTATTGTCTAATCAGTGTTCTGTGTTTGTCTTGCTGAACCAAGCATCATTTCCACCAGAAGAGAAACAGAGTGTGCCAATTCTGACAATAAAACAGCAAGGTGCACACAAATAAGATACGGTGCATTGACTTACTGGCGCCTTGCCATCTTGACAGACGATCGTTTATAAAATGGAGTTATACCTCTCCATAACACAAAGCCTGGGCTAAATTTAGAGATCATGTGTTGCCCATAGTTTACTCCAGAGATAAGGTAACACCAATACGTCTGGAACAAGACAAGCTGCAGAAGCTGCCGGATCAGCAAAGCAATACTCTAACTGTCCGCCTGTCGGAGCTTCCATCCTAGACCAGTTACCAAGCAAGGCTTAGGGCCTCTTCTGCCCTGCCATGATATTTAGTCTTTAGGTTGTATTTCCTCGCACTGGGGTAAGGCTTGTACCCTCCCAATTACACTCCGCCGCCCAAAGCCGTTGGCACAATGTGGGGTGTCGGGTTTGGTGAGCGCTGCCCAACATTCTACGGTGTATTACTAGCAAACAAACAAAACTATGACCTAGTCTTGTAAAAACTGATACCAGAGAGCAACGGGATGACAAGAAGGTAAATGTTGAGATGGATTTTCCAAACACTATCATCATCATCATATTCGTTCATGCATATCCACAGATCTCCGTCTTTGGTGTTGTACATTGACATTGCAGGGGACAATCCTCCACGTCACCGTCTCAGTCCATCTAGCATTATTTCTCTCGGTCTTCTTGTGCCTCTTTCCCCACTGATCTTTCCCGTAGTATCGATGTTTTCCAACGCCTGTCTTCTAATTATATAACCAATGAATGCAGTTTGTCTGTTTCGCATTGTTGTATACAACTTTCATTAACTTCTTCTAGGCAATCGATTACGCTTAGTCAATTACTCCATATAGACAATAAATACCTTCGGACTAATGGGGCTGTGAGGGTAAAACCATGGGCAACTTTAACTGCTTTGGTGGCTGACTAGTCACAGGGCTATCATTCTGAGCCGGTGATGGACCCTACTATAACTTCTCCTTGAGGTTGAACGGAGTAGGGTAATGATGAAATCGAATCGTATTCCAGGCAATAGGTGTTAGTTACTCTGGCAATCTAAGCTATTCACAACATTCGAATTAGAAACCACAACTGCCTCAGAACAGGACACAATAGATTAAGCAACCACATGTATACAAAATTCAAGATTGGTGAAACAGCCATGTGCACATGTGGATTGGCCTCGCAGACAGCAGAACACATACTCCAAGACTGCCCATAATATAACATATTTAGGCAAACCTTCTGGCCTAGAGAGACGACAGTGGAAGATAAACTCTATGGACCACTGTGTGAACTGAAAAAGACAGTTAAATTCACACAAGAGACGACATTGCAGATATAGACATATTTCAAGCGAACGAAAGAAGAAGAAGGAACCACAAGTCAGTTGACTCCAAGTTCTTCCTAATTTATTCATTCAAGTTCCATGATTCACTACAATCCAGCAACAGATTCTATATACCACGAAAGAAAGAAAGAAAGAAAGAAAGAAAGAAAGAAAGAAAGAACGAAAGAAAGAAAGAAAGAAAGAAAGAAAGAAAGAAAGAAAGAAAGAAAGAAAGAAAGAAAGAAAGAAAGAAAGAAAGAAAGAAAGAAAAAGAAAGAAAGAAAGAAAGAAAGACATTGAAATGACGAACCACAGCTTTCCCAAACGTTACATACATTTATTACTTTCATGTCATCTAACGTTTCAAAATTTTAAGCTGCGGTTCTTTAATGAAATAGGGGAGAGAGGGTGGGAGGTACAGATATACATTACAAAGACAAAAGAACCGCTGGTTACGACCGAAGCAGTCAGTGCCCCGTAAATTCAGCAGTAAGTGAATGTACACGCGCCGGCAAACTTGCTTTCATAGTTAATAATACAAATCTGACTGTCTCGTTTAGAGCTAGTACAGTGGAAGTAAACAACTTTGAGCAGCCAGGAACACACCCCAAGAAGAGTAACGGCCTGTGGCTGTACGCTCCTGATTGCAACGTCATCGAGCGTGTTTTCCTGTTCGCTAAATTGGATACCCAGACCGCTAGCGGTTTTAAACATCATTTACTAATTAGACATGACAAGAATGTCTATTTCTACAAATAAAAAGGAGAAACAAGACAAGGAACATTTGAGAAAATGTCTTAATTACTGCAATATAAAATGCATGGAGCAGTTTTGTTTGTAATTTGTTGACGTTAATGCATTTATAGGGATTAATTTAAAGAACTGTTGTTTATGTTACACGGATTGCTGCGGTAGGGTAGTGGCTAGACGACCCATGCCGACCCCGTGGTCATGGGTTCCATCCGCGTCGGGGCGACAGACAGACAGACAGACAGACAGACGGACGGACGGACGGGCAGAAAGGCAGGCAGACAGATAGACAGGCAAACACAGACAGATAAATAGATATATAGACAGATGGATGGTTTAATGGATGGATGGATAGCTGGATATGTGGGTGGGTATGTGGATGAATGGATGGAGATAAGACACGCCGGTTGGTCATTCAATCGATCAGCAGTTAAACAGACAGGGGGAGAGAGAGAGAGAGAGAGAGAGAGAGAGAGAGAGAGAGAGAGAGAGAGAGAGAGAGAGAGAGAGAGAGAGAGAGAGAATCGTAAAATTAACTTGAGAACACCTTCGCGTCCATTATTATTTATTCGTTAGCTTCTCACTCCGTGTCCCTAACCCCAAGACCTTAGTCTCCTCTCTTCCTCTCCTTCCTCTCTCGTCAGAGAAGATCAGATTTATTGCCTTGTGATTGTTCACACAGACGTTGCTATATTATATATCTTTCGGCCAAGACTTCTGCGGTTTTCTATTTTTTCAGTACATTATCGGTATTATAATTCTTCTTCTTCTTCTTCTCCTTCTTCTTCTTCTTCTTCTTCTTTCCATCTTCTTCTTCATTATAATCGCCTCACTAAATTCTCATATATCAACACGAACGCTAGCGTAAATAAACATCACATGTCCTTGTATGCCCTCCTGACTGCCAAAAAATTGTCTCGTCACATGTTGTTGCTGTCGGTAAAACCATTGCCTTTGGTGTCCTTCTTTTAAAGCAGTCCTCTCAGTATCTTCTTCTTCTTCTGCGTTCATCCGGAGATTTTTTTTTTTTTTTTTTTTTTTTTTTTTTGGGGGGGGGGGGCGTGATTGCGTTGTGCCTGTTTACAGCAGAGCTGCGTTCTTGCGCCTTTAGGACGACACATCCGACTTAGTATGAGCTCACAAATCCTTGTGTCTGTTCTACTTGAGCACAGGAAGTGGCTATAGTGAAGTAACTAGCACGCTTGTCTGCCGGTCCGGTAGCCATGTGTTCAAATATCCATCGAGATGAGATTTTGTCTTAAAAATTGACCAGAATTTCCAGGTCGTCCCAGCCTAAAATTGGTACTAGGACATGTTCTAGGAAGTAAAGGCGACGGGTGTTATACTGGTCACTTCACTTATCTAGCAGCAGTTGGTTTATACAAATATGAGGTTCACGGCATATACTGAATACTCTGCAAGCCATGTACACCCGTTATATACCCATTTACTTTGTGCTCGGACATTGTATATTTATAACTGAGAATGCTGTGTTTTCTAACCTGTTATAAGTTTAAACTACTCATTCCTTCTGGGTCTTGGTAGCGTGCAGCCTTTTCAAACAAGATACGAGGTTTCAGTCCACAGTTGATCTGAAGCCACGCGCTCCTAATGTGCATCTTGGCTTGTAAAACGTGCTCTGGAGACATCACTTGGAAGGGAAACGCCGTGAGTAATGAAACTGGTCAGCTCATCTCTTAATGCCCTGATTTTGGGCGTCGCCATGGAGAAGTGTTTAAGCAATCTGTTTCGCGTTCTAAATGATGTAGGTTCGTTCCCAGACTGCATAGTGCACTTTTCTGGCAAGCGACCACGAGTGCAATTTTTCCGGAGACACCCGGGGGTCATCACTGGAGCTTCAGAGTTCGTGCTCTGTACGACGATTTTTTCCAGCGGTTTGCCGTTCTACGGAGAGAGACCGAGCCAGGCGGGGGATCCCTTTGCAATAAAGTCGACCTCTTGGCTTTAGCACGTCACTATTGTAAGCAGTAAATCTTGTTTAATATTTCTCATTTTTGAAGTAGTATTTGCAATAGAATTACCTGTAAAATATGTTTTCCCTGGAAACATTTCACTGTTCAGGTTTCTGCTCCTACTGTAATCTACCTGCGCTGTTACAATAAAGAAACTGGCCTGAAACCTGCATTTATTCTTATCCTAACTCTAGATAAATCCTTATCCTTGCCAAATTTACCTTCACAGTAGTTATATGAACCACTTGTGGAATTTCACAATACTATACCTTGGTTATCGGATATCTGTTGTACCTGTCACACCCTTCAACATAATTGCGAAACTCGACACGCAGCTCGTCACTGTGTTAAAGATATCAGCGTGTTCACATCTATCAACAGGCAATATCGGCCAATTGCGTAATGTCTTTCAAACACTTCCGGGCTATGCCCTAGACAGGTGATGGTTTTTGATGCATAAGTCATACCCCACCGCTAGCTTCAGACCGTGTGTATAGACAGACATGTCTACCAGAAGATAGACAGAGAGATAAACGGGTAAGTAGATGTGAATGGCACCTAGCAGACAGACATATAGGCAAGTAGATATGGTTGTGGTATTCTTAGAAACGTGTGGATTGCTTATTTGTGATTGTGATATGTCAGCTAAGCATTCTTGTTTACAGGTTGACGACAAGAAGTTAGACAGAGAGATAAACAGACAAGAAGGTAATAAAGTAAACACAACAGACATACAGACTGATGATAAAGGCAGGTGAAATGGTAGATATGAACGGATAGACTGGCAGACAGACACGTAGGCAGGTACAATGAATGAATCACCAAACAATGAAAAGTAGACGGTGAGCGTTATTAGACCCGACCACAAGTAAGAGACTCTATACATATTGCGGACACAGCCTTCGTCAGAACATAGACAACAAACACACACACACACACACTGATACAACTAAATGAATAACACCACACACACACACAGATACACACACACACACACACACATGTTGACAGTATTTGTTTCAAGTGACGAGCGCGTCTTATTAACAATATAACCAGCAGAGCTGGTTACATTAAACAGTAATCGTTCACATGGAGCTGAGGTAACCGGTATGCACAGAATGGTCTTGGCAAGGAATGCCAATTGTGGATATCGATGTTCATTAAGTTTCCACCATTATAAAGGGTCAACCGATTCAGCAACTTTCTTCTCCATTTCAGACTCAGTTAGCTTAAAACTCTCTTCATTTGGTTCACATATAGTTTCATTGTCAATGTCAGTATCATTCGTTGCAGCAGTCTCCATCTGTTCATCATGAACATTGACTGCTATTTGTTGTTTAATACGTGATCAAGTTCGTTCTTTTGCATCTTTTAACAAACACTTCAGGTATGTGTCCGCTTCCTCTGCTGTTCGTTCGTTCGTTCGTTCCCTCTGGTCTGTACATTATTGCTTGTTGTGGTATACTGGTAGTTGGTAACCTACTTGCATGGCCAAACCATTTGACTTGCTGCCTTCTAATAAAATCTAGTGCAGTTATAACCCCCACTTTAGTCCTGATTTCTTCATTTCTGATCTTATCTCTTCTTGATACATTGAGTATTCTTCTCAGGAATCTCATTTCTGTTGTTGTGATTTCTCTTTTCTCTTTTTCTGTCATTGTCCAGGTTTGGCATTGGTAACATAGAGTTGGTAGGTAGATTGTGTTGTAAAGTGCTTTCTTAGTCTGGAACTAACAGGGCGAAAGAAATAGTGAAAGACTTGAAACACTTAGAGAAGAGAATCAATGAAAGAGATTCAGATGGGAAGACATGGAGGGGGGTGTAGGAGACGGTAACAGATAGTACGGCTTGGCGTGAGATGACCTATGGCCTAGGCTACAATAAAGAGGATGAGAGTGATAAGAAGAGAAGATTTTATATGCCGCGAATGATTAATTATTACTGTAACCCATTCTGACACAACAGATGTGCATTTTTTTGGCATGTTATGAGAAGAAATAAATTGGAGAACTTGGTGACAACTGGCCAGATCGAGGGGAAGAGAGCAGGGAGAGGGGGGGGGGGGGCAGAGAAGTAAATACCTGGATGGCTTGGCCACGTTGTATGATCGAGACAGGAACACGGAGCTGATCCGCGACTCTGGTGATCGAGTGAGATGGCGAAACATGACCGCCCACGCTTACCGGCATGGCACATGAAAATGATGATTACCATCAAGTGCGATGTTCGTCCATCATGAATGACGTTGACCATTCATTGACGATGACCATTCATTGCACTACATCTTGATTTGATGAGGAACGAATGACTTGCGCTTTGGTTTTGTATAGCGAGGAGGTGGTCGCGCAACACCCTCGTCCCCGCTCCCTCGTCTATGTCCGTCTGGCTCCAGTGGCGAGCATGGCAAGACGACTGGAAGACGGACACAGATGCAGTGGACGTTAGGCTGCCACGGCCAGTTATCCCTGTTTATATCGGCCCTTCCGTCAATTCCTTTAATTTTCAGTTTTAAGACAAGCGTAGCGACAAGCAATGAGCGTATGATTACTTTTAGGATCAACACGATTTCCTTCACCGAAGACGGACTGACCGCCAGAGCGGACCACACACAAGCATGAGGCTAGAAACTGCCCACAAAAGATGCTGCTCGTCTAAGTTGCGAGCAGATCTCCCGATTTACGGTTGAGCCTCTCCAGCGCAAATGTGCACATGGCGACTGACCGGTCAGACATTCATGCACACGCAAGCCGAGAGTAGCATCGCTAAAGCTGAGACAAGCATATGACTACATTCTTGAGACGCCTGCCTCGCTAAGTCACGTTGGCTGGGAAGATCCCATTTTGGTGTACCTCACACAGCCATCTGAGACAGACAAGCATATGACTACTGGCAGGATCAACCAGATATCTATCGGACAGACGGACTATTCACGCACACGCAAGCCAAGAGTAGCATCGCTAAAGCGCGCCCTCCCGGTACAAGGTGATACATGCAAAACCACTGGACGCCTACCGACGAGCTTTCAAGCTACGCCGGCAGGACTAACCGAAAAAAAAAAAAAAAAAAAAAAAAAAAATCAAGTAACAAGGGCGAGAATGAATTGACAAAAACATATATTATATGAAGAGTGCAGGTCAGCATGGCCGAATGGATAAGAGTGCTAGCTCTTAAACTTCCAGTATGCTAATGCGGAGGTGTCACGTTCAATAGCTACACCTGTCAGCTGGACTTAAATGTTGACTTTTCGCCTTTGACTTGGGGATGTAAATTACAAGCACCTCAGAAGACGGAGTGGGTTCACCAGATGTGTATTTTCCCTACCTTCTGATTCACTAGTATTTGTTTATTAGGCTCCATATAGTTTACATTGGTGATTCTAATGTACCAGTATAGTCCTTATGCCGGCTCCCTGGCCTAGGGTTAACGTCTTTCTCCGAGGGTATGCGAGCCGGCCGCTCAGAATGCAATGGCAAAATACTGAGCGTAATCTTGCCTAGTACCCAGCAGCTGAACAATGCTGATGTTGACTGTAACTTCCTATAAGGGATATGCAACAACAACAAATAGTCCTTATATTCATTACCCAAAGTTTGTAATTGATAAATAATTGTTGTTGTCGTTCTTACTGTTTGTTTTTTTAATTCATGCAGCCGTACTGATTTGACTTAACCTGTAGGTTGTTGGGGTACGTCCCATCGTTAACTAGGCATTCCTTATCTGTTCTCCAACTAGACAAGACTCCTGCCGGGCATGTCAACAATTAGACATATCGTTGAAAGACCTCCAAGTATTGCGTGGCAACTGAGATATAAGCCACGATTGTCTTGAAAAGTAGTACAGTCGCCGGCCAAGCCCCGGTGCTTGTTCCGGGACGATGCATTGGGTTGGCAGGGGATGCTACTACCCTCAGTGACATACCCTATCAGTCCGACAAAGGGAGTATCATTGTGACAAGACCGCCGGGGCTTGGACTGGTTTGCCACGATAGTTACTATCCCCTGCCTTTGCTCCAACCACCTCAATAGCCCTCTACATCTACCAGGCCCCACACAAGCCGGGACAGCTTAACCTTCCCTCCCTCACCTAGGGTTCCAAACCCCAAGGGGGCTCGGACCAGACACCAGTCATATCACTGCACAAAGTCATAGCTAAGAGAACAAAATTTAATTCTGAACTACGTCAACCACAACACAGAGAAGGATGGCTGAAAGCCAGACTAGAAGAACTATGTACAAGATCAAAGACGCAGATGAGTATTCATCATGGAGGCGGACGATAGCTCGTGCGGTTGTCCAGTCGTGGTAGCGACTCACCCAGGCTCCTCTAGTGGACTGGAACTCCAAGGTCTGCTGCCTCTCCAAAGTTCCCTCTTCACCCAGAGAACCAAGCAAGGGCTGATCAAGCGCAGTACCACTGCCTGACTGACACTGCACTGATGAACAAGGATCCTTCCTTGCTGTCGTACTATTTCCCTCGTCACACTCCTGATGAAGTCTGGGCCGACCCTAGAACATTAGCGGTCTCCCACTTGCAGAAAAAATACATGTAGCACCGTCTCAAAATACACAAGAGCCAGGTCACTCTTCTATCTCATCAGTGACCCACCCACTGATATGTCACTTACACAATAAGCGGTTGCTCCACACGAACACACAATGTCACTGGTAAAGTCTATCAGGTGACTAAACACTTCACCTTAGTTCCATGTCCTTGGACAATAGATCTTCACACAGTCTCATGTACCTACCCTGATCCATGGGTAGTAATCACAACCTAGCATACACTGTCAACAGTTCATCACGTTGGCATGAGGTAGCTCCCTACCTTCACAAACATTGTCAACAGTTCATAACGTTGGCATGAGGTAACTCCCTACCTTCACAACCATGTCACTCAGGTGTTTCCACCCATGTTGTAATCAATGTCCTAGTTCACTGGACCACATGTTGGCTTCATAAAGTTAACCAATGTAAAAACACTATTTAAGCATCAACTGATACATGGTGTCCCATAACCCAGCCGGGCCAGAAGCATATAACACAGGTCATGGCGACCGGTAACAATGATCACTCTGCACAACTTGAAAGGTCACTACCTTGCAATTACCAAGGTTTACACAGAGACTGAATGTCACCAGTGCTTCACTGGCTTGAATCACCAGACGTTTCAGTGTTGGATCCTCTCAGGATCGGATGACACTCGTCGGACTCTTGACGGAGGTCCTAACCTAGACCTACCGACTTATTCAGCACTCAGCTCCTTCCAACATTGATCTCGCAGAATCAGACAACCACTCCCAGTATGGCCTCAATCAACTTCTGGATAGGCACTGGAATGAGTGGGCCCATAGAGCTCATGGTGCCGCTCTTGAATCTTCTTCTGTCTAGTAATAACAGATCCTGAAACACGGAGAGGTTGGTGTGAGTACTCAACTACAACAAAGACTACCAGCATCTCCACCCTGTCACCTGCCTCTCAGACATTCCTCATGTCTACCAACATGAGTATGAAATCATCACATCCTAGATCTACTTAGTCACTATAATATATAGGCATAATGATGGTAGAAAAAGCAATAGCCCACCTGTTCAGTCAAGTAACACTTCTGGGCTACATATAACCCCTAGCACCAGAGTCGACTGTATGACTGTCAAGCATCCTTCGCCTGGTGCCAGTCCAATCCGGTTTCATCTTCCATCATCAATCAACATATACACTTACTTTCCTTTCAGTGTAGGGATTACTGTATCGAGAAGGTGTCCAGCCGGACATCTCCTTCCTGACAGACTCATCAATGCATCAATCCCTTAACCCATGGACTGATGAATTACACACATTAATAACTATATGTCCATAATGAATTATTCTCCTGATAATTCATTACTATAGCATTAACTAAGGAGAACTCATGACTTGTTACACTTAAATAACAAAATCATATCACAGCCATAGTGTCAGGTCTGGGATCCCTGCCCCAGATCCTGAGTTGCCCTTGTATTCACTGACTATCTTTCAGGTCAGTCATACCTGTGCCGGTCGAGCACAGCTGTGGTGGCCATCCACCACTACACTTTCCCACAGCTACTGTGGGTCCCGTGTACCTGGTCCCGTGACGACTTAAGTCACGTCATCCAATGTAGCAAACCTCCAGACTCCACTACCAAACTCTGGCTCCACCTTTTTTTTTTTTTTTGGGGGGGGGGATTATGCCCCTCCTATACTACTACTTCACGGCAGTACTCCAAGTACTCCATGAACCGAGTCAGGGTTCCAGAAGAGTAGAATATTAGAGACAGAAACGGTTAGGTTCAAACCTCGATCTATCTAGACACCTCGGCCTCGAATTACGGAGTGCCGCATCACCCTCGATCGGGTATGTTCATTCATCGGATATGCACGATTGCATTGGGTCGGACCTATTACCGATCGGGTTGGGGTTACCGGCCTACCTCCCGCTGCCTAGACAAACGTAAGATGGAACACGCACGGTCATCCTAGCGGACGGACATGACCACCAGCAGTAACAATAGTATCATGAATACTTCTTATCAACGGTTATCCTACCGATGCAACACCATTCGGCTTAACCGGAATAACACTGCTATCTGCACACAGCAAATACACCACTGCTGATTTCACCTTGATTCCTCGAAACATCACCATCACTGATAGAACAATTACGTTACCATTCTAATGTCACGAAGCACATTACACATCTCTAATAATAAGCTCTACCTTATCATTTACCGCGTCTAGCATGTTGATGTAATGAGTGACAAACTGTCGCCTTGCCTGCGTAATTAATAAACCAAACCCGTAACTGCTACACACTGTAAAGCACATCGTTCGGCCTATTTTATTTACACACCACTCGCTGTGGAATACGGCTTGTTCCGTCAGGTAACACATTACATTGCTGATCGATAAAGCCTACTTAAAAATGCAACCGCCAACTGTAACGGATAACTCTACGCGACAACTCAATTTTGCGATGGCAATTAATTCATTCCGGGAACTCAGCACGGCATTACGACAACAATTAAATCATAGAATAAGTACTCAACTAACCTGTGATTGAAGAATCACAACCTTGACTGTATATGTCCGCACTGGCCGCGAATATTGACATCCAAATTACAACAGCCTGTTGGCTGCGATCTGTCTACGCTGAGGTTTGGTGGGCGACTGCTCACGACAAAGTCAGTGCGCCTTCCACTCGCCTACACGGGCCGCGTGACTTTCATGATTCATGAAGAAAACCAGAGTCACGATAAGTTCCAGCACCCCGTGCTGCATGAAGCACTCGTGAACTTAGAGATCTCTACCCCGTACGCACTTGAGGGAACATTCTAGAGTTTCTATAAATAACTAGAATAGCTCCTCCCCGCACTATTTTTTGATGGGGAATCCCCTATTAATTGATATTAATTCAAGGGAGACCAACGCATCGCACTCCCTTCAAAGGGATATTATGCAGAGATCTGCCGTTCTTTATCCGTTTCGTCACATAGGCCCCCACTTAAGATGGTCGACCCGGTCGAACTCACTAGACAAAGATCGGTCTGAACTCTGAACCTCTACTCTATCAATATTGGATTCCCAGGAAAAGACGTTCCATAACATTCCCTTTCCCTGCGGAGATCCACCAGAATGGTATGGATGCTGGATCACCAACCACCGCCTCAAACATACGTTATCTCCAGCGATTAGGCCCGAAACGTAACGGCCTGGTGATTGGCTTACAGGATCTGTCTACACTGGACTGTTCCGCATCCACCTGTTGCAGGCCATCGGTTACTTTACTGAAGGTTCGTTCGTCCCTTCCGACAATAGGATATTTCCTATCCCGACTAGGCATCACCTTCGTGGACTGTTCGCGGATGTCGACCGAAATGAATGGTCGCTTACTCCAGGTTCGTCTGGAGTACCCTTGCTTCTGCCTTCTCTCCCGCGAGTAAGGACAGTGAGCCTGTCGGCGTATCGAGTCACCCGACGATCCCGTCGTGCCAGATGTGACATCGCCTGTCCGACCTCGATTCCCAGTGTGCTTAACACCATGGGCCTCTTCCCGACGGAGCCCGTTCGCCCTATCTACGGTTGAACGCTCAGGAGACCGCAGACCCTCCCCACAGGATGTACTGCGTAGGACTGAGTCTTCCTCGCCCTCGTCTGGACCCAGAACCGAATCTAGCGCGATGGTAGTCGCACTCTCTTGTGGAGAAACTACCTCGGACCTCTCCAAATTCTGAAGGAGAGTACAATGGAACTCACGCAATTCCCCGCGGACCTTCACCTCATACGTGGATCGGGACATTATCCGCTCCACAGGAAAAGGGCCCTGCCATCCGAGTTCGAATTCCGCCCCCTCGATTGGGAGAAGCGCGAGAACCCTATCTCCAATCTGCAGAGATAAACCGTTTTTGGTCTTGTGCTTTGGTGCTGCCAGACAACACGTTGGGCACGACCGGATATATCTCCGCACGTCGCCTGTCATTCCAGGCCAGTGGTAGTGGCTGGAAAGACACTGGACTGTTGTCCCCACATCCTTATGTCCGGTTAAGGATAAGGTATGCACTCTATGTATCAAGCGGGATCTCATGTCAGTAGGGACTACCATCTGACCGTACTGGCTATCCCCTTGCCCGGCTCTACGATAAAGCAACCGGTTTTCTACATAGAACTGACCCGGAGTTGGCGGGACAGACCTTTGGGACACCTCCAGTAAGTAAGGACGCAAAGTCTGGTCCCCACTTTGAGCACTGCTCACTAACCTCGCAAGAGAATGGTCTATTTTCTTACCACACTGCCTTTCTCCATCCTTAGCCCTGGCCTGCCTAGCGCTCACTAGACAATGTTCCCTGGGGTCCCCCAGGAATACATGCGGACGACCGAGGATCAAAGGGTAAATAGGATCAGGCAGCACAGCCGCCAGGATGCTACCCGTAACGTACCTGCACCGAATGTCAATCCGAGCAATCGGCAAGTCCATAGCTACGGAGCTCCTCATGGCCAGCTGAAATTCTCTTGTCTCGCCGGTGAGCTGCCCTGGGCTCACAAGGTGGGATGAGATTACAGCTTCAAACTGCAATCCTGTATCGTATAGACATTCCACCTGCTTCCCATTCACCTCTATCGTTTCGATCACAGGTGATTTCTCAGACTTTGGTTTCTCCCGACCCTTAGGTGTGGTCTCGATAGGTCTACCTCTAGTAGAGGCGAGACACGCAAAGTGCAAGTCCTTTGGCTTCCTCAGACAATCTACAGTATTATGGGAAGGAGACTGACAGTGCTTACACCACCTCTGACTCCACTTCCGTTTTGGGGAGGCGGGAGGGATTTGCTTATCGGGTTTCTTACCAGAGTCTTTTACCACAGGATCTGCTACATTGGATGATTCTTTGGGACCTTTGGTCTTGGGCTTCTGATCAAGCCCCTTCTGCTGCCTTTTCTGTGAATCAGTCTGACTGGAATCCCCAGTCTCACCATAGACTTCCACATACCTTTCAGCTAACTTATTTACTATGTCTAGCCTTTCCGCCCCATTTTCCCCTAAGAAATTCCTTAAAGGCTTGGACATCTGCATTTTCATTTGATCCACCACCATCAACTCTCTCAGACTCTCATAATCCTCTTTGAAATTGGCCAATGCCATCCACTTCAACAGGTATGAGTTCAACCTCACACTATAGGCCGAGAACATCTCACCTGGTTCTCTCTTGGAAGTTCTGAACCTCCGCCTGTAAGCATGGGCTGTCATTTCGAATCTTTTCAAAAGAGCCGATTTCAGGGTTGGATAATCATTTTCCATCCCTGGGGGAAGACGCGCATACACTTCGTACGCGGTGCCACGGAGTCCTTGTGAAAGCTTAAGATTCCACCGCTCAGGCTCTAAACCCATAGCTTTACACATTGCCTCGAACTTCTCTAAGAATTGATCTATCTTCTCTTGGTCCGGTTCAAATGGTGGAAACGGCCATTTCATAGCATGGTAAGCTGGTCTGCTGGCTACTGATGAGCTAGGTAAAGCTACTCCACCTACTGCTCCCTCAGACTCACCAACCGATTTAGCCTCTACCTCAAGTTGCTTCATACGGAACTCATGTTCCATTTCCAACTTCCTAGCATCTAATTTCTTAGACTCTAGGTCAGCTGCCAGTTTTTGTGCTTGTTGGTCTGCCACCAACTTTTGCTCTTCAAGTGCTACCTTTCGAGCTTCCAGCTCAATTTCTGACTTTCTTCTCTCCCTCTCTTCTGCTCTGAAGTCTCTCTCTACTTCCAGTACATAGGCTTTAAACTCCTCACCTTCCAATCCCATCTCAGTTGCAGATGCCCGCACCTTAGTTAAATCTAAAGTACGAGTAGCCATGCTTAGTGTAACTTAGTATCAGTATAGATATGCAATACCCAATCACAATGCTAACTGTACTCCAACCAACACTGTAACTATGTATCTATACTAACTTAACTAAATGTCGGTCCACGTCGAAGAGAAAGGTTTCAGTAGCCCTACTCGTCAAGTAGATAATAGGTATAGGACAGATGAGACTATAACCTATTCCTACGAGATGTCAGAACAAAGAGAAGATCCCGGACGAGCCCCCACTCTATCTTGTGACAAGACCGCCGGGGCTTGGACTGGTTTGCCACGATAGTTACTATCCCCTGCCTTTGCTCCAACCACCTCAATAGCCCTCTACATCTACCAGGCCCCACACAAGCCGGGACAGCTTAACCTTCCCTCCCTCACCTAGGGTTCCAAACCCCAAGGGGGCTCGGACCAGACACCAGTCATATCACTGCACAAAGTCATAGCTAAGAGAACAAAATTTAATTCTGAACTACGTCAACCACAACACAGAGAAGGATGGCTGAAAGCCAGACTAGAAGAACTATGTACAAGATCAAAGACGCAGATGAGTATTCATCATGGAGGCGGACGATAGCTCGTGCGGTTGTCCAGTCGTGGTAGCGACTCACCCAGGCTCCTCCAGTGGACTGGAACTCCAAGGTCTGCTGCCTCTCCAAAGTTCCCTCTTCACCCAGAGAACCAAGCAAGGGCTGATCAAGCGCAGTACCACTGCCTGACTGACACTGCACTGATGAACAAGGATCCTTCCTTGCTGTCGTACTATTTCCCTCGTCACACTCCTGATGAAGTCTGGGCCGACCCTAGAACATTAGCGGTCTCCCACTTGCAGAAAAAATACATGTAGCACCGTCTCAAAATACACAAGAGCCAGGTCACTCTTCTATCTCATCAGTGACCCACCCACTGATATGTCACTTACACAATAAGCGGTTGCTCCACACGAACACACAATGTCACTGGTAAAGTCTATCAGGTGACTAAACACTTCACCTTAGTTCCATGTCCTTGGACAATAGATCTTCACACAGTCTCATGTACCTACCCTGATCCATGGGTAGTAATCACAACCTAGCATACACTGTCAACAGTTCATCACGTTGGCATGAGGTAGCTCCCTACCTTCACAAACATTGTCAACAGTTCATAACGTTGGCATGAGGTAACTCCCTACCTTCACAACCATGTCACTCAGGTGTTTCCACCCATGTTGTAATCAATGTCCTAGTTCACTGGACCACATGTTGGCTTCATAAAGTTAACCAATGTAAAAACACTATTTAAGCATCAACTGATACATGGTGTCCCATAACCCAGCCGGGCCAGAAGCATATAACACAGGTCATGGCGACCGGTAACAATGATCACTCTGCACAACTTGAAAGGTCACTACCTTGCAATTACCAAGGTTTACACAGAGACTGAATGTCACCAGTGCTTCACTGGCTTGAATCACCAGACGTTTCAGTGTTGGATCCTCTCAGGATCGGATGACACTCGTCGGACTCTTGACGGAGGTCCTAACCTAGACCTACCGACTTATTCAGCACTCAGCTCCTTCCAACATTGATCTCGCAGAATCAGACAACCACTCCCAGTATGGCCTCAATCAACTTCTGGATAGGCACTGGAATGAGTGGGCCCATAGAGCTCATGGTGCCGCTCTTGAATCTTCTTCTGTCTAGTAATAACAGATCCTGAAACACGGAGAGGTTGGTGTGAGTACTCAACTACAACAAAGACTACCAGCATCTCCACCCTGTCACCTGCCTCTCAGACATTCCTCATGTCTACCAACATGAGTATGAAATCATCACATCCTAGATCTACTTAGTCACTATAATATATAGGCATAATGATGGTAGAAAAAGCAATAGCCCACCTGTTCAGTCAAGTAACACTTCTGGGCTACATATAACCCCTAGCACCAGAGTCGACTGTATGACTGTCAAGCATCCTTCGCCTGGTGCCAGTCCAATCCGGTTTCATCTTCCATCATCAATCAACATATACACTTACTTTCCTTTCAGTGTAGGGATTACTGTATCGAGAAGGTGTCCAGCCGGACATCTCCTTCCTGACAGACTCATCAATGCATCAATCCCTTAACCCATGGACTGATGAATTACACACATTAATAACTATATGTCCATAATGAATTATTCTCCTGATAATTCATTACTATAGCATTAACTAAGGAGAACTCATGACTTGTTACACTTAAATAACAAAATCATATCACAGCCATAGTGTCAGGTCTGGGATCCCTGCCCCAGATCCTGAGTTGCCCTTGTATTCACTGACTATCTTTCAGGTCAGTCATACCTGTGCCGGTCGAGCACAGCTGTGGTGGCCATCCACCACTACACTTTCCCACAGCTACTGTGGGTCCCGTGTACCTGGTCCCGTGACGACTTAAGTCACGTCATCCAATGTAGCAAACCTCCAGACTCCACTACCAAACTCTGGCTCCACCTTTTTTTTTTTTTTTTTGGGGGGGGGGGGAATTATGCCCCTCCTATACTACTACTTCACGGCAGTACTCCAAGTACTCCATGAACCGAGTCAGGGTTCCAGAAGAGTAGAATATTAGAGACAGAAACGGTTAGGTTCAAACCTCGATCTATCTAGACACCTCGGCCTCGAATTACGGAGTGCCGCATCACCCTCGATCGGGTATGTTCATTCATCGGATATGCACGATTGCATTGGGTCGGACCTATTACCGATCGGGTTGGGGTTACCGGCCTACCTCCCGCTGCCTAGACAAACGTAAGATGGAACACGCACGGTCATCCTAGCGGACGGACATGACCACCAGCAGTAACAATAGTATCATGAATACTTCTTATCAACGGTTATCCTACCGATGCAACACCATTCGGCTTAACCGGAATAACACTGCTATCTGCACACAGCAAATACACCACTGCTGATTTCACCTTGATTCCTCGAAACATCACCATCACTGATAGAACAATTACGTTACCATTCTAATGTCACGAAGCACATTACACATCTCTAATAATAAGCTCTACCTTATCATTTACCGCGTCTAGCATGTTGATGTAATGAGTGACAAACTGTCGCCTTGCCTGCGTAATTAATAAACCAAACCCGTAACTGCTACACACTGTAAAGCACATCGTTCGGCCTATTTTATTTACACACCACTCGCTGTGGAATACGGCTTGTTCCGTCAGGTAACACATTACATTGCTGATCGATAAAGCCTACTTAAAAATGCAACCGCCAACTGTAACGGATAACTCTACGCGACAACTCAATTTTGCGATGGCAATTAATTCATTCCGGGAACTCAGCACGGCATTACGACAACAATTAAATCATAGAATAAGTACTCAACTAACCTGTGATTGAAGAATCACAACCTTGACTGTATATGTCCGCACTGGCCGCGAATATTGACATCCAAATTACAACAGCCTGTTGGCTGCGATCTGTCTACGCTGAGGTTTGGTGGGCGACTGCTCACGACAAAGTCAGTGCGCCTTCCACTCGCCTACACGGGCCGCGTGACTTTCATGATTCATGAAGAAAACCAGAGTCACGATAAGTTCCAGCACCCCGTGCTGCATGAAGCACTCGTGAACTTAGAGATCTCTACCCCGTACGCACTTGAGGGAACATTCTAGAGTTTCTATAAATAACTAGAATAGCTCCTCCCCGCACTATTTTTTGATGGGGAATCCCCTATTAATTGATATTAATTCAAGGGAGACCAACGCATCGCACTCCCTTCAAAGGGATATTATGCAGAGATCTGCCGTTCTTTATCCGTTTCGTCACAATCATGCAAAATGAGACGCTGTGAGCCCAATCCAAGAAGAAATTATACCTCTGAACGCCTCTGAAGTCAGAGTGGGTTCACCTGAGGGAGATGGACCTTGGTAATAGGAAAAGCTTATCTATACGAAAATATTAAATCCAGTGCTACCAGGAGTATCGTGTATGGACTACGCTTGAGTTCAAAGCGATCGAGCGCAAAAAAATACCCCGGAAAATAAATCGCACGGCTATCCGGTAGGTTTTCGGCGTCTGCGGCTTAGGGGTGATGAACGCTGTTTCACAATCCCGACTTACCGAGGTTTTACAATCCCGACTTACCGAGGTTTTACAATCCCGACTTACCGAGGTTCCAAGTCAATAGATTGCTTTGCGTTAATATTCACTTAAAAGTCGACATGGTCGACTTCATTGCACCAGGTTTTATACCATACGGCCCGGTCTCTTTCCGCAGCGCGGAAAGCGTCGCACAAAGCACGAACTCCGTAGCTCTAGCGACGACCCACAGGAGTCTCCGAAAAATTTAAAACGTGAACCGAAGGACGCAGCCCGGAATCGAACCCACAACCTTCGCAGCCCGAGTCAAACGGCTTGACTACTTCGCCACGGAGACTCCCGTTAATATTCACAATAGTATGAACGTTGGTAAACTACTAAATATAGAATTGCCTAGAATATAACTAACAGCTAAAACAATGATGGGATTCATTGCGAGGTCCTGTAAAGGACATGCAACAAACTGTGAGATTCTGCAGCTGGCAGCGGGAGATGAAAAAATCTATGAGAGACAGCACAGACAGAAAACGCAGACTGGCATGCCGAAGACAGGTTTTATGTGCGGGATTTATGGCGCAGATATCGGGAAAGCGCAATGGCTTGCATCTACAAGAAATGAAACTGGTAGTCTAGTCTGTTGTTGTGAAGTTGCTTCTATCATCTACAATCTGGAAGGGGAGGTACTATGGTCCACCCAGGTGACCTGTGCCTGTGCTAAACTAAGGGTCGGGGGGAAGGCATAATAGAGCAAACGGTCAGCCAAGCCTCAGTTTTGCACAGATTGTGGTACCTGTGCATGATTACCACCTCTTGTGAGTTTGTGGAGCTCGAGGTATGGGGTCCACCTTGAGTGCCGGAGGTCCCGGGTTCAAGCCCCGGTGAAGGCCGGGATTTTTTTCACTTGGAATTTTAGTAACCAAAATTTCCCCTGGTCTCTGGGTAGTGAGATCGGACGCCCGTGTGTATTGTTGCGCAAGTAAAAACATCCCTTGGCAGTTGTAAATCGAAAATTAGTTGCCTACCGGGCAAAATTTCGAGTTAAAAATCTTCTTCTTCTTCTTCTTCTTCTTCTTCTTCTTCTTCTTCTTCTTCTTCTTCAGCGTTCCGAGCCATTGAGGTTCTTTGCTGCAGATACAATCCGTCTCCATTCGTCTCTCTGGTGGACGAGTTAAAAATCTACCCAAAGTATTTCAGGACCCTCGCCGGTGCAACGGGGTTCGTGCATTGAGCTGAGATTCTCCAGATTCAGGCTTGAGTTAGGAGTAGAACGGAGCACTTATGGGTTACACCCGTGTGCCGTGATGTTGATCCGTCGACTAAACTAAACTAAACTAAAACTAAACTGTGCGTTTGTGCAGGAGCTCCTCTTGAAGTCTGCAAGGTTTAACGAGATCAGCTCGCAAACTGCTGCCCAGCTCTATGGTCATCTCGTGTCCCCGGTACAGTGTCTCAATGGAACACAGAATGAGTCAAAATAATCTTCGCTGCGATACGTGGCCCCGAAGTTTTGGGCTGAAAAAAAAGTAACTTTGATGAGACAACTGGCTTAATCCTGTCAACAGGACTGTTTGACCAGTGGTCTGCATGCTAGGAAGCAGAATAGAAGAAGGAACCAACCTTCTGTAACATCTCTTGTAGTATACAAATGTCAATGCATCAGTAAAGGTATTAATTTGATTAGGAAAAATGTATGCTATCTATTTAATGGAAGTTATCCATACACCCGTAGTTTCAAGCTGTCGAAAAGCAACAAATTAACGGATTTTTGCCAGATTTCCGTATTGACGATTGTAATGTGTTTTTCCTTCCAGCAAACTTCTTGGCAAATCAATCAGACCTGGTCGGAAAATGGCTAAATCTACAGCTTTGTATTTGACACCATATTTTGTTTAATTTTTCAGAGACAGTCCGACACAGACGGACAGTCGGACATAGTCATTTGCAGACGGACAGACTCACCCTTAGAACGACTACGCATACAAGATCTATTAATTGGTTAGCAGGAGGCGAAACTGATTCTGCACGTCAATCGGCTTGATGCAATCAAACATATAAACATCGATCAAAACCAATGTCGAATAGAAAGATGTGTGACTATCTTGAATGAGGTTAACTCGAAGAGAGTGAATATCTACATCAGAGGAAGACAGCCCACACTCTTTGTGCATGACAAGAGAAGGGAAAGCTGAAATAAGGCGTCAAAGCTGGCGACGAGGGAAACGATGTGGGAGACCAAGAAAGAAGATACTGGGTATTTTGACATCATAGCATGAAGGGACATCGGTATCAGAAATAATTGGCAGTACACGCGACAGAAGACTGTGGGCAGGCATGACCACAAATGCTACACGGCATGGACTACAAGAATTCTGAAGAAGAAGAAGAAGAATTAAAGCAATGCGCGAAGATTGAATATAACATTAAATTATAGGATGTGCTCTCGTTGATGGCATGTCTCAACTTTGCGTCTTTCTGCCGAGACCCATGACGTGTTTCATTCATGATAAGAGAGTTCTTGAACCGAAGTCAAACCAATCAGCAACACTTGTCACATTCTGATTGTCACATGCTAAACATACTCGTTTTCACATACTCTAGTAGACTTATTTAACGAGTGCTGGAATGAAAACGTTAAAGTTCATTAATAACGGGACCATTTTGTGTACACCCAAAGGAGAAATTACATCGAGATAAATTAACATGACATCTTAACAATCAGTGAAACGAAAGTTTAGCTTCGTTGACTTTTGACAACATGGTGTCTTGTTGTGGAGGGCAAAAAAATGGAAACGTGAACACGTTAATGGAATTGCCGATGCAAAATTATTGAGCGGAGTTTTCCTAGGCGTACATGATAAATACCACATCGTTAGTGTCAGAAGTTAATGGCTGGAGGCTGGGTTAGGAGTCATCAGAGAAGTTCACCAATCCAGACCTGGGAGATGTGAGCAAGTTGGCACACGGAGTTAATGAAACTATTCAGGGTAGATGCTGTTAATGTCACATAATTTACACAACCGGTTTCTTCACAAGCATAAACACGTGCTTATTGGCGTGAGGAGGAAAATGGTAATAGGTTTCTGGAAATACGTGAGGTAAAATATAAGAGTTAAAATAAAACATGTAACAGAACAACGATGTTTTTGCCGATTCAATGGTTAAAATAACATACCGTAAATAAGACACTTCATCTGCTCCTACCTTTCATCTCTCATTTGAGCATAGGTGTTAATGATTATAACCCAAGCTTTAGTGTAATCGCCATGAGGTTATGTTGATAATGACATCATGGTTGTTGGACAAGGCTCTGACACTTACGTTCGTCGTCATCTACGTGATTAAAAGATGGCCATCTATTCCGCACATACAAGCCTACAAGATGTGGAGATCCCAGCATTGAACAGAACCATATCACGTTCCTGCAGCAGGACTTCTTTATCTTTAAATTGTTTTAATGACACACTTATTCGTGATTGGTAGGATTTGCAGCTAAAGATTTTTACAGGATGATATAACCAGCCTCGCCCAGCTCTTCTAAGTCGCCTTTAACGATATGTATAGGTACCATAGTTAGTATTCTTTTCTTCTCATATGGGCCTCCCTAACACACGAGCGATTTTCAACATACATGATGTAAATTTCTATAGGCCAGGATCAGAGAGAAGAAGCAGGTGTATATTGTTTCAAGTTGAATCCATGACATCTTTCAAATGTGAATTGTTTTTATAGTTCCAAAAACCATTGAACCCTCGCTTGCCAAACTTGAGAACGCGTATCCTGCAAGAATAACACCATCAGCGTAATTAGGAAACAAAAGTGCTGACTTTGGTCTTCACTTTGACGTTTAACGATGTTCTTTAACACTCAGGATAGCGTTAAAAAGCATCGGATCACACCATAGGCTAAGGTTGGCTCCTAGGAGTTACATAAAGGAAACATCAACGCTCAGAGACAGCAAACATTCACAGTAACGCCCACGATCATGAGATCGGCTTGCAGTTGTCCATTTGTTGCTGTAAGGTTTACTAATTTGTTACTTGTGGTCTGAACATCGGCCTACTGTTTGCGAGTTTCTTTGCTGGGGAAATGTTATCATGCGCACACAAAAAATGCACCAGACTTTCTGTTCGCTGTTATTGCAGAAGTGGAGCCGCGGTAGTGTAGTGGCCAGAAGCTCGAGTGCTGGCCTGATGGTCATAGGTTCGAGCCGTATCGGGGCGGATTCGAATTTATAAAATTGATCTGGGCTTCCAGTCGACCTATTCTAAAATGAGTACCAGGAAATGTCTTGGGTGGTAAAGGCGAGCGGTGGAATACTGACCACGTCACTCACCGCGTGCCGGCTGGTTTTTATAAATATGACTCAAGCACCATATACCCAATGTGCCTTAAGGTGGATCAAAGAGTTCTTTACTTCTTCTTCGTCTTCTTCTTCTTCTTCTTCTTCCTCCTCCTCCTCCTTCTCCTCCACCTATTCATCTTCTTTTCTTATTTTTTATACACCTTCGGACGCCTTCTTTTATTAGTCCATTTGACATTAGTGATCATGTCTGTCCACAACTTATGTCTCCTCTGCCGCAAATCGTTTGTGATGAGTAATTTCCTCTATGCCAAGATGTCAAATGTACAGTGTCTTTTCTCTTGGTCTCCGTCTGTCTCTCTTCCCTTCCAACCTTCCCGTTGTGACGACACACTCCAGCTTTCCATTCTCGTGAAATGCCTAAATAATGTTGACTGTATTCTTCTGATGCGATTAACCAGTGCTCGTTGTCAGTTTACTTCTTTCTAGATATCTTCATTGGTCTTCCTATTCGACCACGGTGTTCTCCTTATTCTTCAATAAAACAATATTTCCGCAGCTTCAATATAATTTCTCACTTGTCTGCTAAGTGTTTATGATTCGCTTCCGTACATCAGGATTGGCTCAATATAGCTCTTAAGAAATCTTTTCCTTACCTTGATTGACAAGATAAATTGCACAGAATTACTCATCCTCTTCTGAATTGTTGTCTTTGCTTGGGCTTTTTATTCTACATGTAACTTTCTTAATGCATCTTCCATCTGCTGCTACTAAATTACTCAAATCCTAAAATATATTGACTTGTTTTAGACCGGTTCCATTCACTTTGATGCTGAATTAGGGTAATCACTTTTTCTTTGTACTAACCATTACTTTTATTTTTCTGTTACTCAGACAAAGCTTGTGTTTTGACTTTCTGTTACAATTGTATCTATCATGTGATGTATCTGTGTTTCATTTTCATTTGATTTTCAGCTACCACAACCATGTCAGCAGCATCACGCAGGTTGTTGACATTATGTTCACTAACGGATATCCTAGCGTGTCTTGTATGGATCTCATTATTAGTTCTCTGTATAAATTAAAACGGATCTTGTGATAATACACACTCCTGGATAACACTTTGTTTATAAATGTGTTTACAAGTTAAAATTTCCTAACTAGTTGTCAATTCTTATGGCTGCTTATTGCTGCCAATACATGGTCTTTATTATTCTTGACCATCAGTGTTTAATATTTCCAATATTGTGTTCAGACAGTCAAGAACTGTCATTTACTGCCAATATAGTACCTTGCGGTGTATGACAGTGGGTTCTTGAGTCTGAGGAATTAAGGCCGCCTGGCTATTGCAGTCGCCGCGAACTGTGCATAATTAGAGTTTTCTTTTTACTCGCGGCAGAAAAAAACTCCACACCTTACCGAGAATTCGAACCCGGGTCTCCCGAAGGAGAATCCGGCATTCTAACCACTCGGCCAGTCGCTCCTCATTGTGTTCAGACGACAGTATGAATAAATCAAAGGAAAACAGCAGTCAGCTCAAGCTTGCTGGCATCTCCATGGATTGTATCTTCAAACTGAGCGGGTGTAAGCCAATATAGCTTTCTCTGTTCTACATATGTTGTATACTCTGCAACAAATGTTAAGATGCTACCGTACCAGTTTCACGGTTACATTCATCAGTATCTTCTTTGTTAGTTTATTAAATATGGGATGTTTCAGCCTGTTCTGTTCTGTGTTGAGTCAAAAGATTGTTAATTCTTCTCGATGGTAGAGTTAGTATAAGCATCATCTTTCCTGTGGCCTGGATGCTCTGATGCCCAATTGGTTCTATAACTGCTTCTTAGAATTGAAGAAGTTGATTACCTACGTTCTACAAAGCACTACAATGTGTTAGGTCAGCATGGCCGAATGGGTTAGTGCGCTCGTTCTTAAACATCCGATGTGTTGATGCTGACGTAGCGGGTTCAACCCTACAACGGTCAGTTGTCTAAAATGTTGACTTCTCGTCATTGGAGACGTAAATTACAAGTACCTCAGAAGTCGGAGTGGGTTCGCCTGATAGTCAGGGACACTGGTAATAGGGAAAGCTAATCCACACACAAAAATTAGTCCAGTGCATTCTTCTTCTTCGTTCATCCGGAGTTTTTTTTCGGACGTGATTGCGTTGTGCCTATTTACAGCAGAGCTGCGTTCTTGCGCCGTTAGGCCGACACATCCGACTTCTGCGGGCATTTGTTGACCGGGTTAACCTTCCCGGGTCCAGTGCATTAAAAGTGGTGACACGTGTATGGACTACGCTTGAGTTCAAAGCGCGTGAATAAACAAACAAACAAACAAATTAAACCACACATAGCATCAGCACAGTGTACTCCATAATGCATGCTAAGACATACACACTAACAGGAAGGTAACAACGCACGCAGGCAAACAGATAGGCCTGCACACGCTCGCGCGCGCGCGCGCACACACACACACACACACACACACACACATACATACACACACTCACACACAGTTTGCTTCTGAGTAGAGAACATGCGAACACAAATCCATGAAATAAAAAAAACACAAAAAAAACACACAAAGCCAGAATGCAGCAAATTACACGCCCTTGCTAATTGCCGATTCACGACCTCTTCCAAACAAGAGGAATGACGTCGTTGAGTGAATGGAAATGAAAGTCATTGTCTTGATAATTTTAAACAGTTTTAAACTGCCTCTCTGCACGCACGTGCAGCATCTCTTAAATGATTCAACCAACGAAATGTTGTAACGTCATTTCTTCTCTGTGATGTTTACGTGTCATTGGTTTGTGCATTCTCTTCATCGGATTTCAGCAGTAATTTTGAATCCAGACTTCAATTGTATTTTCGTTTGGCTCGTTTCTGTCCTTTTTACGTCACAGGTTTTTGGGTGGACAATAACAGACGTTTAACTGATCCAGTGGCATCAAGCACGAAAAAGACATACGTCATCACTTATGGGGTTAATTATAACACATGCTTCTCAGAAGTTTCAGTTTGTTTGTTTTCTACAAGCAAATGGAACGAACATGCTTTCTCTAATATTTCAAGTTTTTCGCAACACTTTAAATCTGCGAATACCTGGTGGGCTGAAAGCACACACTTTTTAATCAGAATCAACAGAAAGTCATTTCGATTGCGTTGTAAAGCTAGGCCATTAGAACTGAAAGGGAGGGGGGAGAAAGAGAGAGCGAGAGAGAGAGAGAGAGAGAGAGAGAGAGAGAGAGAGAGAGAGAGAGAGAGAGAGAGAGAGAACAGTTTCAACCGATGCACGGGCAGAATGGGGTCGAGCAATGTCATGTTGCAAAAGGACACCATTACTCAGAAGTCCAAGTCGTTTGGATTTGATTGCGGGTCTAAGATTATTCCTGAGAAGGTCTGTATATGTATCACTGGGGACAGTTTTCCCTCTTGGCCTGTATTGCTCTAAAATAACTCCTCGTTCATCCCAATAGAGAGTCGGCTTCACTGCAGATGGCTGCTTGCTTTCGGTGAAGGAGGAATAGTGCCATTCCTTGCGTGTTCTCTTCGTACCCGGCTCGTAGTAGTGAGCCCAGGTTTCATCTCCATTAACAATCATCGTCTGCTTCAAAGCACTGCAAATGTTCTTGACAAGCATCAATGCGTCGTTGTTTCAATTCTGGCGTAAGTTGTTGTGGCACCCACTTTGCGATACTGTAGCACATTATGGATGATGTGGTGTCCTGAATCTTGACTGACGTCAAAATGTGCGGCAATGTCACTCGCAGTCAATCGGCAGTTTTTCTGTACAAGGCCTTCAACAGCTGCAATCGATTCTGAGGTCACTACTCGATACGCCTGATCCGGTCGTGAACAGTCTGTCACAAAAGCCACGCCGTTTGAAACTGCCTCCTCCACTAAAATAATTGCTAGACTGACTGGACTTTCATTCGCCGATGAATTTCTAGTATTCACCTCTTGAATGTTTTTTTTTTTTTAACAGATAACATAACCTGCCCCTCTTTGGTGCATGTCAAAAGTGGTGCGGTCATCTATAAGCTGTCCTTATGACGTCACCGTGTTCGTAGCATTGCAATTTCATGTGCTTACTGAACACTCTTGACATCATTAACAACAATATCGACAGGTTACAAAACAACGGGATAGTTATTGTAATTTTTATCACACTTTTAGGTGTTTGTAATTACATCCACCAGGTACAGTATTTGGATTTAAGTGTGGTTCCTGAACTGGCGCACAGAAGGACGAATCCGACGTGTTCACAAGTAGTATGCTACTAGAACAATCAGTATCCACATCTGCAGAAGAAACATAAATGGGAATGATCGGAGTATTATGATGTCAGTTCTTAAAATACCAAGAAGCAACATGTTTGCGATGAACAATGTTTACAACAGAGACAGCTCACAGCTATAAAATATAGATAGATGGCACGTGTCATGTGACTGCTGACAGTGGACCTCGTGGCTAAGTGAGCTGACACACATCGATGCACTTTAAGAATATGGAACAGTTGTTTAAGAGATTTCAAACAGATCTTATAATTCTCTCCACGTGCAACACCAGCAACGATAACAACACCAACGATCACAACAAAAACAACTACTTCTAATACTTCCACCACCACCACCACCACCACTATTGCTGCTACTGCAGCTGCTGCTACTATTACTACTACTACTAATACTATTGCTACTACTACTATTACAATTGCTATTACTGCTGCTGCAACTACTACTACTACTACTACTACTACTACTACTACTACTACTACTACTACTACTACTACTACTACTATTATTATTTCTACTACTACTACTTCTACAACTACTACTTCTACTACTACTACTACTACTAATATTATTATTATTATTATTATTATTACTGCTGCTACTACTACTACTATTACAATTACTACTATTACTACTACTACTATTACTGCTACTACTACAACTACTAATATGGCTGTTACTAATACTACTACTATTACTGCTGCTACTACTAGTACTATTACTACTACTAACACCACTATACTACTATTACTACTACTACTATTACTACTAATGTTACTGAAACTACTATTACTACTATGGCTGCTGCTGCTGCTACTACTACTACTACTGCGAGTCGCGGTAGCACAGCGGTTAGCACGCTTCCCTACAGGCCGGGGGTCTTGGGTTCGATTTCGCATCGAGGATGATTTTTAAAATTGACATGTGCTCCCGGGTCGATCCAGCTGAAAAGGGTTACCGGGAAAATAATTCATAGCTTCACATTTACCAAACTTCACTTAAAGTGTGTATAGTTCCGTCGCCCTGCTTCTGAGTTGAGTGCGTGGAGCGACACTGTAAACTGTGAATTTCGTGTGGAGTGCTTTTACATCTGCCCGCGGTTGTTTGTAGCATGAGCTGCATGTTCAGAAAAATGGCTGATGGCCGGTCGCTGAACTAACTGGGTTGTCGTATGCAGTAATGTGTCTGCTGGTTTTCTATGACTGCTGTTTCCAACGACGATGAACTGTATTTTTCGTGGAGGACTTGTGTTGGAATTATGGCAGCGGCATTATGCATAGTATACCTATGTGAACTATTGGTCCTCTTTTCACATGGGGCAATGAAAAGCATTTTGTGTTATATTCACTGGCACAGGAATGGAACGTGATGGAGAAACCCTTTCCCGTGAAGTTGAAACCGCATCTAACTAATTAAATTACTTCAGTTAATCTGTGTGATGACATTTGATGTAGTTTTCTTTTATAGTGCTAGTCCTAGTGCTATAAAATATACGTTAGTCCTTTTTACAAGTGCTATGTATACATTATGAGGTTGTTTGAACAACTCCTTTCCTCGCTGTGATAGTATAGTTTAAAGAAGTGCACTTACTTACCTCCACACACATACGCACACACACAATATACACACATACACACACACACAATACACACACACACACACACACACACACACACACAATATACACACATACATACACGATCAGGATTCAACTCTCAAATAAAGAAGAATGTGTTTATGTGTTTCTTGACCCCCAAACCCTCCTCCCAAATACTCATTATTGGATCGACCCAGACATGTAAAAGAAGTAGAAGAGACCTGCCTGGGAAAGAAAGGTCTGTATAAATGGCTACTGTTTACCGCTCGGACCCATCAAGCAGTGCCATGCCAGCCGTGTGCCGTCAGAGCTTCCAGCCTTCTCTCCTGCGGCTTGTGCTCGATTAGCTTCAGGTGTTATTGAACCGGCGTTTATTGTGTCTTCTGCCGGTGTTTTTAGAATGGGTGCATGTATACTGGCTCTTTGTTTACTGAGATGGTGCTAGCCAGAATTAAACAAGCTGTCTGTGAAATATACAATCTCTTTTCATCGGTTCCTTTTTCTGTTTTTTTTTTTTTTCTTTCTTTCTTTTTTTTCATCTGTTAGATTTGTTTTTAAATCTCATGTATTTGGGGAAGCGCAGTGGCTAGCACGCTTGCCTGCCGACTTGGCGATCATATGTTCGAAGCCCCTTCGAGACATTGTTTTGATTGACTTGGGCTCCCAGGTACATATAGACTAATATTGGTTCCAGAAAATGAACTGGGAAGTAAAGGCGGCCTACGTGATATTGACCACGTCATCCATCAAGTGTGAGTTGGTATCATCCATCAAGTGTGAATTGGTATCATCCATCAAGTGTGAATTGGTATCATCCATCAAGTGTGAATTGGTATCATCCATCAAGTGTGAATTGGTCTAGCAAAATTACGTGCACGGTGATGTGATCTTTCACAAGCAAAACAAGTTTGACTGCAACAGAGAAATTACTGAATACCAATCATGGTACACAACATACGGTGCTATTGACAGATTCGAAATTTATTTGAGATTAAATTGTATGTACCGCTGTGTGAACTAAAAAAGGCAGTTAAATTCATACAAGAGACAACATTGCAGTTATAGACATATTTCAAGCGAACGAAAGAAGAAGTATTTGAGATGCTCATGTCTGGGAAATGTTCAGTACTACGGACACCACTATCTAAACAGCCAGCATAAGGATACCTTACAGACTGCGCGGAAGAAATCATTCCTGATTCAACGGGCAAGACGGCGTTTACCTGCAAAGCGTTGTGGAACGTAATGAGCACGGCAAGGCACGTAGAGCGCCCTGGTCATCCACTGCATCCGTATTCGTCTCCAGTCGTCTCGACTTGTCTTGCCACTGGACTCAGATGGACTCGGGCGAGAGAGTGAGGTCGACGACTTGCGCAACTCTTCCTCACTTTAATCCAAGTCATCGCGCAAGTCATTCTTCATCCAACGTCAAACAACACCTTACAATGGATGCCATTTCACTGTGGATGGAGCACCTTGAAATGGGGTAGATGATCGACTAGCTAGGGAAAGGGTAATAGAAGAACATTATGATGTGGCTGTTACCTACCACCAAAAGAAACGAATGATCAAATCAATCAGAAAGCCACCATCACCAGCTCAAGGCGATTACCACTTTATCTTCAGGCCAGAACAAACCATTATTCTGCGCCTCCGAACAGAACACAATAGATTATGCAACCACATGTATACAATATATAATACAATATACAAATACAATATATAATTCAAGATTGACGAATTAGGCATGGATTGGCGCAGTAGACAGCATATCACATACTCCAAGACTGCCCAATGTACGACATATATAGGCAAACCTGCTGGCATAGGGGAATAACATTGCAAGATACACTCTATGGACCACTGAGTGGACTAAAGTAAGACGGCGAAGTTCATACAAGAGGCAGCATTGCAGATTTAGACAAATGTCAAGCGAACGAAAGAAGAAGGCTGCTTCTATCTTTAAATATATTCAGGTTGACATCTAAAAATATTCGGAAATTACGAGTAGGTACTATAAACAATATCTCAGTCTCAATGTTATAGAAAGTGTAATAGTCTGCTAGTGCAGAGGTCATGGTTCAGTCCCCAGTAGCGGAGATGGGGAACGAATCGGGTTCAACAGGGTCTCCTAAACCGTTTCATAGATATTTAAGTGAAGGAAATCGGAGCGAGAAAAGGAGTCGGTAACCCCAAATCATTATACCGTGACCTAGTTTATATTCGAATGCCTATCAGTTCACTCCCCTGCAGCTTTATATGCAACGGGATTATCCTCCCCTGTGTTCGCCGCATTCTTAACTAATCCCCATCTCTTTTCTCCTCGAAACCAAACCATATATCTTTTAAAGGAAAATAAATATATATCTTTGGAATAGTCGAACGAAAAAAAAAAATCCATATACTATAAACAAGTCAAAATAACAGAACAATGAGTAACAGGGAAATCAAAGTATACTGTTAACGTCAAGGAACAATTTTCCAGTATTCATATTTAACTAAAAGCGTCTTGTGTGCTGTAGATGCCGCCGTAGATAACAAATTAGAATATGAACGAGATGGCGAACAATGATTGTGGGGGAATTAGGTATTCATGTTGTTGTTCACAAAGGTGAACAAGAGCACAGCGCAACAGCACTATATTTGCTCAGAGCTTTCAATGATCATCATCATCCTCATCTTCCACTTTTGCCGTCAAGTATCGTGGAGAGGAATAGTATACGACCGGTGGCAAGGGATAGTGTCACTCCATTTGATTGCACAATGTCTTTGATGTCGTCAATCCATGTTCTTCTCGGGCGTTCTCTTGCTCTGGTATCAGATATGCTTTCTGTTGCGCCAGTGCTGGTTGTTGATGGTGTTGCATTCTAACTAGATGGCCGAACCATTTGATTTTCTGCCTTTGCTTTCTGTGATAATGTATCTATAATGGGAAAGTGCTGTAAACTTCTGGTGATATATTCTCTGCAATAAATATTGTATGTACGTGTCTTAGTGTTTGGTGATTGTCTTCTCATGCATTGAACTCGAGCATAGTCCACACACGCTCTACTGCTACCTGTAAGTGCTACTACTAGTAAGCGCACTGGACAGAATTTTCATGAGAGTTAGCTTTCTTTATTACCAGTGTCCCTCGCCATTAGGCGAATCCTTCCCCGACTAAGGAGTTATACGATATTTGTAAATGACGTCCCCAAGTAAAGGACGAGACGTCAACATTGAAGTCCAGCTGACCGATGTGCGGCACGAACGCACTTCGTCGCCGTCAAAAAAGACCGTTTTAGAGCGTTAAAACTTTCAGCCACGCCTACCTCTTCGATGGATGATGAATTATCTACAGTGGACTAAATACTGTATGTGTCTCAGCTGTCTGTGATTGATTACCTCCTGTGAAAAAAAAAAAAAAGCTTTTGATAATGAATTATGTACAGTTTAAAAAAAAATAAAATAAATATCGTATTAAATGTGTTCACAGATTGTTCACAGATACACAGAGGAGCGGCTGGCCGAGTGGCTAGGACGTCGGACTCTCCTTCGGGAGACCCGGGTTCGATCCCGGTAAGGTATGGGACTTTTATCTGTCGGGACTGCACTAGCCAGGCGGCCTTAATTCCTCAGGCTCAAAGACCCCTCCGCCATACACCGCACGGTACTATATTGGCAGTAAGTGACAGTTTTGTTTTATGACAGATTGTTGTAGTGATTTATCTGCTGTGAAAAAGTCCGGTGCGTATTTACCCATGTTTGAGACGAAACAACACTATATCTGTTTACTGTTATGGTAATCTGCTGTCTACAATTTTTTTGTTTTTTAAATAGTACAAAATGGGTTTACGGCCTTTGGTCTTGAATTATTTACGTTGAAAATATGGGGTGGGGGTGGGGGGGGGGGGTTATAGGACATACACGAACACGTGGTTGTACTCTTTGAATAATACTCTTTGAATAATACTCTTTGAATAAAGTCGACATGTCCCAAACATGTGGCATTAATTAATCCAAACGTACTGGTAAAAGTACTATGCTTAGCATGATGGCGTGTGGTTTAGACCGTATCATATGCCAGGTTAGGTATGAATGATGTTCAGTAATTCATTCGCCATTTCTTCTGACATAGTATGTAAGTAAAAATAAAAATTAAAACACGTGTACACGCGTTAAGACGCACTGGGCAAACAACATACGGCGCTAGAGCCATATTTTTTATAGACAACCATCACTCGATGGGTGGTGTGTTCAGTATCACACCAACCGCCTTTATTTCCCAATACATTTCTTGGTACCCATTTGAGACTGTGTCAACCTGGGAGACCAGGTCAATTTTTTAAAATCCGAATCCGCTCCAATTCGGATTGAACCCATGGCCTCCGAGCCGTTAGTCGATTAGCTACTGCGCCTCCGCGGCTCCCATTCTTCTGACAAAACTGCGAACAATTCTGAACATTGTCCGTGCCAATTTTACACCGCTGGTTCAATAGCATAGACAAGACGCAGGTTGCGAGCGTATAATGCATTGTCTGCCCAGGGCCTGCAGGTGTGCGGAACAATAAACGAGTGGATGGATTAATTGCCAATGTGCCCCTGGGTAGATAGCTACTTTACGATAGGCGTCATGTGCTGTAAACTCTTTCGGACCAGGTGGGGAGTACAGCTGGATAAACAGTGTCCTTAACTGGAGTGATTGATTTATAATGCCGTGGTTAGAGAGGCTGGATATTAACCATTGCCTCCTATGGGCAACAATCATTTTCAAATTACTTTCCGGAAAGTGGCTGGCTTGGTCAAAGGACAATTAATATGAGGCTGATATTAGCCCTGGAGTTGGAGCATTGCTTTGCTGATCCGGCAGCTTCTGCAGCTTGTCTTGTTCCAGATGTAGAGGTGTTACCTTTCCTCTGGAGTGAACTAGATAGGCTGAGAGAGGGATGATGCTGCATGGGCAAGACATGATCTCTATATTTTAGCCCAGGCTTTGTGCTATGGAGAGGTAATAACTCCATCCCTGGTCTTCGCTACCGTCATAGGTAAAGTTATTGTGCCTTTTTAAAGCACAAACTATCGTCTGTCAAGACGGCAAGGTGCCAGTGAAATTATATTAGCCCTAAACATAACCTGTCTTCTGATGTTGAACGGGGTAGTTAAGTTAGTTGCATATCCTTTACAGGACGTCGCAGTCTACACCAGCATTTTTGCTAGATTACGTTCAGTAGTTTGCCATTGTTTTCTAAATGGCCGACACCCATACCATTTCGTTAACAACCAACATAAGGCGGTCTGCTGCCAAATCGCCCACAGCTGGGTTTCGAACGCGGGTATGTGAGATCACGAACTGCGTCCGTAACGAAAATAGGGTAATTTGATGGGAAACTGACTGACTGACTGGTGGTACTGTTGTGTCGGGTCCGGGAACAGACCCTACAAGAACCTCATCCCGATAGACCTGTTCCAACAGAGATGGTACTGTTGTGTCGGGTCCGGGAACAGTCCCTACACGAACCTCATCCCGATAGACCTGTTCCAACAGAGATGGTACTGTTGTGTCGGGTCCGGGAACAGACCCTACACGAACCTCATCCCGATAGACCTGTTCCAACAGAGATCGCACTGTACTGTTGTGTCGGGTCCGGGAACAGTCCCTACACGAACCTCATCCTGATAGACCTGTTCCAACAGAGATGGTACTGTTGCGTCGGGTCCGGGAACAGTCCCTACACGAACCTCATCCTGATAGACCTGTTCCAACAGAGATGGTACTGTTGCGTCGGGACCGGGAACATACCCTACACGAACCTCATCCCGATAGACCTGTTCCAACAGAGATCGCACTGTACTGTTGTGTCGGGTCCGGGAACAGTCCCTACACGAACCTCATCCCGATAGACCTGTTCCAACAGAGATGGTACTGTTGTGTCGGGTCCGGGAACAGACCCTACACGAACCTCATCCCGATAGACCTGTTCCAACAGAGATCGCACTGTACTGTTGTGTCGGGTCCGGGAACAGTCCCTACACGAACCTCATCCTGATAGACCTGTTCCAACAGAGATGGTACTGTTGCGTCGGGACCGGGAACATACCCTACACGAAACTCACCCCGATACACCTGTTCCAACAGAGATGGTACTGTTGTGTCGGGTCCGGGAACAGTCCCTACAAGAACCTCATCCCGATAGACCTGTTCCAACAGAGATCGTACTGTACTGTTGTGTCGGGTCCGGGAACAGTCCCTACACGAACCTCATCCTGATAGACCTGTTCCAACAGAGATCGTACTGTACTGTTGTGTCGGGTCCGGGAACAGACCCTACACGAACCTCATCCCGATAGACCTGTTCCAACAGAGATGGTACTGTTGTGTTGGGTCCGGGAACAGACCCTACACGAACCTCATCCCGATAGACCTGTTCCAACAGAGATGGTACTGTTGTGTCGGGTCCGGGAACAGACCCTACACGAACCTCATCCCGATAGACCTGTTCCCAGCTCAGGCCACATGAACGCTAATGCACGGGGCTTAGGTTGTCCTTTAAAGTATTAGCAAACAACAATAACAGGTCGCTATCATATTACTCCCTCCTATCTTTATCAATATCTTGTTGTTGTTGTTGTTGTTGTTGTTGTTGTTGTTGTTGTTGTTGTTGTTGTTGTTGTTGTTGTTGTTGTTGTTGTTGTTGTTGTTGTTGTTGTTTTTCGTGTCTATTCCAGATTACGAATTTGCGATTAAAATTATTATTGTCAAGACATAATTTTGACTGTTATTTTCATATTGCTCTCTTGCTACCTGTATCCAGAAGAAGCAATGGTCTTTCTTCAAATGGAGAATATGTGTGTTCTGTATCATCCCCTTTGGCAGTTGTTTTCTAGGGTTATCCGTAAACTCCACATTTATTATTATGTTCTCAGATCTTAACTCGTCTACAAATGTTTATGTTAATATTCATATTACTATTCATATTACAATTAACAAAAAGAAGGCACAGATTACCCAAGGTGCACATGGGGTACCATCAATCTTTATTGACGACGCCGAACTGGAGATAGTAGACCATTTTACATATCTAGGATCAGAGGTAAATAGCAAATTATCCCTCGATCAGGAAATCAACATCAGGATTGGCAAGGCAGCAACAACAATGAACATGTTAGCACAAAGAGTCTGGGAGAACAGGAAGCTTACTGCCAAAAACAAAAGTCCTCGTCTACCAAGCCTGTGTCCTTAGTACTCTTCTTTATGGCAGTGAAACCTGGACAACTTACTCACGCCAAGAGAAGCGTTTAAACAGCTTTCATATGCGGTGTCTGCAAAGAATACTTGGTATTAAGTGGCAAGACAAAATCACAAATACTGAAGTATTGGAAAGATCAGATTGTGCGACGGTGTATTCCATGCTCAGTCTTCGTAGACTTAGATGGATAGGACACGTTAGGAGGATGGATGATGGTAGAATACCAAAGGACATCTTTTTTTGGTGAATTACAGACGGGTAGGAGATCTCAGGGTCGGCCTCTACTACGATACAAAGATGTGTGTAAGCGGGACATGATTGATACAGGCATTGATAATGCACAATGGGAGCCGCTGAACGTGCTGCATGGAGGGCAACTATCAGAAATGGAATAAAGACAAAGGAGAAAATGATTGCAGATAAAGCACACACAGAGCGTGAGAGACGTAAGATGGTGCAAAATGGTGGAAATGACCATGTTTTCACATGCACCTACTGTGGGCAAATATTTGCAGCAAGAATTGGCCTTACCAGCCACACTCGCCACCGCCATGGGTCGTAGTTATTAAGCCTTTTTGAAGCACAATGTACCAAACTATCGTCTGTCAAGACGGAAAGGTGCCTATGAATTCATATTACTATTTATATAACTGTTTACATACTATAACTGTTTACAAACTATTATATTACTGTTTTCATTACTGTTGATATGATTGCGCTTAACTGACAAGTCAGTGGATCTGGTTCAATCCTTAGCAAAGGCAGTATATTTTGTTTTCCGACCAGTGCGGCTCTGTTCATTGCACTGGGTTTACCCCATATGGCTCAGTCTCCCTCAATAAGATCGGCAAGTCGCCAGCTGAGGGCATTATATGAAGCATAAACTCCGTAGCTTTTGCTAAAATCCCAGAGATCTCCGGAAAACATGGGTACCAGATACATTTCAGAGAAATGCCTGGAAGGAGAAGTTAGCGAGGAAGGGAACTGGTCACCCTTTATCATATATATTGGCCTAGATTATTTGAAAGCCTTTCACTTCATAGACCAACGGCAGTAACTGCTAAGGTATTTACTGTTATCTTACTTTCATTACAAAAGAGTACAATGTAAACACGCTAAAAGATGATGAGATGGCTTAGAAGCAAAGCGTTCGTCTCTACGAGGAGTTGTCAAACACCTGTCATTTACTGCCAATATAGTAGCTTGCGGTGTATGGCGGGGGGGGGGGGGGGGGGGGGGGTCTTGAGCCTTAGAAATTAGGGCCGCCTGGCTAGTACAGTCGCCGCGAACTGTGCAGGTTAGAGTTTTCTTTTTGCCCCCGACAGAAACAAACTCCACCCTTACCGAGAATTCGAACCCGGGTCTCCCGAAGGAGAATCCTTCATTCTAGCCACTCGGCCAGCCGCTCCTCTCCATCTAAGTACTAACCACGCCCGACGTTGCTTGACCTAGGTGATCGGACGAGAACCGGTATTTTCAACGTGGTATGAGCAAACTTAGTAATTAGCACATGTGTCACTTAACAAATATACCCATGTCCGCAAAACGATATATAATAAACAGCATATTCACACCAACCCTATGCTACCAATCTCAAACTTGGACTTTATCCAAATCACACTTTCGCAAAATCAACACCTGCGAGATGAGATGCATGAGGAGAGCTTCCAACTTAACAATCCGAGACCGAGTAAGAAATACTGTTATCAGACAGACTGTGGGATCAACACCTTGTGCCACATTTATTGAAAGACAGAAGATCAAGTGGTTTGGCCATGTCGTTAGAATGCAACACCAACAACTACCATCACTGGCCTTACATCAAAGATCATCTGCGACGAGACCAAGAGGACGTCCAAGAAGAAAATAGATTGACGACTTCAAAGACATTGTACAACCACGCGGAATGACACTATCCAGTGCCGCCCACCGGGCGCTGGAGCGCAAATTATTCCTCCCCACGACGCTTGACGGCAGAAGTGGAAGTTGATGACGATGATGATGACTTAACACTAACAAACGGCAACGCTCTGTAATATACACTAACAAAGGAAACACACATTACACCTTGTAAATACACACTGTTTTGTATGAAATAAACGTTTCAAACAAAAACTGTGTTCGAATAACGATGTAAACCTATGAGGTTTTACATAATGATAACAGGATGGTATACTAATCCAAGATCCAGAAGTAGTGGCTCGGATGTTCGGACATTTCATACAGGGGAGGGAACCTCGGAGGACCATTGTGCAGTGTCGCGGGCGCCCTTAAATATCCTTTGGCAGTTGGAAATGGAAAGAGCATGCTGAAAAATTGGCTGCTCAATCTGGCTTTCAAAATGAGAAAACCAGCTCACAACATAATATGTATAACACGTGTGCTTCTGGTATTCACATGCATTCGGGTGTCTCCGTGGCCAGGAGGTCAAGCCGTCTGACAAGCGTTTTGAGTGTCGTGGGTTTGCTCTCGGACTGCATCGTTCTGACAACGGGTGCAATGTTTGTCTCCCCGAGATCTCTGGTGTCGCAGCAAGAGCTAGGGAGTTTAGGCTTCGTGGGATGTCATCAGCTGGCTACTTGCCGTTCTGCGGAGGAGACCGAGCCATTAAAGGGTGCAATGAAGTTGATACTTTAGCCTTAACCTAAATACATGGTGGACCCACACCAATGCTGCGAAATTGCAGTGTGTTGAGATTTTCTTTATATACTCTTTATATAATCTACAGGCGGTTTAACATGAAACATAGATTCACTCTTAAATCAGTACGTGTGGCCGATAATTCCTAAATTCCGTGATAGTCAATAGAATTGCATGTGTTGGACGTTTTATTTCGTTTCGTTCTGGATTATAATTTTAACTATCACATGGAGTGAATAAATGGATTATATTCTGACTGATATTCAACAATGGTATGAGTGTCGGTCGTTCCGAAAGCAGTGGCAATCTACTGAGCTTGCCTAGTAAATCACAAACAGTCAAATAAAGCTCGGGGTGATTGCCATGTCCTGTAAAGGATATGCAACTAACCTCTAGAATCTGTAATAACCGGCGTCTGTGGTTAGGGGAATAGTGAGACGCAGTTTCAACATTTCAAAGCCTTCTAACTAGGAGGGTTCGAAATCAGCCGCTGGAATTTTGAAAGCAGGGCGCTTTCCGTTAATTTCGATGATATCCACTTCTTCTGCTGCGTTCATCCGGAGATTTTTTTTTTTTGGGGGGGGGGGGGGACGAGATTGCGTTGTGCCTGTTTACAGCAGAGCTGCGTTCTTGCGCTGTTAGGCCGACACATCCGACTTCTGCGGGCATTTGTTGACCGGGTTAACCTTCCCGGGGGTTTCTTAGGACGTTTACTCTCACTGTTGTGGTGTTATCCCCCATCCCAGCTGGCCCATTTAGAACAGCCGAAGGCATCCTGGTCAGCCCTCAAGGGAAGGCAGGGGCAGACCATGGGCATTCCCCGCCATCCAAGGAGGCTTACATAATTGCAGAGCCGACACATAGCGCTCTGGTACTGGGCTCACCCAAGGAATCGTCACGTCCTGCACATGGCTGCTTAGTCTCACTTCCGTATATTGGGCCTTCCAGTCACCATAGGCTGTTCCTCCGGAAACCAGAAGAATGCAATCTGCAGATGACATCCATACAGTGAGCTTTCGATTCGAACTTTCCACATAATGGATTTCCTATCCAAGCAATATTCCATTTCGTGCCACTAGGACACTTTTTTTTTTTTTTTTTTTTTTTTTTTTTTTGCGTATCCTTTTACAGGACTTAGCTGTCAACAGCAGCATCTTTCAGCTGTCTGTTGATCTCTTGGCAAGATTACGCTCAGTAGTTTGCCATTGCTTTCTGAGCGGCCGGCTCAGTATCCGCAAGTCACGAGCGGGGGTCGAACCACCTCAGTTCTCGCTCCGCTGCGAGACTCTGCGTGATAAACGGGATTACAGAGAGAAAGTGTTGTAACCCCACAGCCAGAGAGACCGGCACTAGGACACTTATGTGGATGATATGGGGCATCGGTTGTTCAGAAAGCAATGGCAAGTTACTGGATGTAAAACTGCCTAATACATCACAAACATCAAATCATTGCTAGGGTTGAGTGCAATATCCCATAAAGAATCATCTTCATCAAATGCCATTCCAGCTGGCGTAGGCGGTCATGACTTTCCACAGCTCTCGGTCCATAAAGAATATGCACTACTGACGAGCTCAAACGAGAGCGAAACTCGAGTCTAGTGCTTCCAATCTGACATGGACAAGGCCTTAGGTTCGTACCGGAATACGATTGCGTTGCCAGTAATGGGTTGTGCTCAAAATTTAAATCTCTAATCCCGGAGAAAACCAAATAAATCATAAAGAATATGTAACTAAATGTATTAACATCTGTAATATTAAATTAAAACTCAGTGAGGAAACGTCCAAACTAATGCTTACGACCATAGAGTGGTTATAGATCTCTTCCAGTGTAATTCTCCAGGCCATAGGGTTTGCCTAGATATGCATATTTTGCGCAGATTTGGAGTATGTATTCTGCTGTCTGCGACGCCAATCCACATGTGCATATGGCTGATTCGCCAATCTTGAATTTTGTATACATGTGCCTGCGTAATCTATTGTGTACTGTTCTGAGGCGCATAATTATGATTTGTTCTGGTCTGTCCACAAGGTGGCAGTCATCTTGAACAGGTGTGCACTGGGGGAATGTTAGGTACATTTCCACACATGCTCTGTCCCCCTATTCACGAGCCCCACCGAAGAATTCCTCAGCTGATTATTCCAGTGGCATTTGTTTTTGTTTGTTTTTGTTTTTTTGTTGTTGTTGTTGTTTTTTTTGTTTTTTTTTTTTGTTTTTTTTTTTTGGGGGGGGGGGGGGCGGGGGGGGGGGGGGGTTTATTCTAATTAAATTTAAGCGCAGTCCAAGCACGTGCAACTACTACAGGTAGTAGCTGCTGCTACTGAGGAGTGCACTGCACTGATATGTGTGCGTGGATTAGCTTTTCCTATAGCCAGTGTCCTTCGCCATAAGGGAACCGCACTTCGACTTCTGGGGCACTTGTAATTTACGTCCACAAGTCAAGGACGAGAAGTTAACATTTTAGTCCAACTGACCGGTGTAGTGGTTTAGAATATGCGGGTTGATGTCTGAAGGTGTAGGGTGAAGATCGTATCCGTTAAAACCAAGAATCATTTAAGCCTCCTATCGCCCTCCTGCCGGTCTCTCTAGCCGAGGGGTTACACGACTTTCTCTGTAATCCCGTTTATCTATGCAGGGTAACGCGACCCGCGAGAATTGGAACTACTGGGCGTAATCTTGCCAAGAAATCAACAATCAGCTGAAAGATGATGATGTTGAGAGCGGTGTCCTGTAATGGATATGAGAAGTTTAAAAAAAAAAATTAAAAATTGCCCTCCTACCCCCCCCCCCCTCTCACACCACCCACTATTTATATACATTCTTGAACATTCTATTGCTTGATATCCACGCACAAGGGCAAATGTAAGCCCTGTTTATAAGACAATATAATGTATAGCAGCCGGCTTCCTGGCCTAGAGGTTAGCGACTTTTCTCCGTAATCTCGTATACTCTCGTAGGTAACGTGACAACAAGTGGTTCGAATCTCGTCGGTAACTTACGGGGTATGTGAGCCGGCCGCTCAGAAAGCAATGGCAAACTACTGAGCGTAATCTTGCCAAGAAATCAACAATCAGCTGAAAGATACTGATGTTGACAGCAATGTCCTGTAAAGGATATGCACACAAATGTATAGCAACTGCCATTTCATGCGGTCCCCGCCCGCGGAATATTTTTACCTCTCATGTGGAGCAATACCACCCAGTCTGAGAATCTCTGGCCTTGTTAGTAGCCAGGTGTTGTCGTGAACTGCCGCTTTCACTACGAGTAACATCTGAACATCTTGTCTATTGACTCCACAGATAATGTGACGCTTCTACAAAAGGACAGATGTTTCGCTGCGAGGTATTCACCGTTGCTCAGAACCATGTCACAAGTACTATTCTTCTCTGTTACAGCCGCTAGCACTTTCTATTTTCCTTCTCTGTAAAGTACTGTTACCCGCCGAAACCAAAGTTTACCACAGCTACCTTGCGTACTTCAAGATCGCATCCAGCTTTGCCAAGTGGCTCTGCATCACTGAAACCCGTGTTGAAATACAGAGGACCCCGGGGAGCTCTTAGCGCTTGAGATTCTTCAACCGCGAAGCGTTTCCCCAAAAGCTGAAATCCATCAAAGCTCATTACGCTGGAGGCAGCTAAGTGTTTCTGTTATATAAGCTCAATTGTGTGTTAAGACTTGCCTCTTTTCCACAGAAAGTACTCAAACTGGGCTAATGAAGTGAGGATTCTCTGGCTAAGATTTCCTTCGAGGAAGTAGGCCGGAAAGACGACAAACACTGAAAAACAAAGCAATGTAAACAACAAGGACGTGAATAGAATAACGAATACAAAAAGAATAAGAGATAAAGCTTATACCAAAGGGAATATAAAAAAATACTGATAGAAAAGCGAAAGAAAATTATAAATACTGAAAAGTAAAACTTATACCCGTAAAGTATAATGAAATAATAATAACAAAAGAAGGAGAAAAAATACTTTCCTTTAAGTAATAGTAAGTGTAAAGAAATAATAGCAAACCGTATTAGGACAAACAAGATTTAAAAAATAGGAAGAACCACTAACAACGCAGAATATGGGGAGGAAAATAAAAGACCACAACCAATACAGTAATCAAACTTTAAAATAACAAAGTGAAACGACAAACTAACAAACTAAAAGGAAAGAAACCAAAATAACTAAGAAATAGATCAAGATCACGCCCAACTTCGCCAAGACCTAAGGTAATCGACAAAACGTGAAACTGATATAAATTCAGATTGCAAAGTCGGGAAACTTGAATACAAAGAAAACATAACAGTTCAACGCATGGATGCTTAAATTAACAGGACTCATAGGTAAGATAATGACACATAGATAAGCCCTTTGCAAACACACACATAGAATTCAGAGTAACTCCAGCCTACCTCGCTTAGCTAATGAAATCGCTGACGCATCACTAATTATTGGTAGACATAATAAGAACGTTTCTGATCAGAGCCCGGGATTAAGATCCGGGGTTACTGGAAACCACACATTTCTATATGCTGGATGAACTACATGAGACATCAAAATGACAGTGCGTGCAAACGGCTTCAGGCTCCGCTTTTCCCGGAATCCGTCTGCTTCTACCTTAGTGACCTATCTTCCCTCCACGCCCCTGTGTTTTTGCTGGCTACCCCGGGTATTAACGCCGTAATAATGATCGTTTAAGTACGCAAAACGTCCGTTAATTGAAACAATCAGCTGCCAACGGCAGACATTTCGTCTTCTGCTGGATACAGCTATATAGTAGTCAAGAATTGTTCTTACGGGCGCCTAGCACTGGGCGGTTCACTGATACGTTAATCTTGACAAAATCCTAGACACATCCTATACTTTGACTGTCTGATGATACACATTAGCTCAGCTGATTGTTTAATAACATATATTTTAGCTTCTCTTTCATGCCGTGAACAGTTCCTACAGACTGTTGTTACAACGTATAGTATTTCAGCATTAGCTGGGCTCATCCTGGACTCCTTGTTTTTATTTGAGTCAATATGCAGATGACTGCAGTGTGCTCAACAAGCAGACGTCTAAACATTGTAGACCACACTCTTCAGGCTCCGGCAGACATAATAGATCAATAGATTACACAACGGAGCTTTCAAATTGATGCTGACAAAATAATAGGGATGATGTGTAGCAGAACATTAAAACATTCAAGACTGCATATAGAAGAATTTTAAAAAACTGCCAAAGCAGGCTAAACAGCTGGATTTTTTAAAGTATGGTACTAACAAAAAAATAATTGCACCCATGTTATTTGCAGGTTCTTTACATGACATTGTTTGGCGTTTTGTGATTTACTAGACATTTTTTACGTTCATAAGTTTGCTATTGAATTCTTAATTACCGACGCTCATACCATCGAAATCAACACAAGGCGGTCTGTTTCCATATCGTCCGTTGCTGATTGCAACCTTTGACTCGGTGTGTCCAGGAATTGTGAAACGGGTTCTTTGCCCCTAAGCTACAGTCCGACAATTGTATCTATAAGCTGTGGAATATTGAGTATGACACTAGTAATTTTTCTTATGAGGTGTGGAATCTTGAGTGTGATATTAGTAATTGTTCATATGAAGTTTGGAACCTTGTGTAAGACACTAGTAATTTTTCATATGAGGTGTGGAATCTTGAGTATATCACTAGTAATTTTTCATATGAGGTGTGGAATCTTGAGTATATCACTAGTAATTTTTCATATGAGGTGTGAAATCTTGAGTGTGATATTAGTAATTTTTTATATGAGGTATGGAATCTTGTATACGACACTAGTAATTTTTCATTTGAGGTGTGGATTCTTGTGTATGGCACAAGTAACTTTTCGTATAAGATGTAAACTACAACAATAAAACAAATTACAATAAAACTCTAAAGGTGCCGGGGTTGATACAACAAATATGTTGGCCTTCTATCAAAGTTAGAAGGAAAGTTGTTCTATTACTCAACAGTCCACACGCGTGCCCTGCATGCACGCACGCACTCACGCACGCACACACACACACACACATATATATATATATATATATATATATATATATATATATATATATATATATATATACACACACACACACGCGTACATAAAACCAATTTAGATAAATAATGGAACTATGACAACATTACTAGAATAATGGAACTGTGACAACATTACTAGAATAATGGAGCTGTGACAACATTACTAGAATAATGGAACTGTGACAACATTACTAGAATAATGGAGCTGTGACAACATTACTAGAATAATGGAGCTGTGACAACATTACTAGAATAATGGAACTATGACAACATTACTAGAATAATGGAACTGTGACAACATTACTAGAATAATGGAACTGTGACAACATTACTAGAATAATGGAACTGTGACAACATTACTAGAATACTGGAACTGTGACAACATTACTAGAATAATGGAACTGTGACAAGATTACTAGAATACAGGAACTGTGACAACATAACTAGAATAATGGAGCTGTGACAACATTACTAGAATAATGGAATTGTGACAACATTACTAGGATAATGGAGCTGTGACAACATTACTAGAATAATGGAACTGTGACAACATTACTAGAATAATGGAGCTGTGATAACATTACTAGAATAATGGAGGTGTGACAACATTACTAGAATAATGGAACTATGACAACATTACTAGAATAATGGAACTGTGACAACATTATTAGAATAATGGAACTGTGACAACATTACTAGAATACTGGAACTGTGACAACATTACTAGAATAATGGAACTGTGACAAGATTACTAGAATACAGGAACTGTGACAACATAACTAGAATAATGGAGCTGTGACAACATTACTAGAATAATGGAATTGTGACAACATTACTAGGATAATGGAACTGTGACAACATTACTAGAATAATGGAGCTGTGACAACATTACTAGAATAATGGAACTGTGACAACATTACTAGAATAATGGAGCTGTGACAACATTACTAGAATAATGGAGCTGTGACAACAGTACTAGAATAATGGAGCTGTGACAACATTACTAGAATAATGGAACTGTGACAACATTACTAGAATAATGGAGCTGTGACAACATTACTAGAATAATGGAGCTGTGACAACATTACTAGAATAATGGAGCTGTGACAAGATTACTAGAATAATGGAGCTGTGACAACATTACTAGAATAAAGGAGCTGTGACAACGTTACTAGAATAATGGAGCTGTGACAACATTACTAGAATAATGGAACTGTGACAACATTACTAGAATAATGGAGCTGTGACAACATTACTAGAATAATGGAGCTGTGACAACATTACTAGAATAATGGAGCTGTGACAATATTACTAGAATAATGGAACTGTGACAAGATTACTAGAATAATAGATCTGTGGCAACATTACTAGAATAATGGAACTGTGACAACATTACTAGAATAATGGAGCTGTGACAACATTTCTAGAATAATGGAGCTGTGACAACATTACTAGAATAATGGAGCGGTGACAACATTACTAGAATAATGGAACTGTGACAAGATTACTAGAATAATGGAACTGTGACAACATTATTAGAATAATGGAACTGTGACAACATTACTAGAATTATGGAGCTGTGACAAGATTACTAGAATAATGGAGCTGTGACAACATTACTAGAATAATGGAGCTGTGACAACATTACTAGAATAATGGAGCTGTGACACCATTACTAGAATAATGGAGCTGTGACAACATTACTAGAATAATGGAACTGTGACAACATTACTAGAATAATGGAACTGTGACAACATTACTAGAATAATGGAACTGTGACACCATTACTATAATAATGAAACTGTGACAACATTACTAGTATAATGGAAGTGTGACAACATTACTAGAATAATGGAACCGTGACAACATTACTAGAATAATGGAACTTTCACATCATTACTAGAATAATGGAACTTTCACAAAATTACTAGAATAATGGAACTGTGACAACATTACTAGAATAATGGAACTGTGATAACATTACTAGAATCCTGACAGGATACTTTCCCATGGCTCCGAAGAAATACATATAACCAGGAACGTGCTCTGGGTATGTGAAGTGTTGGGACCATCACATGTAGGTATGTGAAGTGTTGGAACCATCACATGTGGGTATGTGAAGTGTTGGGACTATCACATGTGGGTATGTGAAGTGTTGGGACCATCACATGTGGGTATGTGAAGTGTTGGGACCATCACATGTGGGTATGTGAAGTGTTGGGACCATCACATGTGGGTATGTGAAGTGTTGGAACCATCACATGTGGGGATGTGAAGTGTTGGGACTATCACATGTGGGTATGTGAAGTGTTGGAACCATCACATGTGGGTATGTGAAGTGTTGGAACCATCACATGTGGGTATGTGAAGTGTTGGGACTATCACATGTGGGTATTTGAAGTGTTCGGACCATGACATGTTTTCAGGCCTGGGTGCACGGAGGAATAGGTGGCCAGCCTTTTCCTCCCGTAGGAAACGACGAGAGCTGGCATCGAACTCGAGTCCTACAGATCACAAGTCATTGTCAGCGTAACGTCGGAAGAATGTTTTTTTTAATTGTTGAATATCCCTTGCAGGACGTTGCAGTCAACACCAGCATTTTTCAACTGCTGTTGGTGTACTAGGTAAATTTTACGTTCAGTAGTTTGCCATCGCCGGTCTACCTGGTCTAGGGGGTTACACGGCTTTCTCCGTAATCCCGTATACTCTCGTAAGTAACGTGATGTGCGCGAGAATTGGTAGCGGTTCTCTCCGCGTCGGTAACTTACGGGGTATGTGAGCCGGCCGCTCAGAAAGCAATGGCAAACTACTGAGCGTAATCTTGCCAAGAAAGATGCTGATGTTGACAACGATGTCCTGTAAAGGATATGCGAACAAAAATAAAATTTTACCATTGCTTTCTGAACGACCGGCTCCCATACCAACACGTTATAACACAACGCAACACGGTTTGCTGCACAAATCGGTCGCGGCTGCGTTTCGAACGCCTGATAAGCAGCTTACGAACCGCGTTCACAAGCCTTTGGCTACGGAGACGGCTGGAAATTATTATTCAAATCTGATTCAAGATCAGAACCTCCCAGACTACAGGCAGCAAATGTACGCAACCAGGCAGGAATGACTTCGGAAGTTGTTGGCAGTAGTCCTACGGGACTAGAAAGTGGACATGTACGCATTATAATGGTTTTTTTTTGTTTGTTGTTGGCGCTCGCTCGCTTTGAACTCAAGCGTAGTCCATACACACTAGTTCTTGGGGTGCTGGACTGGATTTTGCGTGTGGGTTAGCTGTCCTTATTAACAGTGTCCCTCGACATCAGGTGAACCCACTACGACTTCAGAGGTACTTGTAATTTACGTCCAAAAGTCAATGGCGATAAGTAAACATTTTAGTACAGCTGTCCGGTGTAGGGGTATTACCTCGGCATCAGCACACCGGATGTTTAAGAACACGTTCTCCATTCGGCCATGCTGACCTACCTCTAATGGATGCTTTGCACCACGCATGGCAAACGTTGATCGCAGAAGAAGCAGAAGCTAACTTGAAAGTCGCTTGAAAGTCGACAGGGTCGACTTCATTGCACCGGGTTTTTATCCCATATGGCTCGGTCTCTTTCCGCATCGCGGAAAGCGTCGCACAAAGCGACGACCCGCAGGAGTCTCCGAAAAATGTCACTACTAGACCGAAAAACGCGACCCGGAATCGAACCCACAACCTTCGGAACCCGAGTCAAACGGCTTGACAACTTCGCCACGGAGCTTCCAGAGCTAACTGCCGGAAGGAATGAAAACAACTGGAAACATACGAAATGTAAGATCAGCTTTACAAGAATACAATATTACAATCACACAAATATCTGAGGTCCTTGGGGCAACATGCCAACGTCAGCAGACGTCATAGTCGCCTGTGGGTCTGGTTATAGCGTGCTGGGGGTCTGGTTACAGTGTGCTGGTAGGGGGCGGGGTTCAGGTTATAGTATGCTGAGGGTTTGGTTACAGTGTGCTGGTGGGGGGTCAGGTTATAGCGTGCTGGGGATCTGGTTACAGTTTGCTGGGGGGGGGGGGGTGTCAGGTTATAGTGTGCTGAGAGTCTTTCCTAACCACCGTTCAGTGTTTCTTTTTTAAACACGGAAGATCACACAGTGGCGTGACGGGTTATTCAATGCGAAGATTGGGAAGAGCATTCGAATTAGGGTACACCTCAATTCCTGATCTCATAAACGTATTCTTAGAAAGATAGTATGGTGGTTTTCCCTTGCTCAGTCCATTAGTGTCGTTTGTGGCCTCCATCTCTATTTTATTGCCAAAAATATTCCGGTTGTCTGTGTCAGGTGCAAAATAGTTCACCGATTTCGATGGGTGCAAAGTTCCCGAACTGTATGTTTGCCTATCAAATCACTCAACGCAATGTGTTGCAACTGAGAGTCTTCCTATATCAAGCTGATACCATGTTGTTAGTTATTCACCATGTTCTCCGGTACTTTAGATGGCATTGTCAGCGTGTCGGATGTCTAGGTATCTGAGCTCGGGCTCACACAGGCAACAATAACTCCGTTAAATAGAATATCTAACATTTATTGTATTTCAATATACAGTGCGTTGGCGCAGTGGGTTTAACAAGCCCGCACTGAGTTGCATATCACAGAGGTTTAACATCATCACACAGTTTAAGATCATCAAACAGTTTAACATCATCAAACAGTTCTAAGCAAACTATCTAGCATATGTCTATGAACCCAAATACACATGGGTCTACACTATTGAGTCTAAACTATTGAGTCCCTCTAAGGCAGGCCCTGTTGCCTCTTCGATGTCCCGTCTCTCTCTGCCGATCCACACGTGTCGCAATTCGACACGGGTGGTAACTCTGTTCGAGTTCCTCGTGGACCCCGCAATAGGCGGGCCACATCAGTGTCCACGGGACAGTGGACTCACTGACCAGACCTTCGAGAAGGTTCTGGAATACTCTGGCCTTCGAGGGTCTTACTTCTTTCCCTTGGGCGGGAGTTGTAGCCCTTGGCTAATCTCTATTAACTAATGTTAGTTTACCGGATAATGTGGATACTGTGAGGCTGTGACAGGAGTCCCCCCTCTCCCCTGATTTGATGGGTTGTTATAGGGTAATTAGTTCTGCACTAATTCTGTCACAGAATCACATAAAGTCGGTGTATGTAGTTTGGTGGACAGTAACTTGGTCACCTACATACTGGCATCAACACTCATGTATTCTCCCATACACCACTTCTCTGATTTGGTGAAGAGATCTCTCTCTCTCTCTCTCTCTCTCTCTCTCTCTCTCTCTCTCTCTCTCTCTCTCTCTCTCTCTCTCTCTCCTGTGTCCTTAAAATGCTTATCTGACCGAAGTTACGTGACGTTTACTAGTTGTGTCTACAACCCGTCCTTCTCATAGTATCCTACTGATACCCAGATAATTAACCTCTGTTTTAAAGAGGATTAACAAGACCAAAGTCTTGGCTAATTGAGTACACCTTCAAATCTTGTTCTGTGTGTGCATTTCAATACACTTTTACTCTCGTATGTTGTATAATGCTAAATATGTAGTTACGTTGTTATTTTATCCCATCTGACTACATGTGTCCCTGTTAGCTTGTTAGTATGTTGACTAATAAGTTGCTGCTTCTAATAAAGTGACTGCATTTTAATTGATAGTGTTCAGTTTTGAGTTTTGTGTGAATGTGTGCTGAATGTGTGGCTTATTTCCAAGCGTCACGAGTTGGGATATCCTTAATCATGAATTACTCCAATGTGTGCAATACATGATCAGGCATTCCAAGCAGTGGTGCTTAGATGTAGTATCCTAACTGCTAACTAAGAGTAATAAACTAAATGCTAAACATGTATCAATAATTTAGACAAGTAGTACAATTTACATGAAAGACGCAGACAAATTAAAATAAATAAGTTTTGCGTACAATTTGTCCGCTCAGTATATCGTTCTCTCATTTAATTCTTTCACACTGCCATTCACACATCTTTCATTTAAAATAGTATTTGGTTAAAATATATAAGTAAAGTTGAGGTAATTGTTATTTCCCTTAGAAAAAACGGAATAGGCGATATTTTCCCTTTAAGATAATACGTACTTTTTGTACGATGACTCAAAAATGGTTTATAATTTACATAGAGAAAATGGAAATACCTGTAATAATATAGTAGAAAATGTACAAATTACAGGTTAACACATTTTATATACATAATAATATAATACATATTCACTACTAAATTAATTAATTAACTAAGTAACTAAATCCAACGATGATGTGCGCGTTGTCCTCCTGTTGTTAGCGTATCGTGCCATGAATGTTAATAGTTAGTATGGCTGTCTCTTGAGTGTTGTCGTTGACGTAACTCTATTTCGGCTGTTTGCAAAGTCTAGTCGCCACAGCAAGTACGGAATGTTCTCAATGTCGAGTATAAGTGTTCTTCATGTTTTCGTGATCAATGTCAGTTCACTAGATGAAATCATTTCACAGTTAATGTCTCTCGCTCGGATTGGTCTTAGAGCTTTGATAGTTGGTCGTATAGTTCTCACCGTTTCACGTTCGTGGGTGTTATATGTAACCTATTCATTGAGGTGATATTACTTTTAACTGAAAGTTCTCTAGCAGGTGTAGAGTTACACTGTTCTATGGTACGGAATAAAATATCACAATTTCTGGTATGGCGAATGGTCAATGTGCCAAATGTTATTCTGTTGGCGCATTCGTCTGCCGCGATAAAATATCAGCTATAATGTTATCAGTGCCTCTGATATGGCGGATTTCGAAGTCGAAATCTTGAAGAAGAAGACACCATCTTTGCAAACGATGGTTTTTGGGAACACCTTGCTTAAGTACCAACAATGGCGAATTGTCGGTGAGTACAACGAAGTGGACACCCAAGAGGAACTTAGACAATCTGAGCATACAAAATAATAGACTTAATGCCTCCAATTCCACTGTAGAGTAACGGGTCTCTGCTTTCTTCAGCTTACGGCTTACGTAGAGAATTGGGTGTCTCACTCCATCCACTTCTTGCATTAAACATCCTCCAATTGCGATAGCACTCGAATCTGTGGTCAAAATAAAGGGTAAATCTATGTTTGGTAAACGTAAGACTGGTGGATTAGAAAAAATTCGTTTCAATCTGCATATTGCATCCTCTAAGCTGGTACTTTTACAAACTTTTGATGGATGATCTTTTGTCAACATATTAGAAAAAACTGATGTAAGTTCTGCCCAATTTGGTATAAACTTAGAATAGTAGTTTATAAGACCTAATAAACTTCTAATTTGTTTCTTTGTGGTAGGAACTTCTAGATTGAGAATCTTCGAAACAATTTTCTCATCTGTTAGCAGTTTGCCTTCAGAAATTCTATGACCAAGGAAGTCTATTTGTTTATAGCCTATTTCAACCTTGGAAGGTTTGATAGTAAGTCCGAACAGAAAGATTTGGTCGAAGACTTGTTTGAGTGTAAGTAAGTGAGAAGTCATATTAGAAGAATGAATGCATATATCATCAATATAAGCTTGGACATCTTTAATTCCGTGCAATAGCAATCTAGTTAACCTAACAAAAGTGGCGGGAGCGTTCTTCAGACCAAATGGAAGATATCTCCATTCGTACAAACCGAGAGGTGTTGCGAATGCTGTTATATGTCTAGAAGCAGGGTGTAGTGGTACTTGCCAATAACCTTTCGCTAAATCAACCTTTGAAAATAAGGATGATTGAGACATGTTCAAAATGAGGTCTTCACAGCTATTCATCGGCTCCGCATCTGTGGTGGTTATTGTATTTAACCTCCTATAATCGATGCACAAACGAATTGTTTGGTCCTTCTTTTTCACCAGAACAATCGGTGAAGAATATTGAGACATAGATTTCTGAATTATTCTATTTTTCTCTAAATCCAAAATTTCCTTGTCTAAATTTGCTCTATAATGCAGAGGAATAGAATATGGTCTACATTTGACCGGTGTCAGATCTGTCAACACAATTGAATGTGTTATTTTGTCAATCCGTCCAGGTTTGTTAGAGAAGATAGATTTATACTCGTTAAGGAGAGTCAAAATGTCTTGTCGCTGCTGTTGTGTCAGAGTGTCAGAGATTTGTATGTCCTTTATACTACCGTCGTCATTCATAATCGGTACTGGGATTTCAGTATTGTCTACGTCTGTCTGATTTATCACAGATGCTACTGTTTGTAAATTGTCCTCAATGTCATTGTCGTCGTCGTCGAGATTAATCGTTGTCAATATGTCGTCAAATTGGTCGTCGCTGTCGTTATCACATATTGTCGGTAATGTACATATGTATTCGTCGTCTTTGTTGTCGTAAGAGTGCGTCGTTAACGATGCTTCGTTTGTCGAGATGTCACTCAGTTGGGTCATTGTCGCTTCGTTTCTGTCATCAGTTAGCTGCGTTTGCTCACTCGTGTCAGTGTCCTGTCTAGCATAGTATGGTTTTAACATATTTACATGGAATATTTTCATCTTTCCATTCAACGAAATTTCGTAATCAACTTCCGAAATTCTTCTAACAATTTTAAACGGTCCCTGCCAAGAGGTTGATAGTAAATCTCTCTTGTCAGGTAGCAGTAGTAAAATATCCTGACCTGGTTTTAATACAATTGTTTTTGCACCTTTGTTGGCGTACTGCCTGTACCTAAAACCTTTCTCCTGTAATGATGTTCTGGCCAGTATACAGGAACGTATGATTTTGTCTCTGGTGTCAGTGACTAAATCATAGGTGGAAATGGGTAGTTGGATATTTACAGGTTGTGATATGATATCTTTGTAAATAGTGAGAGGTCCTCTTGGGTTCGCTCCATACATCAATTCGAAGGGAGAGAACCCTGTGCTTGATTGCGGGACTTCTCTATATGCGAACAGCACCGTTGGGAGAAGTATATCCCAATCGGCTGGATTTTCAGCTGTCACTTTGGATAGCATATGTTTCAGGTCCCCATTTAGTTTTTCGCAGATACCATTCGCGGCCGGTCGATAGGGACTGGTGAAACATTGCTTTATGCCTAGTAACTTAGTTACCGATTGAGTGGCATTGGATATGAACTGGGTTCCCCTATCTGAAATTATTTTCTCCGGAAAGCCAAAACGGGAGAATATATTTAACAATATGTCCGTCACATCCTTAGAGGAGATAGATCTTAACGGAAGCATTTCTGGCCATCTCGTACATAGATCAATAAGAGTAAAAATATATCTATTCCCTTTACTTGAGATGTGATTCAACGGACCTACTAGGTCAACTGCCACGATTTGGAATGGCCTCGAGGCAGTTGTGGTTGATTGGACTTCTGCCGTAGGGTTTTTCCCCTTTTTCACCAGTTTCTGACATATATCACATGATCTACAATAGGTTTTTATGTCTTGGCAAAATTTCGGCCAATAAAATTGGGTCAGGACCCTGGCTCTAGTCTTTTCGTACCCCATATGACCTCCAAAAGGTGAATCATGGGCTATCTTTAGTACTTTCTCTCGATGTGCTTGTGGTAACACTACTTGTTGTATTGTGGTCTGATCTCTAGTGTATAATCTAGTCAACACATTGTTCTTTAATGTAAATGACCACGATGCGTTCTTAGATAATTTTGGTTTAAGTCCTACTAACCTAAAATATGGTGAAAGTGTAGGATCTGATTTTTGTTCATTTCCAAAATTAGTGATGGTAGTGTTTGGTGCTACAATTTCTAGTGACTCCTGCAGTTGGTCGGTGTGAGTTTTGTGAGTTGTCTGTAGTGTTATTGCATTCGTGTGTTGTGTGTGTTGTTGCACATCTACAGGCTTGGTACTTGGTAGATCGGTAGCATCCTCAATTCGAGGTTTTAAATTGGTCATATCATTGACAGATTCGACCGCCCCTGCATCATACACCTCGGTGAATTCTTTCTGAATTACTTCATTGGTTGTCTCCCTTGTCCTTTTGGCAGATTGAGACAAGCATGAATGGTGTTTCTCTTTCGGATCGCTGTTTGGGTGTTGTATACCGTTTTTCCGCTCCCAATCTCTGATTTCCTTTTCAGAGCAAGGTCGTATGTTGGGCAGGTTCCCAAGTATAATATCAGCGACCGGATTTTCTAGGGCTGAGCACAATAATAGTCCTGATATGAACGGTGTTCGAATTTCGACAAGAGCAAGGGGGTATTTTTCTATAGTGCCTGAGAATGTGCGACAAGTTACGTGTTTGTGTGTATAGTCTTTGTCGTTGATTAATGTTTTCTTAATCCCACAGAGCGTTGCGCCGGAATCACGAATTAATGTGCACTTTTTGTTATTTACAAACCCTGTTGAGAAATTTAGCTTGCCTGTAGAAGATAAGGCAGCATTGGCCGTTTCATTTGAAATAGGGATAGTGTGGCCACATAGTAATGTTGTGTCAAGTTGGAATTTCGTACAGGTGTTACACTTACTGTCTGTAATGGTGTCAATAATGTGCACTGCATTTCCTAGCTCACTCAAACTTTCGTTTTGATTGTCACACTCATTCAGTAACTCAATATCTTCCTCTGAGGAACTTTCAACTAGTGCAGCATTGGCCTGTTTTAGTAATTTTCGGCCATCACAAAAGCGACTGTAATGCCCAAAGCTACTGCAAAAATAGCATTTGACCGCTCTCTGGTAAGCATTTCTCTTGTTCTTCTACTTCTCCACGATCATTTTAAGATGGTGTGGATAGTTGGGCGATTTATCGCACATAGCGTATTCTTCGTGAGTCAAACTACAATATTGGCACTTAACTGGCTTCCTGACATTTGAGCGTGGTTTAAACTTGCTTTCAGTTGGTTTCGAGTATCTAGTGTTTACCACTGCTGCTGTTTCGTTCTGACTTAGGTTTAATTGGAAAATATCTCTGTTCGCTGTGAAAAATGCGTTCCCCTTTGTCTCTACATCCTGAATACTCCTACAGTCCATTTGTTTCAAAAACTTAGCAAAAGGTGTGGGGATTGTACTAACTATTTTGTCAATAATAATGAGTTCTTTTAGTTTGTCATGGCTGTTGTTAGTCTTAGCTGAGTTAATCCACTTTGTGCACACATCCTGAACTGTAGACACGTAGTCTATGAAGGTTTGATTTGGTTGAGGGGATAATTTAGCGAACTGTTGTTGGTAACCTGCAGTATCTAAAGAGAAATGTTGGAGAATGCGTTATTTTAAGTAATCATAATCTTTTCTCATTTCCTGTGGCACTGTCTCTATTACTTTCAAAGGTTCCAGAGCTAAGTTTCTCATTAAAATAAATGACCAATCTGATTTTATGATCTTATGGTAGGACATTAGACACTCAAAATTTTCCAGGTATGCACTGATGGAATCTCCTGAGCAGAATGCTTTCACGAGGCCTTTATACTTGTTATATTTTTGTTCTTCCTCATTGCTTCTCAGCTTATTTATAGATATTTCTACGTTGGAATCAATCTCCATCTGTTTTAATTTTATTTGTGTATCGGCATTCAATTGGGCTTGTTTGGCTGCCGCCTCAAGCTCTAATTGTTTCTCTTGAGCCTGTAATTGCATTTTCTTCTCTTCAGCTTGTAGTTGCATCTGCATCTTTTTCTCTTCTGCCTCCATTTGCATCTTCTTTTCTTCTACCTCACTTTGCCTCTTCTTTTCTTCTGCCTCAATTTGCATTTGCATCTTCTTTTCTTCTCGTTCTATCGCTCTTTCTTCACGGGCAATGTTCTCTGCGTGCGTTTTCTGTGCCCATTCTGACAGTTTCTCTTCTTTATAACCTAATTTAATACCTTGCTCAATACATTTTTCTAAAGTAGACATTTTGTCTTTTACTTGTTGGTAATTTTACTGAAATTAAATCCCTTAGAAAAATGTTGGGGAGTAGAAAATTTAGTTATCTCCCTTAATTATTACTTGCGCAAATCCAAATGCAAAGTTATGTTGGTTACAAGGTCATGAATATACATACAAATCAATGTAAAGCAAAATGATACATGGATGGATGGTGATAAGTACCGCTTAGGGTTGCAATGGGCATGATATGAAACTTATCTTATATTCCCAGAACTTGTGAATGTTGTCTTGTACTCTCCCCACTGTTGGATAGTTTACATAGGTTACACAGCACACAATTCGCGGAACAATCTGCTCGTAGAATGAGAAAACATTAGTAACAGTCAAAAAATGTCATAGTCATGTCAAAATAGTTTATAGTATTAACATCATTGAGAGACTAGCTGCAGAGGGACTCATATTAATACTAGTTGATCACTAGATAGATGCACATTTGTTAAACTTCTTCAAACATCAATTTGATATGATTAATTTACTATTTTACTTGGCAATCAATAGCCGTCTATACGTAAAGCTTATGCCAAAACCGGAGCCTAGCCCCCAAAAAGCCTGTCAGCGTGTCGGATGTCTAGGTATCTGAGCTCGGGCTCACACAGGCAACAATAACTCCGTTAAATAGAATATCTAACATTTATTGTATTTCAATACACAGTGCGTTGGCGCAGTGGGTTTAACAAGCCCGCACTGAGTTGCATATCACAGAGGTTTAACATCATCACACAGTTTAAGATAATCAAACAGTTTAACATCATCAAACAGTTCTAAGCAAACTATCTAGCATATGTCTATGAACCCAAATACACATGGGTCTACACTATTGAGTCTAAACTATTGAGTCCCTCTAAGGCAGGCCCTGTTGCCTCTTCGATGTCCCGTCTCTCTCTGCCGATCCACACGTGTCGCAATCCGACACGGGTGGTAACTCTGTTCGTGTTCCTCGTGGAGCCCGCAATAGGCGGGCCACATCAGTGTCCACGGGACAGTGGACTCACTGACCAGACCTGGAATACTCTGGCCTTCGAGGGTCTTACTTCTTTCCCTTGGGCGGGAGTTGTAGCCCTTGGCTAATCTCTATTAACTAATGTTAGTTTACCGGATAATGTGGATACTGTGAGGCTGTGACAGGCATGAGTTCTCTGCGAGTTATAATCCAGGTATTTTGTTTGTGGTTAGGGAATAACGAAGTGGGGACTAAACGTTGGCGCTTGATGGGACACACATTGAGAAAATCTGTTAATAGTATAGCCATAAAGTTCTTCCTCTGGAACCCACAAGGAAAACAAAATAGACGGAGATTTAAAAACAAATTTAGAAGACAATTAGCGGCATATAATAATAAAATGGGATGGGAAATGAAGAAAGTCGGCTGGCTTTCGCAGCCAACTTGGATATTGTCAATAGACATCATTGTCAGTTACACAGTTTAGTTTAGTTTAGTCGGTGGATCAACATCACGGCACACGGGTGCAACCCATAAGTGCTCCATTTTCCTCCTAACTCAAATCTGAGTCTCTCCCCCGATGTGTCTCCACCTTGACGTGGTGGGGGAGCTTGCGTGTCCCATCGACTCCATTCGCTTGCCGATGGATGAAAAAACTACATATCGGACAGCTTATGGGATAGGGACCAGACCAAGAGAGACACAACCTGCTGCTCTGCAGGTTAGACTGAGGATAGCAGTCAAAAATTTAAATCAGGCGCACGAAGGCAAAAGATCTGGTCCGGACAATACCCTAAGGCTCTCTGTCGAGGGTTGAGGCTGAACGCCTCTAAGCCACAAACCCTCGGATCTGAGAGCCGGGCCCATACCCACCCTCCGAAAAATAGAGGTGAGATACTGTGCAAGCTACATGCCCAGTTCTGATACTTGTTCGAAGGCTCTCAGCTGGGGGATATGAGGGATTCCCGGAAGAGAGGGTGTCAGAAGTCGGGGTGCCCCACCGGCTAGATGAAAGTATTATTCACTGGCGAGCAACCCCTAATAGTCAGAAACTGACTAGGGACAAAAACTATATGGCTGAACTATAGATTAAGCCCTGAATATCCAACGTACAGCTCCAAGTGGCTCGTTACAAAATTGAAATGAACTGTGCTGAATATTCGCCAAGGAATAGGGAAGAGAAGGTTAGCTAAGATAGATGTTTTAAGTCTAAATATGTGAATATAGACGACTATCTCAGTACAGGTTTTCTCCCTGACTGCTCCTTTCCTTGGTGTGTAAGTGAACCCCCACCATAGTACACACACAACACGTATGCACAATTGGAATTAAAATATAACGACCGAACTATGAGTTACAATACTACAACATTTATTTATTAATCATAATAATAGACATAGGATGATTGTCAATATTAGGATGATGAAATCATATACATATTGATATTGATGACAAACATTACGTAACTTTTACTTGTTACTCGATCTATCTGGATCTGTGGTCCAGATCCCCACTCTCCAGTAGACACACACAAAAGAAACAGCTTGCCGGTATTCTGAGGTCTGTCAGTCCTAGCACTACCTAGTTAGTAGTCTCGAGTCTTGAGATCTGTAACCTAGGTGCTCCTTGTGAGAGCTTGAAAGAAAGTCAAGAATGTGTTATATCAGTTCTACATCAGCGCAATCCTAATTAAAACATATCATAACACCAACATATACAATGACCAGTCTGGCCAAGTTTATCTTCCAGCTCTACTGTGTTCACCATCCTCCTTCTCCCTACTGTCTTTAGTCTGGGACGGGCTTTTCAATTGTCTCACACGCCTGTAATGATTACATTTCTGCCGCCCCATGTCCATGTCACTAATACAGAAATTCTGTGTCGTACAGCCGCTCCGTCCAATGTTAGTTTAGCAACTCCCAGGGTCGGTAAGTGTATTATAACAATGCCAGGTCATCCGGGCTTACAAGCCGTGACCAGTAGTTGTGCCAGGTTTCCATGCATTACCGTGGACGCACGCCCACAATACACTGAGAAAGTTTAGCACCATATACCCTATACTACCAATTGTGGGTAATGTCTGTACCATTACACCTCTGCTTCCAACACAATCATTGGCCAATGTGCCAATGCGCAGACAATAGCATAACACTTCATATTGGTAGGTTTGCATATGACAAATCAATATATCAAACATCCAATACACATAAACATATTGATTAAACTAGACATATTATGATACTTTAACATCATAGCATAATGCACTAGTTAGTTTATGAAATTACACATACATACATCCAACATATCCGTAAACATTATATTACTTCAAGATGGACATCTAAAGATACTCAACATAATAGCATCAGGCATTATTAATGAGTACTAATATTGTATAGCTACAAAATGAGATATACAACAAGTCTAATTGAAGTTACCACACAGACCAGCCATATTTGCTGAGCTGCCCGGTTTAATCACACTTAGTTACTGCTGTTGTAAGAATTAAATAAATAGTCAGTTGACTATATTCTGTACAACAAATGCACACACCAAAAACGAGACTAGTCTAGTTTAGAAAGAGATGGCAAGCATCTGCTACGACACCTCAAGTATATCTAGACAAGACCTGCCTTCCATAAGTTTCTACTTCTCAGAAGAGTAGCACTTACAGCACAATGATATTGAACACAGAACTCAGAAAGAACACTCAAGTAACCTAAGACAATGATAGTTCTTGCAATAACCTAGATCAGATATAGACTGAAAGTTCATATGTCTAAAAGACTGTTGCATAGTTACTAAGAAATCCTTCATAGAAGCCAACATAAAAATCATGCATATGACTACAAACATTGAGCTGGCTGCCTACCTGTTCTGAAGTCAAACTTAATCTAACATAAAACAGGCTAGGGACCCTTATTTAAGCTGAGTCAAGCAGACCGTATTATCTCCTTGGCATTCCCGTCATAAATTCTTCTTATCTCCTCCTGACAGTAATTGCCCTTATCATTGCAACTGGCCATCACACCTTGCTCCTCTCTGTCTGGTCCCAAGTCCACAGGCTCAGTGTTAATTGTCTTATCAGACCTGGTTCACACCTCCCTGAGTCTGCCAGTCAGAGTGGGCGGGGCTTAGTTTACAGCCCTGGGGCTATTATCTTTCCCTGGGTCAATGTTGTTCACACCTGGGCGATTTTCTACCCCTGCTTATCAGGTGTCATGCCTGGTCGGTTTTAATTACACAGTCCATGGCCCAGTTCATTGTTGATTCAGCATGTCTGGGTCAGCAGTTTCCCAAGGTGTATACTAATTATCTAGTTGCCATTTTACTTGCCATCTGCAAGCTTACGTCATGGCTAGAGGCTTTTTGTGAATAATCTTACCTCACGACTAGATAATTTTGGAGTAGTGTGATTAATTCATTCTTTCTCAATTTGGCCTCTCAAATTTGGAGACCGAGAAAAATATTCTGGGATGTTAAGGCGGCATTTCACGACAGAGGGCCTGGCCGTTTCTCGTTCACTGCTGCACGGAGGTAAGGTGCTGAGCCGGCAGCACATGTAGCCTACCTCTTGAGCGAGTACAAAAAAGTCAGAGAAGTGCCCCAGTCTAATGGAATGGTTACGAAAACTGTCTCTATCTAACTCATAGAGAGTAGACAAAAGTGGAAAAAACGTCTCAATAACACGAAATGGAACGCAAGGCTAGCGAACCCATTGCGTGGTCCGAAGTCAAAAACAAAGCTTACCGAGTGGATGACGCCCACAGTCTGACCGATCCTGGTGTGTGCTTGAGCGGCCAGTGGCAATCGAGATGCCCAACACATGAAAGTGAGGAACTAAAGCAGCCATGAGCAGGACGTGGCAACTCCTCGGGTGAGCCCAGTCTCAGAGCAATATGTGCCGGCTCTGCAAGTATGGAAGCCTCCTTGGATAGCGAGAGAATGCCCATGATCTGCCCCTGCCTTCCCTTGAGGGTTGACCATGATGTCGTTGACCGTTCTATCCTGACCAGCTGAGATGCGGGCGGCATCACAACAATAAGTCTAACGTGCCTCGAAACCCGAGTAAGGCTAACCTCATTAAAAAATGCCCGCCAAAGCCGGAAGTGCTGGCCTACGGGTGGCAAAATAAAAACTGGCACTACGCATTTACGTCCGAGTGAAATGTCTCGTCCGAATGTCTCTCGTGCTAGGAACAGCTCTGACTACCTAGTTTCCGAATGCCGCTCTTGCTCGGAACAGTTCTGACTAGGTAGTTTTCCTAATGTCCGCCGTGCCTGGAACAGCTCTGAAGGGCACAAGGACAAGCACATGTCCGAAAACTCGCTGAGTGGATACCATCTGCAGACTTGTCTGGTTTGTGCAGGAATGGCCCGGGGCGAACGAAATGCCCAATATATTGAAGTGAGGAATCAAAGCAGCCATGAGCAGGACGTGACGATTCCCTCGGTAAGCTCAGCAACAGGGCGCTATGTGTCGGCCCTGCAACCATGGAAGCAACCTTGGATGGCGGAAAATGCTATGGACTGTCCCTGCCTTCCTTTGAGGGATGACCGTTGTCTTCGACCGTTCCAACTTGGCCAGCGGTGTAGCAGATGGCACCGCAAAAGTGAGAGTCTCCCAGGAATGCTACCTGGTCAAAAAAAGCACGCTAAAGTCGATGTGTTGGCCTACGGGTTTCGGCCCAAGGGCGCATAACAGACACACCGCAATCACATCTGAAAAAACACTCCGGATGAACGAAAAGAAGAAGAAGAAGAAATCTGAGTCTGGAGAAACTCGGCTCAGTGCACGAACTCCGTAGCACCGGCGAGGATCCTGAAAATACTTTAGGTAGATTTTTAACTCAAAATTTTGCCCGTGCAGCGCCGTTATGCTACTCTTTTCGATTTCCAACTGCCAAGGGATTTTTTACGTGCGCAACAATACAATACACACGGGCGTCCGATCTCACTACCCAGAGACCAGGGGAAATTTTATTATTAGAAGTCCACGTGAAAAAATCCCGGTCCTCACCGGGGCTTGAACCCGGGACCTCCAGCACTAGAGGCGGACACCATACCTCGAGACCACGCAGCCCCCCCCCCCCACCCCCCGGGGTGTCAGTTACACAAACCAAATGAAACTATACAGTGAAGCTATCCTTGGTCACAAACCAAATGTTACTATAAAGAGAGATTGTAATTGGGCACATACCAAATGTAAGATACACAGTGAGAAATCCTTGGATACAAATAAAAAATATACAGTGAGGAATCCTTGGAAACAAATTAAATGAAAGTGTATAGTAGCGCTATCCTTGGGCACAAGCCAAACCAAACTATACCGTGTGACTATAGTAATCATCTCCAGTATAAAGCCACTGACCAATACAGCCATGATCACCCGCAGCAGTATTATTCTGCACAATACATACATAAATGAAGTTATGCTCAGTCCAGCTGAGCCAGGCCTCTAGGGTAAGACGCACAAGACACTTCAGGTACTCCATGAAACGCAACTCCGTTGTTAACAACATGTTGTCACTGAGTCCGATGACCCACACAGAACACCACCGCTTGAATTTTGGCATAGTAAAGGTATTCACAGAAATGCTGGTATTAGTTTGATTTAATGCAATGCAAAAGATGCTTTGCATTATATTGCAAATACCAAAAAAAAAAAAAAAAAAAAAATTGCAAATACAAAACAGGTATCGCGTCGTGTTGGTTACTTACGGGGTATGTGAGCCGGTCGCTCAGAAAGCAATGGCAAACTACTGAGCCTAATCTTGCCAAGAAAATCAACAACAGCTGAAAAACGCTGATGTTGATTGCAACGTCCTGTAAGGGATATGTAGCAACAAATACGTTGTGTCTATTATTAATTGAGATTATTTTAAATATATAATGTTTTTGCTGTTGGTATAGTCATCGAATTCATGTCGTGCTTTCCCGCTCCCAAATTAAATTCGCCAACAATGGAAAATAACTAGACCATGATTCCCGTAGACCAGGGGTGGGCAAACTACGGCCCGGGGGCCGCATGCGGCCCCTACAACTGATTTTATGCGGCCCGCGAGGGCATTTAGAAATAAAAATGTTTACTTCGTTTTGAAGTTATTTTGTTGAATTTTACAGAATTTCATGTACCTTTATGATTGTTTTAACATTTTTGATAAAATTTCTTTCTAATTATCTATTTTTGTAAACAGTCCTTGACCTTCGTAATGTAATGCTTCTTCTTCTTTCGTTCGCCTTAAATATGCCTATAACTGCAAAGTTGCCTCTTGTATGAATTTAACTGTACTTTTTAGTTCACTCAGCAGTCCATAGAGTTTGTCTTCCACTGCCGTCTCTCTGGGCCAGAAGGTTTGCCTAGACATGGTATAATTTGGGCAGTCTTTGAATATGTGCTCTGCTGTCTGTGACGCCAATCCACATGTGCACATGGCTGATTCACCAATCTTGAATCTTGTATACACGTGGTTGCGTAATCTATTGTCCTGTTCTGAGGCGCAGAATAATGACTTGTTCTGGTCTGTCCATAACGTGGTAGTCGTCTTGGGCAGGTTTTGGTGGCCTTCTGACTGATTTGATCATTCTTTTCTTTTGGTGGTATGTAACAGGCACATCAGGTTGTTCTTCTTTTGCTCCTTCCTTAGCCAATCGATCAGTTCTGTCGTTTCCTGGTACTCCACAGTGGGATAGTATCCACTGTATGGAGACCTTATGATGACTGCTAAGTTCAGAAAGTAGTGTCCTTAGTACTAGCAATTTCCCAGACATCATTTCCTTTTCGTTGAGGTGAGTTTCTTGCAGGCAACATACGCTTACCTTTTCTTGGTCCAAGATGTTATATAGTTCTATTTTTTGTTGCTGACTCCCTCCGCATTCCAGTGCATTATTTTTAATCTTTGTTTGGTATGGCCAGACGCTCTATTCTCAGGTCTCCTGGCTCCACAGGACATCTGAGACGGACCTCCAGTAGGTGGAGGATGCATTACGCGTGATTGTGTGGCATCCTGATTTTTGTGGTGCGCCTCCTGGCTGGTTGCCTCCGTCTTCAGAACCTTTCCTTTGCTAGAGCAGACTGTGGTCTTACTCGAGTGTAGGTATGTAGGCACTCACACACACGTCTGCATATGCATGGACGTGCATACACATCTAGAGCGTTCTGGTTATTTCTCGGCGCCAGTGACGCGCCGCCGCCCCTTCTCCTATTAGTTAAAACAGTTCCGCCACGAGAACACCAGGAGTTGGACTTTTGCTGCATAGATGATGAATGCACGAGCGATTGGAGTATTTATGCGAGGTTGGACGCTCACCCCAACCCCGCCCCCGGCTACATACAGCAACATTTGGAATCATGTAATGTTAAAATGCTAATTTATCAATTTTTCATGGAAGCTAGAAACACTGAAAGTGATTATTTACAATGGAAGGGATTATTTATACATCAAAGAAAGCAACGAAAGTGATTATTTACAAATCAAAGCAAATGCAGGTCCGCATGGCCGAATTGGTAAGAACGCATATTCTTCAACATCTGGTGTGCTGATGCCGAGGTAAGCCGTTCAACCCCTACACCGGACAGCTGGACTAAAATGTTGACCTGTCGTCCTTGACTTGGAGACGTAAATTACAAGTACCTCTGAAGTCGGAGTGGATTCCTGATTCCTGATGGCGAAGGACACTGTTAATAGGGAAAGCTAATCCACACGCAAAATTTAGTCCATCGCTATTATAAATAGTGTGTATGGACTACGCTTGAGTTCAAAGCGAGCGAGCGCAAAAAAGCAATGAAAGTGATTATTTACAAATCAAACCAAACAATGTGATTATTTATAAATCAAACAAAGCAATGAAAGTGATAATATACAAATAAAACAAACCAATGTAAGTTATCTTTTACAAATCAAACGAAACACTGAAAGTGATCTTTCACAAATGAAACAAGCCAAACCAAACATTTGTTAGGGAACACAAGATCATCCTGACCATCATATAGCAAATCAATTGCAGAACGCCACTCTCCTCCCAGCCCCTTAAAAATACTCTTGATCCTTCGCCACTTCACCTGCCTCGATTATTTAGGGACAAACTACTGTCTAATACAGTGGTTCTCAACCAGTGGGGAATTCCCCCCTAGGGGGGAATTTTAGGGTTTCCGGAGGGGGGGGGGGGAGAGAATTAAGATTATTTCTAGATTGCGTTAATACAAGAACCGATTACTTGATATTGTTTTTCCCTTCATACTTTACGGTTCTGTACGTATCACCCTTCTGGAATTCATTTTATAACGTAAGTATATCCGCAAATCACGTTTTATATAGATGTCTAGACTTGTTTTAGTATGTGCTATTAAATTTAGCTTCAGTTATTACGTATACTGTGTAGGGGCACGGGGGAATTTTTAGGGAAGAAATGCGAAGGGGGGGGGGGAATGACGTTCTAAAAATATGGTGAGGGGGGGGGATGACGTCCTAAAAATATGGTGAAGGGGGGCACGGGCCAAAAAAGGTTGAGAACCACTGGTCTAATATGTCAATGTTAGCTTTATATACAGAAAGAAATGCCTTACAGACTTTTCATCTAAAACAGCAAGCTTGTTGAAACTGTTCAACCGCGCTTCCTGTGTAACAATAGAAGTTACAAGTCATAAGTCATAGTTGGTTGCACCCGAGTACGTGCGATCTGTGATGACTGCATCGTGGGACGCTATCTGGCGGTTGTAGGGGCGACTGGGCTTGCGGAAGACAGGTATATATAACCCATTAGTCGAGTTTTCTAGGTTTGTTAGTGTAAATGCGATTATGTACCAGCGGAAGCGATGTTTGTTCGAGACGAACGGTTTATGAAGACTTAGAAGAAGAAGAAGAAGAAGAAGAAGAAGAAGAAGAAGAAGAAGAAGAAGAAGAAGAAGAAGAAGAAGAAGAAGAAGAAGAAGAAGAAGAAGAAGAAGAAGAAGAAGAAGAAGAAGAAGAGGAAGAAAACAAAAACAAGGCGGCTATGGTGGTCATGATAGTGATTCTGGCGATAATCATAAATGCGTGGTGATGATGTTGATGATGATAATGATGATGATGATAATTATAATGATGGTGATGATGTTGATGATGATAACGATGATGATAACACCTCGGAGGATCAAATGGATCACCATAGTCTGGTAAGAATGAGACAGCGAGGTGTGACGAGGGGATCTGGCCGACGATCGACGCTCAGAGGAAAGGCGAGACGGACATATAATCAGATTGCTACTGGAACTATTAGTGTTGGAACTCTTCGCTGGCTCTTGATGATGGGGACGGCGCGCTTATGGGAATGTCCCGAATGCTGTAATGTCGGTTCCTCAATCAATCAATCAATCAATCAAACGATGATGATGATAGTTATAATGATGGTGATCCAGTTTGAGAATGAAAGCAGACGCCAGAAACATGAAACAAAAAAGATAAGTTCTTTTTCTGACTGTACCGTACAGAACACAAGTGCAAGGAGACCTTTGGGGCTAGACATTGGAGTCACTGAGTTGGTGCTTTGTGGTGATGCTATCGGCAGGCGGCTGGCCGTTGCGTGAAGAGAGGCCGTGCCAGATGAGCTAAACACGGTGCAATGAAATCGATCCTTTTGTTTGTAACCTTTTTTTGTTGTTTGATGTATATATGTATATTATTTAATTTCATATACGGACAGTATCAGCGACTGTGTCTTGTGGTTTAATGAACGCAGTTTCACAATCAACCGACCTGTCTTGTCTAGAGTTCGAAATCAGCATTGGGCAATTTGGTAGAGAGCCTTTTGTGTTGATTTCAATGAAATGGGGCGTCGACTCTTCATACAGGAAAAGCAAATTACTGAACGTAACATTGCCTAGTCAATCACAAACAGCCAATAAATTATGGGTTTGATTGCAACGTCATGTAACAGACAAGTAACTGACTTTATGGAAAGTAGAAAGTGTTCAGTTCAGGAACTTGTAGGTACATGCATTACTAGTTAGATAGTATAGGATATGAAACTATCATAGTATAGGAGAAACCGACGCCAGGTTTTTGATATCTTCATTGTCGGAGAACTTCGTGGCTGATGTACATAAACAAGGCATGCCTGTCGAGCGACTATCCAGTGCCTAAGACCCAGACGCCTATGTGACCTAGGCGTCGTCCAGTGTCTAATCTTGCAGACGTGGCGCGCAGACAAACACACACTCACAATGAAAGGCGCACTCACGTTCTCACTTGTAGACTACCCTTACTTTGGGTGAGACATAATCCTCCACAATTCAGACTTCAAATATACACACATCAAATGCCCAGACGTTCAACCCCAGACTTCATGTCTTCCTGAGTAATTATTCACGAGTCACTAGTCTAATTTCAATGAGACGAAACACCGACCTGGGCATAATAGGAAGCGTTGGGAGATATTAGGCGAAGATCCTCCAGCGCTAAAACAAACTTGAGCAGTTACATACCCTAAGTTCAACTACAACAAAATGTCGACAATAACAATGCACAACAGATTCCCGCCCTTCGCGGACGAGTTTCTCACCACCCTTCACACCATTGGTTACCACTGATGACGATTTCCTTCGACCCTGATCAAATAAATAGTAATGTAACGAGACTGTAATCGAGTGTCAGAATGACCACTCGAGTGTCAGAATGATCACTCTGAGTACACATCAAAGGATGTTCACTCCGCAGGGCAAAAATCAACATTCAAGGTACATTGCTAGGGAAAATGTTGAAATATTTCGTGGGGTTGTTCGATAAAAGGAAGAGTCATTGATCAAAGGGTTCTTCATGGCAGGAACATTTTCAGCTGCGTAATCATATGAGAGAAACATGGACTCGTGAATGATGTTCTTTGTGTTTCGGGAACTGATGTTGCGGAATGAGAGTTTGTGAAAAGGACCTTGATCTATTAGTTCAGACAATGCTGAATGTGTTCAAACGGAAACAAGTGAGCAAGTGAAAAGTTACATTATTTAGTGAGAGAAGTTACATGGAGAATATGAATAGTTACATTATTTAATGGGACAAGTTTTATTAAAGTGTATAGGAATATTTACATTATTTAGTTAGCTAAGTTACATTATAGTATATGAATAGCTACATTAGATATCGTGATTAGAAACGCTGAATGTCAATAGTCATATTGGACTGTCTAAACAGATTGAACAATGCGATTAAATTATGTAACACTTTACGCTCAACTACGTAAACAGCCCCAATAACTTTGTAAATTAATACACGTAATCATATGGACAGCCACACTAACACAAGTTCATAGACACACACACACAAATATGCACACACACACACACACACATATAAAGTTAGTTGCTTTTCCTTTACAGGACGTCGCAGTAGTCAACATCAGCATGCTTTGCTGTTGTGATCTCTTGGCAAGTTTACGTTCAGTAGTTTGCCTTTGCTTTCTGAACGACTGGCACCCATATCATTTCGTAAACAAACCTACGCAATGCGGTTTGCTGCCAAATCGCCCGCAGCTATGTTTCGAACGCGGGTATGCGGCATCACGAACTGCGTCGATAACGCATTCGCTACGGAGCCGGCACTACACACACACACACACACACACACACATATATATATATATATATATATATATATATATATATATATATATATATATATATATATATACAAGTAAAATTAAAATTAAAAAAAAAAAGACGTGCTTCGAACAGTGACCAAGCCAAGACAGCCTAACGTGTATGCTCTTCAACAGGCCTCTGCAGAACGTCAACTTTATATTGAAAGAACAAAGTGTGTGTTCACACCACTTGTGTATGCAACTCATTATATAGTATTAAATATCTTATTATTTCTTAGGATTAGTGCATTAAATGTTTACGTTACTATAGGGCCAAAGGAATTCCGAACTGGGTAGGAACCGCTGGAATAAGGAAAAGTAAAAAAAAAACAAGGATATCCTCTCTCTCTCTCTCTCTCTCTCTCTCTCTCTCTCTCTCTCTCTCTCTCTCTCGCTTTCTCTCTCTCTCTCTCTCTCTCTGTCTCTCTGTCTCTCTCTCTCTCTCTCTCTCTCTCTCTCTCTCTCTCTCTCTCTTTGTGTGTGTGTGTGTGCATACAGCGTTTGAAACACAGCTGCGGGCGATTTAGCAGTTGACCGCCTTGTGTTGCTAGATTTGACTGTTACGACTAACTTTGTAGTAACATAAGGGCTTCAGCGTGTTATCTTTCTGAGACAGAGACCTCCAGTAGCTGAACACTTACATCATTGGTCATAAAAAGATAGAACCAAACTTTGGCTTAACAGAGAATGCTTTGATTCACATCCATTGACTGAACAGCAAGTCTGTCAAAAACTGTCATTTACTGCCAATATAGTACCTTGCATTGGGAATATAAAAGAGATCTCCATAACATTTTTGTGGATTTTAAAAAGGCTTATGATAGTGTCCATAGGAATAGTCTATGGAATGCTATGCAGGAATTTGGAATACCAAGGAAGTTAATCAACATAACCAGACTATGCATGGAAGATACGTATAATATAGTAACATATAAAGGCAGGAAATCAGACCCCTTCCAAATAACATCTGAATTGAAACAGGGTGATGCACTATCGCCGCTACTCTTCAATCTGGCTCTAGAGAAAGTTGTAAGGAAGGTAAAGGAGGAATGTGATATTGGAGGAACATCCAAGCTGCTTGGTTATGCAGATGATATAGATATTATAGGGCAAAGTGAACAAAAGACATTGGAAATATTGACTCACTTAAAGGAAAAAGCCCAACAGATGGGGCTGGTTATCAACCAAGATAAGACAGAATATATGATAATTTCAAGAGACGGAATGGCTAAAAACTCAGGCCACATACAAATAGATAATATGACCATTAAAAGAACGGAAACATACAAATACCTGGGTACAATCTTCAACTGCTTCAACATCATAAGGGAAGAAATACAAACTAGAATCAACTCTGGAAATAAGATATACTATGCACTACAACATCTACTAAAATCAAAGGCGCTATCTTGTAACACCAAAATCACAATATACAAAACACTGATCAGACCAGTTGTGCTGTATGGCTCTGAAACCTGGAGTACAACGAAAGGCGACGAAGCCTTGTTACAAACCTTTGAGAACAAAATTTTAAGACGCATCGTTGGACCCATTAGGGATACACAAAGTGGAGAGTGGAAAAGAAGAAGTAACAAAGACATTTATGATTTGTTTAAGTCCCCGCTAATCACTGGTATCATGAAAGCTAATAGACTACAATGGCTGGGGCATATAGAAAGAATGGAAGATAATAGGGAAACAAAACTCGCTTACACTCAGGAAATAAATTACCGTAGACCCCGAGGTAGACCAAGAAGGCGGTGGAGAGATAATACATATACAGACCTACAAGCACTTGGAATCAACGACTGGCAAGAGAAGGTCGACCAGAGAGACGAATGGAGACGGATTGTATTTGCAGCAAAGAACCTCAATGGCTCGGAACGCTGAAGAAGAAGAAGAAGAGAAGAAGATAGTACCTTGCGATGTGTGGCAGGGTGAATTGAGCCTGAGGAGTTAAGGCCGCCTGGCTAGTGCAGTCGCCGCGAACTGTGCAGGTTCGAGTTTTCTTTTTCTTAAAAGCAACACGTGTTGATAAAAGGGTTTCATGAACACGTGTCCATTCCTTGAGTCGTATTGAGTATATGGTGCTGGCCCCAATTTTAGATACTAGTCCCAGGTGTGATCATTGTCACGCAGACGGCCATTAGTTCGCATACAATTTCCGGGTACCCATTTTAGTTATATTTAATAGTGTCAGGTCTTAGTCAGAAATGACTGTTAGACGCATGACCGTAGACGGTACAACCCGCTTTCTGTTAGCGCCGAATGTTGGGCGGTGCTCACCAAATCCGAAACACTTCATTGTGGCAACGGCTTCGGGCGGAAGAGCACAATTGTGAGGGTACAAGCCTTATCCTAGAGTAAAATTTTATTATTTTTTTTTTTAAATTTCACATATCCTTCACACGAAATTGCAGTCAACACTAGCAATTTTCAGCTGCTGTTGATGTCTTGGCAAGTTATACGTTCAGTAGTTTGCCATTGATTTTTTAACGACCGGCTCACATACTCCGTAAGTAACCAGCGCGACGCGATCCGCTACCGAATCTCGCGCAGCTGTGTTTCGAACGAGAGTATACGGGATTACCAACAATGTCCTTAATTCCTAGGCCAGGGAGACTAGAGTAACTTAGAATGATGACATGCAACCCAATTAAGCCTGCATGTAATGGCAAGGCAAACTAGGCCCTAAGCCTTGGTAGGCAACTGGTGTAGGATCGAAGCTTCGACAGGCGAACAGTTAGAGCGGGGCTTTTCTTATCCGGCAGCTTCTGCAGCTTGTCTTGGTTCAGGCATATTGGCATTACCTTTCCTCTCCAGTAAACTAGGCAGGCCGAGATAGAAATCATACTGCATGGGTAATAATATACGATCTCTACAATTCAGCCCAGACTTTGAGCAATGTAGAGGTATAACTCTACCCATTGACTAGGCTGACATTCTGAATACTCTAGGAGAAGTAAGTCGTTCGCGAGAACCATGTGATAACTGTGAATCTACAACCATGGTCAGGCTCCAGAAACAGCAAGTTAAAAGAGAGGTGGCAAAACAAGAACACTACGCGGGAAGCCAAAGAAGATTAATAAACCAACACAGAACTGGTGTCGTCAGTCGCTACACGCTGTGGGATTTACTGAGGAGGGGATCCGAGCACTTATGGACGAAATGTTTCGATGTGCAATGAGGATGATCTGTCGACTGACTGACTAATTAACCAACCAACCAACCAACCAACCAACCAACTAACTAACTAACATAACTCTACCCATGGTCTGGCTGTAATTATGCCTGTTTTGAAGCACAATGTAACCAACTACCATATCTGTCAAGGTGCCTGTACAGTGAATTTATACTTGTGGCTTATTGTGGCACTACTCATGCGGCTGTTTTGTAGAATAATGTGTTGATTAACGTCATTATTATCTTTATAATCATCATTACCTTTCAATTTTATCCACTAGCATTATGGAGAGGGATAGTTGATATTCCAGCGCCCGATGTATGCAACGGATAACGTCTTTCTGTGTGACTGTACAATGCCTTTGATGGTGGCAGTCCATTTTCTTCTCGGGGGCACTTTGGCTGTCGTATCAGATTTTCTTTGGTGTAGCGCCAGATCTGGTAACTAATGGCAAATGGTTTTGCAATCTAACGAAATGGTCACTCCATTTGATCTCCTTTCTGCCTTTCAATAATAATCAGTTGATAAAGAACTGTATAGTTATCTTTATCGCAATGTTGTGGCCATTTAAGGGTTTTGTTTTAATGTATAAAAGACATATTGCGGGTCAATCCAAGTGCAGAATAACTGGGATATACGGTGTCGTTTGTTTCATATCAACTAGAAGCTTGCACTGCGGTAGTGTGATCAGGTACAGATAACTTTACATATACAAAAAAAGGAGTTAAAAGACAGTGATGAATTTGTATCTGTCGGGGGGGGGGGGGGGGGGGGGGTAAGAAAGCCCTAACTTGCAAGTACGAGGCGACTGCCCTAGCCAGACGACCTTAATTCCTTAGGCTCAAGACCCCCCCCCCCCCCCCGTCCCCATCCTACACCGCAAGGTACTATTATAGGCAGTAATGACAGTATAAAGCAGGACAATCCACTTAATTGCACCGGGTTTGATCTCGTATAGCCCAGACTCTCTCCACAGGTACGATACTGCCGCACAGACTACGAACCTAGCTCCGGCGACGACCGCGAGGTGTCTCCGGAAAAATGGTGCTCTTGACTCGAATGATGGTGTCAGGACACGAACCAGCGACCTTCTGAATGTAACCACTTGGCCACTGACACCCGGTACACATATGGGCCCAGGTTTGACGGGCTGGTATAGTCTTTTCAAGACATGTGGCGTAGTGGTTAGCACACTTTTCTACCGTTACGGTGATCTACATTCAATCACTAGTGGAGGCAGGTTTGGCTTCCTCCCCTCCCCAATTATTGTAGATGTTTGAACAATTTCTGGGAAGCTCTTGTGTATTTTAAAGCTTTTAATCTGTCTCATCATCTGTATTCTTTTCAAGTCGTGGGATGAGATATAACTCGGAATCTGTTATCTGTTCAATGTATTAGACTAGACAGCGAGCTCGTTAGCACAGATGATAGGGAACTGTCTTGACAATATCATAAGCACGATCCAGTGAGGGTTCGACATCTGGGCTCGTCGCCAGATAAGTGTGGGAAAGATTGGCCACTATTCCTCCGTGTATTCAGGCCTACAAAAATGCGTGGCCCTATCACGTCACATAACCATAGTAGGAAAGTGCTCCAGTAGAAATCAGTTATTTACATTTTAATTAGACTTGATGAATACTTTAATTAGACTTTATGTGTTTTTATATCATTATAATGTGAAGACATTGAAGCTGTTTTAACTAGACTTGATGAATACTTTAATTGGACTTTATGTGTTTTCATATCATTAGAATGTGAAGAAACTGAAGCTATTTTAATTAGACTGATGAAGACTTTAATTAGACTTTATGTGTTTTCAAATCATTAGAATGTGAAGAAATTGAAGCTATAATATTTGAGAACTATTACTTTACAATAAGAAGAACTACCTCTGATGTCGGAGTGCGTTCGCCTGATGGCGGGGGTCACTGTTAATAAGGAAAGCTAATCCACACTCAAAAGTCAATCCAGTGCTACTAGAAGTAGTGTCTATGGACTACGTTTGATTTCACAGCGAGCGAGCGCAACAATCAACAACAAACAACAACAATCAACAACAAACAACAACAAACAACAACAAACAACATAACAAGACTACTCCAGGATGAAAGTAGTTAAGAGGAGTGCAAAATAAATTCACTGAAAAGACATGTATTGTTTAAAAAGACCGCAACGCTGACGTAAAAAAGCATTATACATTATATTGTAAGTAAATGGAGCTGAACTAAGCGGTTGCAACTGGGAGCAGGCCAGTAAAAATAAGTGGAACCAGTAAGGGCAGACATATGCAGGCTTACTGTAACAAGGAGTCAGTCAAGCAAGACGGGCTCTAGTACCGTGACAGCATGAAACGATCGTTCAACCAGAACAACGAATACAAAGTCTATAATTATTCCGATGTATGTATGTTTATAAATATGGCACGTGGAAGAACAAAGAAACAACGTCGTCTAAGGCATGGAGTTCCACGAACGAACGAACGAGCAAACGAATTTAAATTTCAAAGTGGTAAGAATTGGGCCCAATGGCCCGTTTAACCGTCTGTCCTTCCACTTGCTCTGTCAATCAGGTACCGTCTCCACAATGAAGGTTGACTGCACTGGGTCTGCACCACTGTCTGTCTCTCGTACTAACTGTTCATACTGTTTGACTGCTGTTCGTCCATCTCTTGATCTTATCTTCCCACGTGTATCGTTGTCTACCTCTTGCTCGCTTGCCTTCAACCCTATTCTACAGTATAGTTTTTATAACCAGGGATATGCCTTTTAACGTGGCCGAAATAATTCACTTGTCTCTGTTTTTTTTTTGTTTTTTTGTTTTTTTTTTCACGTGTCTCTCCTTTTTTTTTACCTCGCATCGGCTCTCTTTTCATTCCCAGTTTTTCTAGAACCTCTGTATTTGACCATTTTTGTTTCCAGAAAATACGTCATATCTTCTGTAGAGCTTCTACTAGAGAGCTTCTCTGTCCATGCTATGAGGCGTATATTGTGCTAGCAACCTGGTGTTTTCCCGCCCAATCAGCGCTTAATGGGTGATGTGGTCAACATTTTCCCACATCATTTCCCACATAATTCCATGGTACCCATTTTAGGTTGGATCGACCTAGGAATCCAGGAAAGTGAACATAATCTCCACCACGATGAGATTCAAACACATGAACATAGGACCGGCAGGCACGCGTGCTAGCCATTGAGCCACCCCGGCTCCTGTATGTGCTATAGATCTGTGATATTTCCCGTATGAACACGCTCGGGTAGAACTTCTTAGCTATACACAGTTTTGAAAACAAATAAACAAACGTATTCGTCAGCTTTAGTATAAGTATATGACAATGTTAACTCTTTAGGTCCCAGACAATGAATGTAAGGTTTAAGCTTTAAATGGAGCACACTGAGTTAAAGTTATTGATGCAGGGAACACTAAAAGTCGAATTATTGACTCAAAATAGAATAAATAATCAAAGTTATGGTTAGAAGGAATCCGAAGTATTGACTCTGAAGGAAGTAAAAGTATTGTTCCAACAGAAGTAAAAGTATTTTTTTAGAACGAAGTCAAAGTATTGACTTAGAAGGAAGTCAAAGTATTGTTTATAAGGAAGTCAAAGTATTGACTTAGAAGGAAGTCAAAGTATTGTTTATAAGGAAGTCAAAGTATTGTTTATAAGGAAGTCAAAGTATTGACTTAGAAGGAAGTCAAAGTATTGTTTATAAGGAAGTCAAAGTATTGTTTATAAGGAAGTCAAAGTATTGACTTAGAAGGAAGTCAAAGTATTGTTTATAAGGAAGTCAAAGTATTGTTTATAAGGAAGTCAAAGTATTGACTTAGAAGGAAGTCAAAGTATTGTTTATAAGGAAGTCAAAGTATTGTTTATAAGGAAGTCAAAGTATTGACTTAGAAGGAAGTCAAAGTATTGTTTATAAGGAAGTCAAAGTATTGACTTAGAAGGAAGTCAAAGTATTGTTTATAAGGAAGTCAAAGTATGTTTATAAGGAAGTCAAAGTATTGACTTAGAAGGAAGTCAAAGTATTGTTTATAAGGAAGTCAAAGTATTGTTTATAAGGAAGTCAAAGTATTGACTTAGAAGGAAGTCAAAGTATTGTTTATAAGGAAGTCAAAGTATTGTTTATAAGGAAGTCAAAGTATTGACTTAGAAGGAAGTCAAAGTATTGTTTATAAGGAAGTCAAAGTATTGTTTATAAGGAAGTCAAAGTATTGACTTAGAAGGAAGTCAAAGTATTGTTTATAAGGAAGTCAAAGTAAGGTTTATAAGGAAGTCAAAGTATTGACTTAGAAGGAAGTCAAAGTATTGTTTATAAGGAAGTCAAAGTATTGACTTAGAAGGAAGTCAAAGTATTGTTTATAAGGAAGTCAAAGTATTGTTTATAAGGAAGTCAAAGTATTGACTTAGAAGGAAGTCAAAGCATTGTTTATAAGGAAGTCAAAGTATTGTTTATAAGGAAGTCAAAGTATTGACTTAGAAGGAAGTCAAAGTATTGTTTATAAGGAAGTCAAAGTATTGTTTATAAGGAAGTCAAAGTATTGACTTAGAAGGAAGTCAAAGTATTGCTTAAAAAAAAAGTCACAATTTTAGTTTACAAAGAAGTCAAAGTATTTGTTTAGACAGAAGTCATAATACTGGTTTAGAAAAAAGTCAAAGTATTGGCTTAGAAGGAAGTCAAAGTATTGGCTTAGAAGGAAGTCAAAGTATTGGTTTAGAAGGAAGTCAAAGTATTGGTTTAGAAGGAAGTCAAAGTATTGGTTTAGAAGGAAGTCAACGTATTGGTTTAGAAGGAAGTCAATGTATCGATTAAGAAAGAAGTCAAGTATTGGTACAGAAAGAAATCAAATTATTGGCTTAGAAGGAAGTCAAAGTATTGGTTTAGAAGGAAGTCAAAGTATTGACTTAGAAGGAAGTCAAAGTATTGGCTTAGAAGGAAGTCAAAATATTGGTTTAGAAGGAAGTCAAAGTATTGGCTTAGAAGGAAGTCAAAGTATTGGCTTAGAAGGAAGTCAACGTATTGGCAAAGCAAGAAGTCAAAGTATTGGTTTAGAAGGAATTCAAAGTATTGGTTTAACTGGAAGTCAGAACCAAAAAAAAAGGCCGAAAGTTCCGCTGCCCAGGCAAACTCTAAAAATGCTAGCACCATTCCACAAAGCATGTTATAGCACGTGTGATCCTGGTATAAACACAGTTACACTCTAGCCGGCACTGGCGGGTTCGTGTGCTGTGCTGAGATTCTCTGTGAATTATATATGGGGGTATATAGGAGCACTTATGTTGATCTCCATGTGCAGTGAAAGAGACCCCTAAACAAGTTCACACCAACCAACCCCACCCGTCCCCCCCCACCACTCTTCCCCAATTACCCACACACATCATACACACACACACACACACACACACACACACACACACACACACACAGCCCTCCCACCTCAACCACACTAAATGTAATTTTCTCTTTGTTGCGTTTTCTCGGACACTTATCGTTCCTTCTCATCTCCCCCTACACACATTCTTTCAGTCGCTCATATTTGTACCAGGCCTGTTGTTTCTACAATCTAGCAACGGTTATCAGGCTTATTTTCTGCACGCCCAGGTCGTGACGTTATCTGCCACACGTATTGTTTCTTTTTCCACTCCATCGCACTTCTTTACCCTCCTCTGTGGTTATCTCTGTTTGTCAGTCTGTCACTTTATCCTTTTCTTGCCGTTATTTCTTTCTTTTAGAAATTTATGTTGTTCTTTGTTTATTTTGTCCTTTCTGTCATTATCTCTTGCCCCACGATGTCTCACATTCGTGCTGGAATATTTCATTAGATGCGCTGCTCTCAGCCCTCGATGCGGCAATTTCTACCTGTTTCGCAAACGGGTTTCAGATGACAGAAATTGCTTAATTTTGCTGCCGAACTATTATTACATAGTGTACACCGAGAAAGAGGGAAGCCGTGGTAGCGCAGGCTTACCTACCATCCGGGAAAATATGTTCGAATCCGTAGACTCGGGCGTTGTCTCTATCACAGACCTGAGCTCCCGCCTAAATGGTACGAGGAATTGTTTGCGGAAGTGACCGTATCAGCCAATCAACGCCGACTCCGCTATAGGGCCAATACTATGCATCAAATACGTTTGAAGGCGAGGTACAAGGTCGCTTACTGTTGCTGTACATTGTCGCGGTAGGGGAACGGGGGAAGGTATTAATTGAGCTGATAATATTTAGCCTCCAAGTTTTTCACAGCGCGCCCTTATCCATGATGGTGAACTGTTGGTCAATATTGCGGATCGAACCTACGGCCACCAGGCCTCCAGGCGAACGTCTAGCCACTACGCTGGCACAGTTCCAGCAAATATAGCCCAGAATTAAATCTGTAAAACCAGCGTCTTATTAGGCCAGGCGTTATGATGTTGGATTTTCGTAGCCATGGGACCTGGACAGGCCGGTAAATTGGTGGACAGACTGGGAGTTGCCGTTGCACGCACAACTGTGTCAATAGGCACCTAGGAATGCCCTTAGCATTAGTACCCACAACTCGTTCATACCCCGGCGACCTAGTATATATCAGATTCCTAGCGTTTCACAACCCCGGAGAGACAGCTATTTTTAGGACACGTCTGTAAATGTGTTATTGTTGGTAAAACTGTGATATATTTGTAAATAATGACGAGAATGTATTATCTGGAAGGATTGTATGAATCAGAGGATACACTCGGTGTTATCTCGGTAGTATTGTGTGTCCTTGTCTCACCAAGTTCTTTGTTTGTATTAGATGAGGGTTGGATAAGTCATTCAACAAAAGCACGCGATCTGGGCACACAAAGGAAATATCGCTAGATAATAAAAGAACGAGAATAAGCGTTGTTTACAAAGCTATCACATGTATCATGATCACGTGCCCTGCCAACTGGCGAAGGCGTTCATGCATCTCCAAAGATTTTGATCCCTGGCGTATAGGATCGGTTTCACTGATGATGTTCCTCCATGTCACCGTGGCAATCCATTATGCATACATTCTCCTGGTTGTTCCTGTCTCTTCTACCACTGGTCTGTCCATTCGTCATGGTGTCTTCCAATGCCTCTCTTCTCATTAAATGACCATGAAAGTTGTTGTTATTGTTGGTAGTGGTGTGGTTGTTGTTGTTGTTGTTGTTGTTGTTGTTGTTGTTGTTGTTCTTCTTCTTCTTCTTCTTCTTCTTCTTCTTCTTCTTCTTCTTCTTCTTCTTCTTCTTCTTCTTTCCTTCTCTTGAAATGTGTCTATAACAGCTTGTTTGTCGCATTCTTATATGTGTATATGATGTAATCCACCGGAATATGGATCACATGTATATGGATTTAAATGCTTAATAATGTTTTAAATTAAAAGGTATTTAGATTTCTATTCGTGTGTTAACGTTTATGTTTACCACGTCGGGATTTGTCAAGGAGTTTAAGGCCCCTTGGCAATGTAAAGTTGCTTATTATAATGATGCCCAACAAATGATTTGTCTTGTGATTAAATGAACAAGTTTATAAAGATGCATAGGCAAATATACACCGTTAGAAAAATATACAAAAAAAAAAAAGGTGCGTTGTCGTGCTTTGTGACAATATAAGACAAGTAGGTTGTCATGTTCCTAACAATATGAGGCAAATGGGCTGTCGTATTTTATCACACAATGAGACATGGAGGTCTACTATTAAACATACTGGAAGTCCAGAAACAATCACGGCACATGGGCCCTATGCACGAAATATGCAGAAAAGGCGAAGAAAGACATGCTTCGAGCGGAGTGGCAGGCTTCTATTCAGAAATAGAGAGCAACTGTTGGATGTTCCCCCAAGACGTGCTGGTGATGTAGGAAACGAGCAGGCGGACAGATTGGCTGGGTGTGCATCACTGGGTGATGTACTGTATTGGTGCATGATAAGGCAGACGTGGGATGGTGGGATGGTGGTATCGTGCGGAGGGACAGTTAGATTATCACGGTATGGAGAGAATGGTGCTGCAGGGAGTGATCAGAGGATCTGGCCGCAACTCGTGATCCACAGGAAAGGTCAAACGGACACAAAATCAGACTACCAATGGTAGTATTAGTATTGGGACTCTTCGCTTGCTGTTGAAAATTAGGATGGAGCACGTGTGGGAATGATCCGAGCGCTACGATATCGGTTTTTGACTCAACTACGCAAGTCAAGTAGGAGAAGACAAATTTTAAACCCCATTGATCAGTGCTGATAATGCTGACAACGACGATGATCTAATGGCTTAGCTTCATAAATCAACACAACTCCACTTGTGAGCATCACTTAAACAGTCGTGTCAATGAACACCCGACTTTCCTCTGATTCGACCACGGAAATGGCCGCGGGTAAATGTAGTGGCAATTCCCTTCTCACAAAGCCCTAAGATGCTATCTTAATGCTATCTTAAAAGAAATAGATTTGGTGACCAGTTAGAATTCAGATGGCGGAATCGCTTCTACGAACCAACTGTAGATTAGGCACCCGACGTATCTTTGATTTTACAAAAACTAAGCAAGCGGGGTATTGCGCTGATAACCGCCGCACGAAGCCGTGATAAGGTGAACGTGACACCCCATCAACCAGCGGTAGATGCTCACGGAGAGGTTCTCAAACTGGGCGCTACCGCCCTGCGATTCCAAGAAGTTTTGTGTTCGTTGACAAATAGACAGGTTGAACGTTCGATTTTGCATGTGAGCGTGTGTGTGTGCGCGCGGGTGTGCGCGCGGGTGTGTGTGTGTGTGTGTGTGTGTGTGTGTGAGAGTGAGACTGCCACTCACATGCGCTTAAACTTTCGGTGCGCTGACGGTTGGAGATAAGGTGAATTCCCTACACCGGTCAGTTGGGCTTCAACGTTGACGTCTCGTTCCAAAAGCAACGGTAAACTACTTATCCTATAATTCCTAGCAAATCAATCTGGGGTTGGTCGCAACGTCCTGCGAAGCACACGCAACGTTAAGAGTCCCATTTTACGTTCATTTGGCTTCACAAAGATTCAGGAAGCAATGAGTTGAAGAATGTTCAGTAAACGTAATAATAAACAGTCGGCTCTATGTCGAAGGGATTACTGACGCAGTTTGTAATCCCGCATATGCGTTCGAAACACATCTGCGGGCGATTTGGCAGCAGACCACATTGCGTTGGTTTTTATAAAATGGTATGAGTGCTGGTCGTTCAGAAATCAGTAACAAACTATTGAACGTAAAATTGCCCAGTAATCACAAACAGCCAAAAAAAAAAAAATGCTGTGTGGATATTATTATTTTTTTTTTTCGTTTTGGGGACACATGCAAACGTGCAACAATGTGCACTCTTCTATTGGGAGCGGCTGTTCCTGACCGTTCACACGGTCAGCGCACCGACCTGCACCACAAAGTTCTCTCAGATGCGAAATGACCTGTGTCACAGATCATCCTGTGATTACACAATAAAACCAGGCAGCAGTGTTGTGAAGGCTCCAGAGACAATAGCTGTACTGCACACGTTGAACAATAATACCTTCTTTGTTGTGACAACTTGCCATGCTGTCAGTATACACGTCTGTCACACAACGGCAAGAGAACAAGTCACAGTATTCATCATCATCGTCATCACCATCATCATCATCATTACGTGCCATACCGATAAGCGTGGGTGCTCATGTTTCGCCCTCTCACACGATCACCATAGTCGTGGATCAGCTCTGTGTTCTTGTCTCGACAATACCATGTGGCCAAGCTAGCCAGGTGTTTACTTCTCTGCCTTCCCCTTGTTATTCCCCCCCCCCCCCCCCAATCTTGCCAGTTGTCAACAAGCTCGCCAAGTCATTTCTTCTTACAACGAGTCCAAAGAATTCTGCCTTGCCTACGTCAAATTTCTCCAATAAGTTTACGGTTTTCACAGTATTCTCGTGGCCAAGAAAGCCACCCATGGGAATGCCGGTTCCTAAGACACAGGAAAACTGATAGACATAGTGTCGGACATCAGGTCAAAGCATTTGAACCACGAGTCCTCCCACCCCCTCTCTCTCCCCCGCTCCATACATAGCGCTGTGGCAAGACGCCTACATGCCGGCACGTTGGTCATAGGTTCCAATCGGCATCCAGGCGGGTTTTGATCCGTGACTTGGGCTTCCATGTCAACCCAGCCTATAATAGGTACCAGGGAATGTTTGGGAAAGTGAAGGCGGCCGAGTGCCGATTACTTAGTGCACACGTGGGTCTAGCATCGTATGCTCAACGCACCTCAAGGCGGGTAAAATGGTCCTTGATTTGTACAATTTATATACACATACAAACGGGGTCAACCACTGCAATACACACAGGGACCGAGAGACAGACCGATTAATAGGTGGATTCGGCCGAGCGGGAGGGGATTGGGCAGAGAGACAGATGGGTGGAGAATTGGATTGTTAGATGGATCGATATATAGACAAACAAATAGACATTAGACCTACAGACACCCGGGAAAGCTAACTCAGTCAACAAACGCCTGAAGAATTCGGATGTATAGGCCGCAAAGTGCAAATATCGCAGCTCTGCTGTAAACAGGCACAATGCATTTCCGTCCAAAACAAACACTTTGGACGAAAGAAGAAGTAGAGAAAGGCCAACAGGCAACCGACAGATGGCTGTAAGTGCCATTGAAGACTGGCAGGGCCGGATTTAGACTTGATAAGGCCCTAAGCTATTTGAAATTTGGGGCCCTTTATAAGTCCAAATATTCTATGTCAGTGGCAAATTGCTCAATCGGACAATATTTTTTGGGTCCCCCACTTTCTTGGGGGCCCCAAGCTATACCTTGTGTAGCTTATACGTAAATCCTGCACTGAAGACTGGGTCCAACTCTTAGGTCTGAAACGTTGGCGTTCATGTAGTTTCAGACCTGAAGTGAGCTGGCATCAATCGGGGTGGAGTTGGCGTAGATGTTTGTCTATATCTGTACCAATACACTATCTGACATTGTAGTAACAGATAGTGCACACAAAGGATTGTCCTCTCCTTGAATATCAAGAAGACAGTAACAATTGAGATATCCCAACAAACGAACAAAAGTGACACCAAAATGTGAAATGGAAATAGAAGGGACAATTCTTAACCAAGTGGATAATTTTAAATACATAGTGACATTTACAACATCAGATGGAAGGTGTACAACAGATATTAAGAGCAGAATAGGGCAAGCAAAAGCTGCATTTCAGAAAATGAACAATATCTTATGCAATAAGTCACTATCATTGAATGTAAGAAGGAGAGTGCTGAAGCGTTATATAGAACCAGTTTTGCTGCATGGCAGAGAATCTTGGAATTTAAATGAACAAATTAGGAAGAACTTGGAAGCAACAGAGATATGGTTCCTAAGACAAATGCTTCGAATTCCCTAGACTGCCATAGTAACTAACGATAATTTCATGAAAGAGGCTAATGAAACTGGAACATTATATACAACAATAAGAAAGAGCTACACAGAATAGCAAAGGTTACGACAGGTTTGAATGGGTTGACTGAGAGTTGTGCTCCAACGCTGGATAATGGAAAGAAGAAGAAGAAGAAGAAGAAGAAGAAGAAGAAGAAGAAGAAGAAGAAACTATGTTAATATTAGAACCTAGTTATCAAATGAGTAGAGCATATTTTCAATGGACATTATGTGTTCATGCTTTGGGCACTCATCAGTAGGTTGATGAGTGCCTTAAGATGATTTCCACGTTGTTGTTCGTGGTCACTGCACCTCTAATAGCTACCAATTCCGAGATGCCCATCCAGTTCAGGCCCAGCTTATAAAGCAAGTAAGTAAAGGTCCCCTTGACACACCTATGGCACATTGGCCATATGGAGCTAGACTCATATTTTTATACAGACCAAACAGCACTTGCTGAACAGAGCATACATGCCGTTGAATTTAAGTGTTATAGACGGGTTCTAAGAATATCTTGGATAAAGAAAAGAACAAATGCAACCATACTTCAAGAGCTGAATACTGAAGAAAGTTGGCTATTAACAACATAGAAAATTGAAATATTTTGGTCACTTGAAACGTCACGAAAGTTTGGAGAGAACAATATGGAGGGATATATGCCTGGGAAAAGAGGAAGAGCAAGGCCAAGGACAAGATTGGTGCAGGATGTGGTGGCTGATCTCCAGATGGGTATATCGGACGCAGGACATCTTGCTTTTGATCGAGAGATTTTCCCGAAAGGTTGTTATGGGAGCGAGGTTCTGCAAAGGACATACTACTCAATGAATGAAACGGCACTCAGTCAGCGACGTGGTTATACCAAACCGGCCGGCTTTACTTCCCAATACATTTCCAGGTACTCATTTTTTTACTGGATCGACCAAGCGCTCATGTCATTTTTTTAAAATTTGAAACCTTCAGGTCTCTAATGACCATTTATTCGTGGGTTACGACGAGAACGTATGGAAGAATCCTCGCATGGGTTTCCGTACAAGGAGCACAGAGCCCGCTGGCGTCCGAGGTAAGTTACAGGTTATCCCTTTAACCACCACACAACGGTCTTAATCTGTGACCGAAATCCACCACACCACATTTGCTAACTACATACTTTTGTTTTCTCTATCTATCTCCGATATTTATGTTTACTGCATTGTAAACTTAGTTGTAATTTCCCGCAGCCAAAGTGATGATACAACCATAATATCAGATAATTGTTTACAAACACAACAGCACGGAATTCACAACAAACTTCGTTCCCATCGCCGGCTTGAAAAACTCTACCACAAGAAAGTTGGGAAGAGCGAGCGCCCAGCATGCGCACAAAAACTCCAGCCAGCGCATGTTCTCCCCTCTGATTGGCCTGCCTTGGCGCTAGTAAAACTGCAACAATGAGAATTCGGTTGCTCGCGCCACTAGCGTTCGTTCCAGCGATGTATTCAATACGAGAGGAGACATCGTTCACAAAGAACAGTGTACATTCAGTTTGCTTTCTCCCAGTTAGTGTTAGTAGTCTAAAAGTTGTATAGTCGCTTGTATAGTTGATTACTAGTATACTAATTTCATTTTTAAAAATAAAAGAACCAGTTTTTGAAGATATAATTGTTTTACAAGCGGGGATTAACTTTCTATTTCATTATCAACTGTTTCTAACGCTATTTTCTCAAGAGAACAGTGATTTCACGAAAGGATACCTTCTATTTAGGTACTTCACAGAAAGTCTGCTCAAACATATTTTTCCGGATTATGGTAATGTTTGCAGACGAAGGGAATACTCAGCTCCTACGACGACAGACCTGGATTAGACCTTTGTGTTAAGTTTCGTGGCCATTTACGTGCCTGGCCTGTCAGGGCGCGCGGGTTCCTAACCGGAAATCTCAGGCTAAGTTACCTGTTGCTGACAAGGAATTCGATAACAGGATTTCGTGTCTTTGCTTTGGAAAATACATCTGCACGTTGCTCTATAACCAGGTACAGTTCTGTAGTTTATAAATGTCACTGATTTTAGATCACAATTGCAACTTTGCTTTGTCACATTCTCATATAGTCTTATTTAATTAATTGAAGACAATCTATATATACGTATTTTTATAGTCTATTTATTTATTTGTGTACCGAAGAAGGCTCTAGCCGAAATGTCAATTTTGTCACTAGTGATTGTGTCCTGGTAATGCTGACTAATTCTACTTGTCGCTTTCGTTGATTTACACGTCTAAAAGCTGGGACTGGGAGCCTAAAAATCACGTCCCAAACAACAGGTGTTCCGTCGACAAGCCTTCATCAGCAAAGAAACATGCCAGTAAAGACCAAATGACATGAAAATAATCATGTTAAAGCGTAAAAACATTATACTAAATAGATAGTAAATAGGAGGTAAAGAAGTAGCATAAATAATGTGGCTTAAGTAACAACTTTCTTATGTCAGGGGCTGCTAATAATATTAGCATATTTTTCTTTAGTAATATGACTAGATAATATTAGAGATGAATTGCGCGAGCTTTACACTGCTCATCTCCTTAACGTGGAATCAGCTGTCCATGACTGTTTGTTAATACATACGTTATACATGAAAGTTAGTTGCATGTTCTTTACAGGCGGTCACAATTAATCCCAGCATATCGCTTATTTGCTGTTTATTTATTTGGCTGTTTGTCCCAATACTTTTTTTTTATTATTCGCATATCCTTTACAGGACATCGCTGTCAACATCAGCATCTTTCAGCTGATTGTTGATTTCTTAGCAAGATTACGCTCAGTAGTTTGCCATTGCTTTCTGAGCGACCGGCTCACATACCCCTAAGTTACCGACGCGGAGAGAACCGCTACCGATTCTCGCGCAACGTCACGTTCCTTACGAGAGTATACGGAATTATGGAGAAAGTCGTGTAACCCCTAGACCAGGCCATTATTAACAGTGTAAAATAACCGAACGTGTTATGTTATGCAAGACAGTATCAAATCGACAAATGTTCGGTTGCTATGTATAGACATTTTGAAATGCATATTTTCGGTTTCAAACACTTATGTACCATTAATTACTCAAATACTGCATTTTGGTCCAAGCAGGTTTTAATTTATCAAACGCAGCTAGTTGCCTTTGTTGCATACTTAGGGCCACTTTAACCCTGTAACAATCAGTTTTGTAAAAAAAAAAAAAAAACCAGTTGCATTCAATAGGTTTGAGACCTGTATCGTAAATTTCTTTGGCGCCCGGTTTCCTGTATTTTGACTAAATCGCATTTAATGCTTTACTTTGTTTCCTGCCAGCTTAATTGTCACAAGGTAGTGAATGGGGTGGGTTATTCGCGTTTAATTGCCTTTTAAATTGAAGCACAACATTTTGAGAATACCTTTTTACAGTTTATAGCGCGCTCGTAAGATGAACGGTTTTATTTAATATATCAAGGTGACCGTACATGTTGTTATGAATGATGCTTGTCATTATTGTAATTTGATTATTTATATAAGTAGTGTGGTCTGTTGTAGTATCAAATACATGGTTCCTCTCTTAACAATTTAGAATTATTTTCTTACTAACTACTTTGTACTCGGAAAGAACTATAATAGTTTCATCACTTTTTGTGTAGCCGTCTCTTCTTGCCATGTCTGATTTGTTTGTTTTCACGAGCCACGATATCTCAGCAACAGCATGCATTAGAGTGTAATTCCTTGTCTTTTAGTACTTACTTTTCCGCAACTTTATGCACACACATATCGTGGCGGTATCCATGTTGAGTTTTCACTCATGTACAAACTATAAACATGTATGACAGCTATACTATTCTCTTCTTGTGTCACTTTAGTACAATGTTTGATATCGTGGCTGTATCCATGGTTGAGTTTTCACTCTTGTACAAACTATAAACATGTATGACAGCTATACGGCGATTATACTCAACAGGTTACGGGATCGCTTCCATACACCAACTTGTGAAATGAAACACCTGGCTTTGGTCAGCCGGAAAAGCAACAAAACAAAACACACACAAAAAGCTACTTACGCCTTATCACGTCTAACGATTCTAAATAAGTGAAGCAAGCCACCCGTTTCCGGTGCATTGAGCATAGAGCTATCCCCCATATTTTTTTAAAACTCATTTTGCGATGTGAATGGTATGGGTGCCGGTCGCCATTACTCCCCTGAACATTTTCTCATACTTATTTTCTATTGGTTCGACCTGGGAAACCCAGGGCAAACACAGAAAATTCCCGCCTCGATCGGAATTCGAACACACATCCGCCGGCCGGGCTGCTGGTGACAAAATTGAGACTATTCGTTCCCAGATGTACATCCATGCGCACAGATGGGCTGGGAGCGATAGATATCGAAAGAGACAGAGGTGGTAATCAATCTTTCTGTCAATAAATGAAAGTTTTCTAGCTTGTTTCTGCAGCTTACAAAGCCTTAACCTAGAATTGCCTAGTAAATCACAATAGCCAATAAATTCTGAGGTCGATTGCGACGTTCTGTAGGACTAATTTCTTCAGCCAATGGACATAAGAAAGTTTCACAATGCAAAGTAGGGATAATTCTGCGTGAAATGGTTTTTTGCATGAAATCCGTGGTTCATTGTGAAGTTAATATGTATATAATGCTAAATAATGCCAAATTGCTAAAACATGTGGACAGTTAAACCTTAAGGTAAACTCCGTGCCGGATATGCCAAGGGCATGTCAAATTGTAGGACTTACCGTATACAAGGTCACGTCTTCATGCCAGGAGATGACCGCTCCCCTCCCTTGCCATATTGCGGACACGCTGGGAAGACATAAGAGCTCTCTCTAAACGGCCAGGAACAATAATCCCTTCTAAATTGGCGGTTAACTCTTATAAAGCCAGTGGAATATCCTCTGTTCCGCCAGAAATTCCTTCGCCACGGAGACGGCTGAAGCACATGGCATGCTATAGTAGTTATCGCTCAAGTAGGAAGTTAAATATAGTGTACAGAAAATGGAACAGAATTATGCCTCACGCTAACCACTATATATTGTACAGAAAATGGGAAAGTCTCACGCTAACCATCTTTATTTGCCTTTTACGGCATGGTTGATAGTCCACATTATTCCTATTCTCTTCTTCCCTTATGCGCACCATTAGCCCTAGATTTCATATAATGTATACTTATTGTTATGTGGGAAGCTACCACGCATTTGCCAAAACTTAACTAAAACTGTTAACGGATCATTCTATTGTTCAGTATGATTTGTTCTGGTGTGAACAAGTGTTCTATTGAATTGTATCAGCACTAGCTTGCGCATTTAGCAATATAAGCCCGTGCTTAGAGCACAAAGGGAAAGCTACACCGAGACAACAATAGCAGTGCATACAACTATAAACTGTTATAAGGAGAAAAAGTCAATGGCCTTTGGTTGTCTTTGTTACACCTGTCTTGTCGTCTTGAGCCAATATCGAAGAGTAAATGAACAAAACACAAAGTGGAATTAATCAGATTTGCTAAAAAAAAAAACATCAGAAGTGAAAGAATTAACGTTATAACTAAAACGCCTTCGTCAGCTCACAAAAACAAAGACACTGCAACCAACTGCATAGAAAATACCACTAATACGTCACGTAACTGTAATGGTTGGGCCCTGAAGTTGTTTGAATCCTTATGCTAAGTTTTGGGACATAACTAATTCTTACCTGATGCATTGTGTTTGATTTATTTGCTTTGTGAAATCGCATGTATGTGATCTAATTTACCCATCTCACAATGTTCAATAATACTTGTGCGTTTATTTAGTGATGTATTTGTCCCGGTTCGAAACCAGCTGTATTTGAAAATTTGCAGATGAGGAGGAACAAAGTCAGCATAGAAAGTTCTTCGTTCCGTTCCTCTTTTTCTTCAGGTGCTTAGTCTAGAACAGATTTACCAGTCCTGACTCTCCGATCCTCCCAGTCATGATACGATACTCCCAGTCATGATACAATCCTCCCAGTCATGATACAATCCTCCCAGTCATGATACAATCCTCCCAGTCATGATACCATCCTCCCAGTCATTATACGACCTTCTCCCCCCCCCCCGCTTAGACATGATACGATCCTCCCAGTCATGATACCATCCTCCCAGTCATTATACGACCTTCTCCCCCCCCCCCCCCGCTTAGACATGATACAATCCTCCCAGTCATGATACCATCCTCCCAGTCATGATACCACCCTCCCAGTCATTATACGACCTCCTCCTCCCCCCCCCCCCCCCGCTTAGACATGATACGACCCTCCCAGTCATGATACGACCCCCCCCCCTCCCCAGTCATGATACGATCCTTCCAGTCATGATACGATCCTTTCAGTCATGATACGATCCTCTGTCATGATACGACCTTCCCAGTCATGATACGATCCTCGCAGTCATGATACGATCCTCTGTCATGATACGACCTTCCCAGTCATGATACGATCCTTTCCAGTTATGATACGATCCTTTCCAGTTATGATACGATCCTTTCAGTCATGATACGAACTCCCCCCCCCCCCTCAGTCAAGATACGGTCCTCCCAGTAATGATACGATCTTCCCAGTCATGATACCATCCTCCCAGTCTTGATACGTAAATAATGTTGGTATTGGTTATATCCACGGCTCTGGTGATCGAGTGAGATGGCAAAACATGACCGCCCACGCTTACCGGCATGGCACATGATGATGATTGGTTATATAATTGTTATTTCTTGAATCCTTCACATCTTTATCATCATTTACCTCAGCTGCAAAGTATCATCTCTCCACACCCACCCCTACCCCACATCCTCCAGACTAATTTCTCTTTCCCATGTCTTCTTTTAATCCTCCATAAATTGTACGTCGTTTCCTTGTCAACGACCTTGTGAGGCCTACTATTAACGCAGCAATGTCTTGTTATCATGTGCATTTCGCATCCATTCAGAAAAACAGTCTGCACAAACTTGGGTTGTTATGCTTTGCTTTTCGACACATTTGTTTCGAGTTGTTAATTATTCTCGCAAAGGTTCTTCGGATAAAGAGATTTCTCTGAATGTCACATCTTCTGTCGGGATGTCTGTGTAGCCTATATATTTAAACAGGTTGATATGTCTTATTGTTTCCTTTCACTACGTTGATGTAGCCGCGGTGGTGTAGATGGTACTGCGCTGGCCTGCCAAGACAATGGTACGAATTCCATCCCCAGCTGAAGCAAGATTATTTCTACCAGCATGGTTTATATAACGAATGGTTGCCATACAGTTTTTATGAAGTTATGAGAATTGCCTGGGAAAGAAAGCAGGTGAGGAAGAGAACTGGACACTTCACATATCTTGTGGCCTAGTATATGCGAAGACCCGAAGCTTCAGGTTTTACTAGATAGGGAAGGAGAGTGACTTTTACCTCTGCCGTCCAGGTAGATAGGGAAGGAGAGTGGCTTTTACCTCTGCCGTCCAGGTAGATAGGGAAGGAGAGTGGCTTTTACCTCAGCCGTCCAGGTAGATAGGGAAGGAGAGTGGCTTTTACCTCTGCCGTCCAGGTGGTTATGTTGTCGAATCCCCATAGAGGCGGGGATTTATTCTCCCAGGCCGACTAAAATTGGTACCAGGAAATTTCTTGGGAAGTAAAGGCGACCACCGTGATATTAGCCACGTAACCCAGCGCGTAGTGATAGGTCGTAAAACTATAGGGCTAACCGTATATACCCAGTGAGCCTCTTTGTGTAGAGAGGGGTCCTTTATTCCCTGTTATTTTACTATACACTGTATAGATAACTGTTGCACGTTCTTTGCAGGACGTGGCAGTCAACCCTAATCCCAAGTTGGTTTTCTAGACAGGTTGAATTTTGTGTTCAGTAGTTTGCCATTGCTTTCTGAAAGATAAGTTAACGTATAAGTCCAACTGACATGAGTACGGAACGATGTCATTCCGCCTTACCGGAAGTTTAATCGCAGGTTCATTAATTTCTCGCGGCCACGCTGACCCCACGAAATAGCCCAATGAAATGTGTGCCATCTTTGAAAATCACCGTGCATTAATTTGTTTTTTTTAATGTTGCATATCCCTTACAGGACGTTACAGTCAACATCAGCATTTTAAAGCTGCTGTTGATGTACTAAGCAAGTTTTTACGTTCAGTAGTTTGCCATTGGTTTCTGAACGACCGGCGCACATACCCCCGTAAGTTACGAGCGCGGCCCGAACCGCTACCGATTCTCGCAGCTGCTGTTTTCCCCCACGTGGATATACGGGATTACGAACAATGTCGCTATACCTTGGCCAGGGAGACCGGCTTCATGTGTGCACAACTGTAATTCTGTTAATACCAGACACGCCACCATATGTTTGACTGCTGCTTTCAAGAGCACATGTCCCATTCTTCTATTGCATTCATTAACCCATTCCGTGCCAGCTGTTACTTTAACTCGTCTCTCCTAAGGTGAAGGAGTTTCGGACGCAGTTCGTGATCCCGCATACCTGCGTTAGAAACACAGCTGCGGGCGATTTGGGAGGAGACCGCCTTGTGTTGGTTTTTTACTAATTGGTATGGGCGCCGGTAGTTCAGAAAGCAATGGCAAACTACTGAACATAAACTTGCCAAGATATGATAAACATCCGAAAATGCTGGGGTTGTCTGCGATGTCCTCTAAAGGATATGTACCTAGCTAGTTAATTCCCATGTTTGTATCATTTCCATAAAAAGACTCGAAGATTCTCTAAAGCAGGTGTGGAGAACCTGTTTTCCTATCAAGGAATACTTTATTTGTAAAATCAGTCGCGGGCCATTCACAATTATCAACTTACATGTGGTCAAAATTTTAATTAAATCGCCCTTATTTTGTTGGGTAGAACTGCTTCTCAGTGTGATCTTAGCTGGCATTGATGGATTTATTGATTGTTTGTAAATCTCCTAGATTTACTGAATTTCTAGCCACTCCTGCTTCTCAGCAGGACCACACCAAATGATTTCGCTGGCCATATACTGTCCTCGGTCCGGACGTTCCACACCCTTGCTCTAAGGGTACGCAGGAAGTGGGATGGAAAGTGTTGAAATAACACCCAGCCTCAGACTGATAAGTTAACGATAATCCCATCTTTCTTTAACACCATGTCCAGTGGTGGGTGGAAAACACTTAACACCTTTTGCACGACTATCAGCGGTAAATTACAGCCTGGCGTTTATCCATTGATATTGCGGACACCAGATGGACTCTATAAAACGAGGGATGTGAAATAAATTAGCGTATCAGCCTAACTGACTGGAAGTGTGGATTTTCTTGTAGCGTAGGTTGTGAAAGTGGGCTTTCTTTCATCTGATCATAAATTGTCCGCCCGCTTCATTTGAGTGTTGCTAATGAGGCGTAAATAAGGGCTTTCACTACCTCTTTTGTAAGCTATCTCCAGGCGTTCTTGTCTTAATTTTTATGGCTTCATTTGCTAGTGTTATCATATATGTGTGCTTGTATATATTTTTGTTTGGTATTCGTGTCGTCTTGTAATGGTTAGCATGGTTGCTTGCCAAGACGGCGGTCCAGTTTCAATCGCCGGTAGAAACACGATTATATTTTGCCACCAGTACGGCAGTGGGGTTGGTCCGGAGTTATCAAATTGGGTGCCAAAGATAATGTACTGGCAATTTTCTGTGAGGGGAAAGGCGATGACAGAAACTGGCTACCTCACATCTAAATGTGTAGGTAAATATGTGCACCTGAACAGCGGCATTTGCTATGGGGTTAAGTGTATCACGCTGTGTTACTCATATTTACCCCGTCCGGTCATTCTTCTGCTTCTTGTTCCCGTCTCCTAGCGGAGCATGGGTCCTCGACCAAATCTTGCCAGCCGTGTGTGGACTTCCCTACGAGATGAGAGGCCTTACGCCCACCCCAAGACCGGTACTGCAACTTCACACCTGCTGTGAAACATATTAGGATGTAAACATAAAGTTATGGAGGGAAAGGGCATAGAAAGTGTAGCATGTTTTGAGCATTAAGTGTAGCCATTCCAACCTCTCATGACTGTGAACATTTTTGTTTTATTCAACGTTCCCCAGTTACGTCTTTTTAAAAGAAAATAATTGTTGCTGTTTCTGTTTCCAACGTGATTTTACTGATCCTTCTTCTTTTAACGCTCTTGCGGATCTCTCTCTCTCTCTCTCTCTCTCTCTCTCTCTCTCTCTCTCTCTCTCTCTCTCTCTCTCTCTCTCTCTCTCTCTCTCTCTCCACCCCCTTGTCCCCTTTTCTCCCCTCCCCCTATTATAATGTTTCGTCTTGTGATTCTCCTTTTGAAAGAAAAAAAAAAACACACACACAATGGTCTATATAATGTCACTTCCCCGAAGCCCCCTATCTCCAGCGATTCTCTCCCCTCTCGCCTATTCAAATAGACAGGTGTTATGGAAAACCAACCCAGAAAAAAAAAGCCTAGCCTAGCTTGCCTTTGACCACAGGTCAGTAAACAGTGTGACACACCACCGACCTGTGTCTGACAGGTAACGCGAGCACACATACCTGGCCTTCACCTAGAAGTTCAGGATATAGGATTTTGGTCGGCGCCTTCTGCATTTTGTCGAAGGGCTGTTTTCCGAGGGCAGTCAGAGAAGATAAAGGAGCGGTGGATAGTTGGACTACTTTATTTAATAACGGGTAGCTGGCTACACAAATTGGAGAAAGGTTTCTCGCGATGTGTGTAGTGCCAAAATCACTGTTCTGGCACTGAAAGTAATGGCCGCAGCAGCCTCAACAGAAACATTTCAAGTGACAACTTTAACTAGGTCAGTTGCCAAAAGTGGTAACTGCCTGGGATTGGCAGCGTAATGGAAGATATTAAGTATTTTGGCTAAGGATGGACTAATCGACGTCAGGTGAGTTTCTTAGCAAGTAATAAATGAAGTTATTAACCGCACGTGTTTTGTGTTAGGATGTACTATAATTATTCGACTTTGAAATGGTTTTAATTTATGTTTCTTGTCCTCAAGTTAATTTTTTTTATTTTTGCTATTTTGATTGAAACGTTCTAGGTTGCATGAAATATTTGCATTGTTTGTCGCGAGTTGGCGTTTTATTCCTTTCAATTGTTTGTTGGTTCAGAGCTCTGCGATATTGACTTCACTATCTAACCACATACGATTTTTTATTCTTGAATGTTGGCCTTTGGCAGTCTCGGTTATTTTCTATAGCACAAAGCCTGGGCTGAATTGTAGAGACCATATGTTGCCCATGCAACATGATCCCTCATTCGACCTTCCTTGTTTACTCCAGAGAAAAGCAACACCAATACATCTGAACAAGACAAGCAGCAGGATCAGCATAGAAATGAACTTACTGTCCGCCTATTAGAGCTTCCATCCTAAACCTGTTGCTGACCTAGGCTTAGGGCCTGGCCTGCCACGACATTTGTCTTTCTCGCACTTGGATTGGGTTTGTATATACCCCTCCCCCACCCTCAATTGCTCACCTCCGCCCGAAACCGTCGGCACAATGTGGGGTGTTGGGTTTGTGATATGCGCCGTCCAACATTCGCCGCTAACAGAAAGCAGGTAGTGCCATCTACTGTCATAAGGTAGCTCAGTCATATATGACTAAGACATGACAGAATAGATAACGATAACTAGGCAATAAAATGCTAGAAGAGACAACATACTTGCATGGAAGACTACTAGTTGACTAGTATACAAGTACACACAATAGATCTTTGTGAAGGAATATGGCAGTCTACCTCCATGATGATAGATACAAGTCTTTCGACCTAACATAATGTAGAGTTCTTGTACAGTGATGTATATGAGACGGTTACAAGGTCTCGAGGAGTAAAGTGATTTTACTTTGCGAAGTAGGCGAAACTATGGCGGAGTTAAATCTTCTTGGCAATCGTGTGTAACATGAGTCACCTGAAACCAATTTTTGTTCGAGGCGGATTGGAGTAAATATATTCAGACCAAGGTTCACGTCAGTGAGCCCAAGGAATGTCGGAGTTTAAACAAAGGTTCCTCGCCTAGAGATCGTGAGCAGCGTTGCGTCATGGTATGCTGCAGACTGGTAATGTGTCGTCACTGCAGTTGTGTATATATCCAGGGTTCTCATAACACTCTTAGCTTCCCCCAAACATAAATCTTATGTATGTTGTGATTGATGGCTGGATAGCTAGATCATGGAAAAAGCTGTTTTGGTTTGCAATTATGGAGAAGGCTTTCTTCTTCTTCTTCTTCTTCTTCTTCTTCTTCTTCTTCTTCTTCTTCTTCTTCTTCTTCTTCTTCTTCTTCTTCTTCTTCTTCTTCTTCTTCTTCTTCTTCTTCTTCTGCTTCTTCTGCTTCTTCTTCTTCTTCTTCTTCTTCTTCTTCTTCTTCTTCTTCTTCTTCTTCTTCTTCTTCTTCTTCTTCTTCTTCTGCTTATTCTTCTTCTGCTTCTTCTTCTTCTTCTTCTTCTTCTTCTTCTTCTTCTTCTTCTTCTTCTTCTTCTTCTTCTTCTTCTTCTTCTTCTTCTTCTTCTTCTTCTTCTCGGGTTTCAGGTGAATTCAAATCACTGATCCCGGGAGAAACAAAATCCAGTAATCATTCCCGTTATCACATTCGCAAGTTCCACAAAGAGACCAGTGGTTCTCATACATTTGTCTGTGGATTGCACCGTAGGAATGAAAATAGCTGACGTGACATGCGATTTGTTGGGAAGAAACGAACCCAGTATCAACAAAGTTAGATCTTTGCATAGAATGCCGCGAGTCATATTTTAGAACATGATATATCATAGCATTTTATTATGAGAGAGAAGGAGAGGGGGGAGGGAGGTCTTCGCGGCGAAGAGTTTAACCCGCCTGTCTCGCGTTCCGAAAGTTATGGGTTCGATGCCCCTCTCCGCCATTCGGCTTTCAATTGCAGTTTTCTATGATACTTCTGGGAGTCGTCGTTGGAGCTACGGAGTTTGTGCTTTGTGCGACTTCCAAGGCATGATATGGGGTGACCATTTTCTCTCGTTTTCGCCTTTCCTTCCCAGAAAATGTTGAAAAGGGCGTCGACTCAGAGCCGTACTTGTCGGACAATCATTCTATCTCTATTGGGGATTGAACCCAGACCCACGGTTTTGGTTGTGAAGTATATTAGTATATGAAGTTAGGCAGGTCCGCATGGCCGAAAGAGTAAGAACGCGTGTTCTTAAACATCCGGTGTGTTGATGCCGAGATTAGCGGTTCAACCCCGACACCGGACAGCTGGACTAAAATGTTGACCTGTCGCTCTCGAATGTTGCGAATTCCTTGGACTGCCAGAGTAACTAACTATCGACGACTGCCTGAAACAGGCTAATGAAAATAGAACATTATATGCAACAATAAGAAAGACACAGCTTTCTTCGATCATGTGATGAGAAGAGAGGCATTGGAGAACATCGTAACAACTGGAAAGATCGAGGGGAAGAGAGGCAGAGGCAGACCAAGAGAAATTATGCTGGAAATTGAGGCGGTGGCATAGAGGAATGTCATCAGCAGAGTTGATCCAGAACACCAAAGACCGAGATCTGTGGAGAGCCATGAACGCCTACGCCAGCTGGCACGGCACTTGATGATGATGTCGTCCTTGACGTGGGGACGTAAATTACAAGTACATCTGAAGTCGGAGTGAGTTCGCCTGATAACGATGGACACTTAATGGGGAAAGCTAATCCCATGCACAATGCAGTCCATCACTACTATAAATAGTGTGTATGGACTGCTCTTTAGTTCAAAGCGAGCGAGCGCAAGAAAAAAAATACGCCGATATATAAAACAAATAAGATAAAAATATGAAGCTCAGGACTTGACATACTTGTATACCTTATACCTTTAAGCCCCCGGCAAGGTTAACCTGGTCAACAAACACCAGCATAAGTCGGATGTGTCGGCCTAAGGGCGCAAATAAACTTAGCACAAGGCATCTGGAAAGAAAAAAAACACTGCGGATGTACGCAACAGAAGAAGATACATTTAAGCGTGATTAGGCGTATGGTACTAGCCCGATATTTGTATAAACCAATCGTTACTTGGCCGATCTCTCTGGTCTAGAGGTTACACGACTTTCTCCGTAATCTCGTATACTCTCGTAAGTAACGTGACGTTGCGCGAGAAATGGTAGCGGTTCTCTCCTCGCCAGTAACTTACGGTGTTTTTGAGCCGGTGGCTCAGAAAGCAATGGCAAACAACTGAGCGTAATCTTGCCAAGAAATCAACAATCAGCTGAAAGACGCTGATGTTGACAGCCATGTCCTGTAAAGGATATGCAAAAATCTGTTTTAATCGATACTTGAGCTCTGATGTGGTTACTATTACATCGGTCCCATCTACTTCCCAACATGTCATTGTGCCCATGTGGGCTGGTCGGCCTGGAGTCATAGATGCGGAATCGAGCCCATTATCACCGGACCAGCATGGACAGGTGCTGACAGCTGCATTAGCGCGGCCTCGGTATAGTATGTCAGTCACATCCCAGTATGAAATGTGATAAATCAAATCTTAGAATATAATCTACCATACTACACGAGACCAGTAAATCATAGCACAGAACCGGAATCAGAGTATAGAAGACAATCACTTCTTAACGCGAAGGTTTCTGCAGAAATTGTCAAATCGCAGGTAACACGTAAGAGCATGCGTGACCTTCAACTACAATTTTGACATCTGTGATCTGGTACTGGTTTTGAAAACTATGTCATGGAATGGCAATGACTCACCTGGTTTTGAAAGGACATCTTGCAGCTAGGAACGTAAATAGACAACTCTGCTCATAAAGCGAAAATACAATTACGGAAAAGACAGGAGGTTGTGGCGACTAGTCTTCATAAGCAAACAAATGCATACACAAAACACAACACATAAACAAGGGGAAGACAGTTCTGTGACTACATTAAGGCATAAGAACGGAACGAGAACAATGGAAAGATGAAGAGAATGAGAACAATGAAAAGTAAAAGGCAAAAAATTTGCTAATCTCAGAATCCCCGCCTGTGATTGAAAACACGCGGGATAATGCATTAATTCCATAACATTTTGTGTAGTAAAATCCGTCTGGTCTGGATGTTTCCAGACAATTACAACAAATCTCGCGTCAGAATTAATAGTTGCTGAATTCCTCAAACATCTTGTCAGTTGGCGATTAAAACTCTTTCAGTAGGTGAGCTCCATTTACTTATCTGGCTTTCTTTTGTATGGCAGAATCCAAAACAGCGCCAACGGTAGGATAGATTTAATCATGTCGAATGTAAATCAGTAGAATATGTCAAATGTTAATTCCGCGAGAAATAGTCTCGGACGTTGATCGACAGTGATAGGAATAGAAGGAAGAAGTAAATAGTAGAGGAGATATTCGCAAATTGCAACCATTGTATGTTGAAACTTGTACATAGTGCATGACCGAGAAGGCGTATGTCGCTTGCTTGCTTGCTTGATTCAACAACAAAAATTCTAAATTCGGTCTCGTTCAGCCTGCTTCTTCAGCCTTGTTTAGTGTTGAGATCCGTGGTTTTTGTGGGATATATCCCAGTCTGTGCGGATTTATTCCTTCTTCTTCTTCTTCTTTCGTTCGCCTGAAATTTGATTTATCCCTGTCTGTGCGCTCTTACGAGTGAGTCCTAACTCGGACTGGTTATATAAGCGTTTGTGTCTGTGACGTCAGCTGGGGGATTGGTCGGCGAGTGATCCTTCGTGCCCATCTCCTCTGGCGGTTTCTTTGTTCAGTGTTGACTTCTGGCTCGTCTGTTTGGCTAGGATGCAGTCCTTGTAAGGACTCATCCTTTGGTTTGCTTGCTATTGTTTCCTTGTTTTGTGGTCGGCCCGAGAACAATCTCATCTGAGCTACTAATCACTCGATTCTTCGTCTCTCTCTCTCTCTCTCTCTCTCTCTCTCTCTCTCTCTCTCTCTCTCTCTCTCTCTTCTCTCTCTCTCTCTCTCTCTCTCTCTCTCTCTCTCTCTCTCTCTCTCTCTGTGTGTGTGTGGTTGAAGACTGGTTTCCCCTTGAACTTGTTCGTCTTTGAAAATGGGTTGCTGGGTTCATCTTGGAGTTTCTCACCGATCTTTGGCTTGGCTCAAGCTTGTGGCTTCTCTGCGATCTTTTGCGTGGCTTCTGCTTGCGGCATCTCTGCGAGCTTTTGCGTGGCTTCTGCCTGTTTCTTTTGGTATTGTTCCCTTTCGGCTTTTAGCAGTTCTTTCTCTGTCTTGATGATGGCTTTTAGGACTTCTTCGTTTCCCTTCTTCATCTCGGCCATGCGCTCCATCTCTTGTTGGATGCTGTGCTAGATTTCTTTCATGTCCGCCAGCAGTTGTTCGTTGTCGCTGATCGGATTCGGCGTCAGCAGGGCCATGACTTGCTTCTTCAGCTCATCAATCTGGATTTGTAGCTGTGATTTTTTTCGACGTGTGGGATGCCTGTTGCTGTTTTACACTTCCGCAGAGCTTCCTTTTATGGTGTCTTTGTAGTTTTGGCGGTCTTAAAGACATCTCTATGTCTTTGGAGGTTCGGACAGCCCAGGTATCTTGCTCCATGCTTGCCAAGGTAGTTGGCATACTTTGTTGTCGTTGGTCGATCGGAAGTCATTGTCCTGTTTGGCCAGCGGACATTACTTGATGATGTTCGGCGCAGTATCGACAGATCTCTGTCTTGCTGCGGCATGTTGTTCTGCTGTGGCCGGCCCTCTGGCATCTTGAACATTGACTGATTATCAGAATGAATCTTTCAGGCTGTTGAATTTTCTTGTTCATAGATACTGTGATCGGCACCTCGATGCCCTCTGTTGTCACCACCGCTAGAGTAGTAGGTATTTTGGAGTACGTCAGAATCATCTCCACCTTCAAGATTCGGATATGGAGATTTTTCCATTGTAGCTGTTTCAAGATTAGTTCATCTATCAGCTCCACTTGGATACGTTTGACAACCCATCTGATCGTCTGTGAGTCGTTGTTTCCGGCTCTGGTGTTTTTCTCCTCCCTCTTCTTCTCAGCTATCTTGGCTCTTGTCCGTGGTGGGTTGTCGTCGTTCTTCCCCGTGGTAGTTTCATTTGATGTCACTGTATGTTCTGGTTCTTTGCTGCAGCTCGCAGGCGACCTCTCTTCTCTCGTCATCTTTAAGGTGTTGGCGACTACCACGCTGCTCATCTGGTAAGTCGGGTGTCTTTTGGTGTTCTTGCCACGCGCCATTTTCTCCCCCGTATCAGGTTTCTTGAACAGCTTGGGTGACTTGTTCTTGATGGCGCTCTGCAATGGCGTATGTCGTTGTGTGCCTTCATTATATATGACTGCGAATAGTTGTGGTTATGGTACACACGGAGAAGGAATTGCGGTGTTATTACGAATTGATTTCATGGTTCTTTGTTTCTTTGTCCTTAACTACCCTATGCCGTTAAGCGTCGCATGCTTGTTTTATGGTTGTTTTCCGAACTAGGGCTTGCTCGGTCGCTTGGTGTGCTGGCTGAGATGTGAGTTTTTTTTAGTGTTGACTCCGTCGATCCATCTTTTTCGTGGTCTTCCCTTGCTTTTTGATGTTTCCATTTTCATGTATGTTCTTGCTGCTTGCGACATTGGGTTCATTCTCATTAGGTGGCCGAGCCAGTTAAGTCTTTGTCTATCAATGAAGTTAACAACTGGGTGTTGCACCAACTGTTTAATAGATCTCCTCGTGCCTAATATGGTTCTTTCTTGATTATTTTGCTGCTTGTCACAGCATCTAATTTCACAATTAGTGATTTTTCTTTCTTGTTCTTTAGTTAGTGCTCATGTTTAGCATTGATAGCCGCATCTAATATATAATCAGATTGCTGTTGGAAATATTAGTGTTGGAACTCTTCGCTGGCTGCTGAGGATGGGGACGGAGCGCTTATGGGAATGTCCCGAATGCTGTGATGTCGGTTCCTAAATCAATCAATCAATCTAATATAGGTACTTGTTCATCATATATTTTGGTGATAAGAAGTGATGACATTACGCACCATATTGTGCGCCCAGTTTTTGTTCTAACTTCGCTTTTGTTCTTTCTGTGGATGGCTCTAACACAGTCCAGTAGTTGACCTGATTACATACACGCCTTCATCCAATAGGACTCTAGGGGTGTGGTTTTTTTATATTTTATCGAGATCAGCATTGCTGAGAGGTTTCACGTGCTCGCTCTGAACCTTTCTGTGCGCTGACGTTGTAGTAGTGGGTTCATTCACACATCGTCCCTTGCGCTTAAATGTTGACTTCTTGTTCAGAATGTCGACTTCTCGTTCAGAAATGTTGACATTCTCCTTCAGAAATGTTGACATTCTCCTTCAGAAATGTTGACATTCTCCTTCAGAGATATTGACATTCTCATTCAGAAATGTTGACTTCTCCTTCAGAAATGTTGACTTCTCCTTCAGAAATGTTGACTTCTCCTTCAGAAATGTTGACATTCTCGTTTCAGAAATGTTGACATTCTCCTTCAGAAATGTTGACATTCTCTTTCAGAAATGTTGACATTCTCCTTCAGAAATGTTGACATTCTCCTTCAGAAATGTTGACATTCTCCTTCAGAAATGTTGACTTCTCGTTCAGAAATGTTGACGTCTCCTTCAGAAATGTTGACATTCTCCTTCAGAAATGTTGACTTTTTGTTCATAAATGTTGACCTCCTTCAGAAATGTTGACTTCTCGTTCAGAAATGTTGACTTCTCGTTCAGAAATGTTGACTTCTCGTTCAGAAATGTTGACTTCTCGTTCAGAAATGATGACATTCTCCTTCAGAAATGTTGACTTCTCCTTCAGAAATGTTGACTTCTCCTTCAGAAATGTTGACTTCTCCTTCAGAAATGTTGACTTCTCCTTCAGAAATGTTGACTTCTCCTTCAGAAATGTTGACTTCTCCTTCAGAAATGTTGACTTCTCCTTCAGAAATGTTGACATTTTCGTTCAGAATTGTTGACATTTTCGTTCAGAATTGTTGGCATTCTCCTTCAGAAATGTTGACTTCTCCTTCAGAAATGTTGACATTCTCCTTCAGAATTGTTGACATTCTCCTTCAGAAATGTTGAAATTCTCCTTCAGAAATGTTGAATTCTCCTTCAGAAATGTTGACATTCTCTTTCAGAAATGTTGACATTCTCTTTCAGAAATGTTGACATTCTCCTTCAGAAATGTTGACATTCTCCTTCAGAAATGTTGACTTCTCGTTCAGAAATGTTGACTTCTCCTTCAGAAATGTTGACATTCTCCTTCAGAAATGTTGACTTTTTGTTCATAAATGTTGACCTCCTTCAGAAATGTTGACCTCCTTCAGAAATGTTGACTTCTCGTTCAGAAATGTTGACTTCTCGTTCAGAAATGTTGACTTCTCGTTCAGAAATGTTGACTTCTCGTTCAGAAATGTTGACTTCTCCTTCAGAAATGTTGACTTCTCCTTCAGAAATGTTGACTTCTCCTTCAGAAATGTTGACTTCTCCTTCAGAAATGTTGACTTCTCCTTCAGAAATGTTGACTTCTCCTTCAGAAATGTTGACTTCTCCTTCAGAAATCTTGACTTCTCCTTCAGAAATGTTGACTTCTCCTTCAGAAATGTTGACATTCTCCTTCAGAAATGTTGACTTCTCCTTCAGAAATGTTGACTTCTCCTTCAGAAATGTTGACTTCTCCTTCAGAAATGTTGACATTCTCCTTAAGAAATGTTGACTTCTCCTTCAGAAATGTTGACATTTTCGTTCAGAATTGTTGACATTTTCCTTCAGAATTGTTGACATTCTCCTTCAGAAATGTTGACTTCTCCTTCAGAAATGTTGACATTCTCCTTCAGAATTGTTGACATTCTCCTTCAGAAATGTTGACTTCTCCTTCAGAAATGTTGACATTCTCCTTCAGAAATGTTGACATTTTCGTTCAGAATTGTTGACATTTTCGTTCAGAATTGTTGACATTCTCCTTCAGAAATGTTGACTTCTCCTTCAGAAATGTTGACATTCTCCTTCAGAATTGTTGACATTCTCCTTCAGAAATGTTGAATTCTCCTTCAGAAATGTTGAATTCTCCTTCAGAAATGTTGACATTCTCTTTCAGAAATGTTGACATTCTCCTTCAGAAATGTTGACATTCTCCTTCATAAATGTTGACTTCTCGTTCAGAAATGTTGACTTCTCGTTCAGAAATGTTGACTTCTCCTTCAGAAATGTTGACATTCTCCTTCAGAAATGTTGACTTTTTGTTCATAAATGTTGACCTCCTTCAGAAATGTTGACCTTCAGAAATGTTGACTTCTCGTTCAGAAATGTTGACTTCTCCTTCAGAAATGTTGACTTCTCCTTCAGAAATGTTGACTTCTCCTTCAGAAATGTTGACTTCTCCTTCAGAAATGTTGACTTCTCCTTCAGAAATGTTGACTTCTCCTTCAGAAATGTTGACATTCTCCTTCAGAAATGTTGACATTCTCCTTCAGAAATGTTGACATTCTCCTTCAGAAATGTTGACATTTTCGTTCAGAAATGTTGACATTTTCGTTCAGAAATGTTGACCTTCTCCTTCAGAAATGTTGACATTCTCCTTCAGAAATGTTGACATTCTCCTTCAGAAATGTTGACATTCTCCTTCAGAATTGTTGACATTCTCCTTCAGAAATGTTGAATTCTCCTTCAGAAATGTTGAATTCTCCTTCAGAAATGTTGAATTCTCCTTCAGAAATGTTGACTTCTCGTCTAGAAAGCAATAGCGAACTACTGAGTGTAAAATTTCTAGAAAATCAGACTGATATTGATCTCATCGCTCTGCGAAAGGGCATGCAGAATGTAAAAAATAGTTTTGGTGGTGACTGCATGTAGGCCCACATCATATACGACTCCCGAATAGTTGTGTTTTGATTATATGTGCTTCCATCACATATGACCCGCTCGGTGATGACATGTATGCCTTCATCATGTATGGCCCGCTCGGTGATGACATGTATGCCTTCATCATGTATGGCCCGCTCGGTGATGACATGTATGCCTTCATCATGTATGGCCCGCTCGGTGATGACATGTATGCCTTCATCATGTATGGCCCGCTCGGTGATGACATGTATGCCTTCATCATGTATGGCCCGCTCGGTGATGACATGTATGCCTTCATCATGTATGGCCCGCTCGGTGATGACATGTATGCCTTCATCATGTATGGCCCGCTCGGTGATGACATGTATGCCTTCATCATGTATGGCCCGCTCGGTGATGACATGTATGCCTTCATCATGTATGGCCCGCTCGGTGATGACATGTATGCCTTCATCATGTATGGCCCGCGTATACTTTTGGTGGTGATTGCATTTGTTATCTAAAAATAATGTATATTTTATATCACATGTTATTACTCAGAAGGGTTGAACAGGAATGGCTGGTATCATAAATACATGTCTAGACTTTTTCTGGTGGCCGTGGTAGTCGGTTGACTCTAAACGACGGTCAGTGGGACTTAAATATTGACTTCTCGGTCAGAAAGCAGTGGAAAACTACTGAACTCACAAGTAGCCAATATGTCTAGTGGGTGATAGCAGCATCCCTGAAATAACATACACCTGTACAACAACGATCTGCAGGTACCCAACTAAACTCGCTGACAGAGTCTGTCCTAGGTGACTGCACCTGTAACGTGACCCACCCTACAGGTAGGTACTCGCTAGTGAGCGTCTTCCATGGCGAGCCGGCAGCTCTGAATACGGCACAAACAGATCGGAAGCAAATGTCACATCTGTGCGGAGCAGATCAAAACTGCGACTGAATAACAAAAACATACAGGCGTGCCCTTGCAGACGAGGGTACATCTTGATGGTGTTACCAATCTAGACCGTAAGAACGCACGAGTCGATACTTGCCCTGTGTTGTTCTTCTGCTGGCGAGGGCTGATTGTAACACTGTGTACTTGGACTAGTGGGGTACAGAGTAACAGACATACTTACAAAAAGTGGAATGAGCCTGTGGAATCGCACATGATGTTTTAATCTGTAGGATTTCTCTTGTTATAATTACGGTATATTGAGTTAAAAGTTCAGTACTTCTCTCTCTCTCTCTCTCTCTCTCTCTCTCTCTCTCTCTCTCTCTCTCTCTCTCTCTCTCTCTCTCTCTCTCTCTCTCTCTCTCTCTCTCTCTCGCTCGCTGTGTTTAGTTTTGTTGATTTCAGGGTAAATTATGAATAAGCGAACCATGACATAAATATGTTTACAGATATCGTCGGTAAAGAAGTCTGTCCATATACAGCCGCTATATCCATCTACCTTGATATACATGAAATAGGACGAATTCGTTGTCGTATTCTTCTAAATATAGTGAACATGTTTAATTTAAATTCCCTTGTTCTACACCGCAAGGCACTTTAGGCAGTATGAGCATTATATATATATATATATATATATATATATATATATATATATATATATATATATATATATATATATATATGATATACAACTTCGCCGTCTTTTTGACTCCTTTCTAGCAACGTCAAGTGCTGTTTATGACGGTATTATATCAGATCACGTTCCTGGCTACATTGGAGATTAACTAAACCTGGACACTATATCTTCGTAAGGAAACACATTGACCGAACCAGATGAACAAACTGCTTCTATATACAAGGCAAACAATGGAATAGTGCGTGATCCAGTGGCATCCTGTGCACTGAATCTGTTGCTGTGGCAGAACATTAGTAATCTTCTCTCTGTCATCCAACCCGCTAATTTTAAAACTCGGACGCACAGATGTAATAATTCTCTTATTTTACTAATTTCTTTAAGCATGAAGATTTACTGTATCCTTTCAGTTAAGCTTTTGTTGATTTATGTTGTCCCTGGCTGCCACCTCGTGTCATAATACACTTGTAGCTGTTGTCTGTTTTTATACTTATTACATTATTCCTGTATACCAAACCCTTGAGTTGTAATGACAGTAATGTGTTTTTAAACGGTTTCCGTTTTATCCATCTTCATACATCTCCTATGTTGCATAAAACGGTTTCTTTATCTGCATTTCATTTTTACGAGTCTTTGCATCATTTGTTTTGTTTGTTTTTGTTCCAGAGTAAATGTTTATATTTAGCTGTATGTTTTATTATGCACAGTTCAGGTAACAACCGTTCTTTCGTTGTAGCCGACCTTTGTTCCTATCTTTGTTATGGTAAATGTCTCTCTTTGTCTTGGAATCTTTCTGTTGGCGCACGTCTAAACTAAGAGCCATCAAGTGTTACATATACCCTTTGTTATTATATGGTGCAAAGACATATGCCGTTGATAAACACATATTACATGTCCTTTATAGCCAGCTCTATGGTGAATTGCGAATGCAGTTACTTGTCCCGCATACGGCGTTCGAAGTACCGCTGTGGGCGATTTGCAAGCAGAAGCAGTGTGTTGGTTTCCGTACAATGATATGTGTGCCGGTCGTTCAGAAAGCAATGGCAAACTACTGAACATAGGCTTTGCCAGGAAAACACAAACAGCCATAAAATACTGGGGTTGACTGCGACATATCCTTTAAGGAAGGATATGTAACTTTTTTTACAGAGCGTAGCAACAGTCAACTCCAGCATTTTGGCTGTTTGTGATTTCTTATCTAGTTTACGTTCAGTAGTTTGCCATTGCTTTTTGAACGACCAGTACTACATACTGTTGCATGAAAACCCGCGCAAGGTGGATTGAGAATTGCGTTCCTAACCTTTCGCCATAACGACGCCATTTTATGTGGATAGGACAAAGCTCCGTGGCGAAGGTGTTACGGGCGTAGCTCGTAACCCCGTGTACCAGCGTTCGAAACACAGCACTGTCGGTTTTTTATAAAATGGTATGAGTGCCGGCCGTTCAGAAAGCAGTGGCAAACTACTGAACGTAAACTTGCCCAGGAATCACGAACAGCTAAAACATACTGGGGTTGGCTGATACGTCCTGTGAAGGACATGCAACTAACTTAAATAGGACAAATTACCTTATGTTACCGGAAATAGACCAAAATACGCGTTCATCTCATTTGTGTGTCCTCATCTTCAGCCACACATAGGCACGTCCGCAACTTCAGCCACACATTGGAACGTCCTCAACTTCAGCCACACACAGACGTCCTCATGTTCAGCCATACACACGCGTTCAATGTTGCCCCAAGTCGCTTAGATCCACGCCAAAGCGGGAAACAAATTCCAACATTCTGGTGGCCTCCATTGCGCTAGCCAGACTGTATATACCAGGTCTACGTCGCCCACACACCTCCAGCCAGGTCTACGTCGCCCACACACCTCCAGCCATAAAGAGCGTGAAACAGCAAAGATAGTATTTATATATCTGTATCTTATTTCAGTACTGGGCTAGAGTTACTGAGATATCTACAGGAACAGGGCCTCAGGACAGACAAACACAAGCTAGCTCGAATTTATCTCAGCTGTGACAAATAGACACACAATGTTGCCCTAGCATAATTACCCATTCGCATAGAAACTTGAAAAGAGCTCTGAAGCCTAAGTACCGTTTACGGCGCTCCTTTTCCATTGTTGATGCACGCTGTATCTCTCCTTTTTCATTAATTACTCTGAATTATAATCTTGTGCTGTATGTATAAGAAGTAACAAAAAGCTAGTCGTGGTCGTTTTATTGTTGTATTTCTCTACCAGTTATGTTTTTGTTTGATCTGTGTTGCTAACGACTTGCAAGATTGAAAGGCACGCATTGACCGCGGAGTACATATTTACTACGGAAGACCTTTCCTCGTACCCATCTTAGTAGTTTTATTTTTATTTTTTATAAACCAATGAACCCAGGACCACCGTGCCGACAGTGTCTGACCATGCCAGAAAGTTCATAGTGCGTTGCATATCCTTTACAGAACGCCGCGGTCAGCCCCAGCAGTTTTGGCTCTGTGTGATTTCTTGGTAAGATTACGGCATTGCTTTCTGAAAGAAAAAAAAACGCCACAAATGCCATTTTATGAAAACCAACGCAGAGCGGTCTGCTGCCAAACCGCTCGCAGCTGTTTCGAACGTGGTATGCGGGATTACGAATTGCGTCCGTAACGGAAAGACAAATGTATAATGCCTTCACACACAAGTTAAAGAAGAGAGAGAGAGAGAGAGAGAGAGAGAGAGAGAGAGAGAGAGAGAGAGAGATGTCACACACGCGCGCGCTGAACGATTACGCAACCAGAAAACGTATAAGCAACATCAGTTTCGTGAATCTATCAAATGACACAGTGTTGAGCAATGGCCAATGTTTGCTCCCAACAGACACCTGAAAAAGATCCATTCAGTGGTAGTATATACAAGACATGATCGGTGAGTTCACTAAATGGCGGTTTGTGGCAAGCGACAAAACATATCTATTATGAACATCTGGACATTTGGCTTTCATGCTTTGGTCACATTTGAAGACATGAACACACACCACACTAGGTGGGCGTGACCAAAGTAGTATGTGGCCTGGGTGTAGTGAACGCAGGTTCAGAATCCTGACATACCGGGTTCAAGGTCAACCGTAGGTAATGTTGAAGCAGACTGCTTTGCTTGGGTTGTTATAATGGCGTGAGCGCTGGCCGTTCAGAGAGCAAAGAAAAAGCAGTCTAAAAATATTAATTGTTTCTGGACGTTACAACCAACCCCAACTGTTCGTGATTTACCAGACAGTGTTACCTCCAGCCATTGTTTTCTGAACGAAAAGTTTAAGCGCGAGCACATTGCATCTCTGGGACATGCCGACCTTTTTGGATATGGAAAATTTAACAAAAAAGACGGATGTACTTGCTGGACGTTATGATCAACCCCAGGTTTATATTGTATGGGCAATTGTACTTTTATTAGTTTACCATTGCTTTCTGAACGAGAAGTCAATTTAATGCCGGTGTAGGGGTTGAAACGTCTACCTTACCATGGGCATACCGGAAGTGTAAGAGCGAGCGCACTTATCCCTTCGACCGCAAATTACTGAACGTATCGTGACCTAGAAAATCGCAAACAGCCAATAAATGTTCGAGTTCATTGCGATGCCTTGTTTAAAATAAAAAAAGACACGCAACTAACTTGTTTAAAAGACCATCAAGGACATGCTATATAGTAAGCAATCATGCAGCGATCTGATGCATGCATACGTGTGGCACATAAGAGGCAACCACACGAGTGGAAAGATCTGCAAACCCCGAACAGTCCAAGAGCTGGAATACTGTGATGACGCCGTTAGACCTTGCCGTGTTCCCTCAGGTCGCAAGTGTGTGGCGCTACGATACGACCTTCGTGAAGTCAGGCGGAATGCAACTTACAACTTATCAGGAATATCCACCTCAGCTGTAGCCTCTCTTTGTGCATGTGAACGCCGCCTCAGATGCTATCTCCTCCTGGGTCCCGGCTCAGGTACGCGCCCCACCTACCACGCCCCATCTTCAACAACAATGCTGTTTAAGGCTCCCCTTTAGGCAATTCGGGTTTTGCGCGTCGCGTTTTTTTGGACGTAAAATACAAGCAAAAATTCTAATCACGGGTGACATTAATTCTTTCCCCTCCAAGTGGTATGTATACCTGTAAGGTAGTTTTAGAAACACTGTTTACCTTTATGGATAGGGTTGAGGTGGCATAGTGGCTAGCGTGCTTGCTTACCGAGACTAAGGTCGTTTTGGTCTCGTAGAATGAGTACCGAATAACTTTAAGCATTTTCGTAAATCTGTCTGGGACTGGCCACTCACCCACACGCCAGAACCTCACGCCGTTTTTGAGACTGTATGGATTCTCAGGTGAGACGTATTTCCCCTGACGTTTATCTTTCTTGTGTATTTTAGTGTACAGGTATATTTGTTAGGGGGAACTGTAGTAGCGCAGTGGCTGGCACATGCGCCTGCCGGCCAGGCTCGTTGGTCATGGTAAGCATGAGCATTTAAAAATACACCTGGGCTTGCAGATCGGCCTAGTGGCAACAGTTTACACAAGGAAAGTACACAAGGAAAATCTCAACAGTTTACTTCAAGTCTTCAATGCCAAGTTACCAACATTATTCCTTAACAAATAATACGCGTTTTGAAAATAATGAAGGTACTAACCTGGAGCCTTATAGCAATATATGTGAAACAAATACAACGAAGCAAGCTACACTTTACTTATGCTACAATAGATTTTGCTTGCACGCGTCATGTCCGTTAGGATGTGAACTGTCGTAATTCGATACCGGCCTTACCTTTAGTTGCTAGAGACTTTCGTCACCGGTAATGTCTACTTGTTCTCCGTAGATCAGGAAATGTGGTCGTGCTATGTGTCAAGTGCACCATCTAATACAGCCAGGTATGTGTTCCTTTGGAGATTCCAATCGTCGTATTCACTAGCTGTATCCAGCATGTGCATCTTATCACACAGCCTGTCGTGTTTGGTTTGCATTCTTCTTTCTTTAAGCCTTACGTGCCGTAGACGTGTTTGTGTGCAAGCTGTATGCCACTGTGCTAGGTTTGTCATGGGGGAGTTGGTTGTATAATTATAACGAAGTACTGTCAAGAATACGACGACCACGAAGAAGAGAAAAAAACTAGCCGATGAAGAAGAAGAACTAGACGATGAAGAAGAAGAACTAGACGAGGAAGAAGAGGAACTAGAACAGTAAGAACTATACGAGGAAGAAGAATAACTAGAAGAGGGAGCAGGAGAAAAGGCAGAATAAATACATACTATATCAGCTACCACCTAACTGTTTCTACTAAAGGTGCAAGAATTATACGGTGTTTGTAAATTAGCATTTAGCATCGCCACACCGAGCCACTAATAGAGGTTGGGCTTCGGTGTCTACAGGTGCGTCGTTCGCCTGTAGCTCAAGAAGTGCCTGTTTACATGACTGACTAAGACCCAGTAGAAGTTTGGGATTCTTAGGTTGCATACAATCAACATTTAGGTCTGAAACGGGCATCCATCCATCGGAGTGAGGTCGGTGTACAGACTTTCCCTTCCATAAAGTGACCAAGTACTGTGCTGCAAGCTCTCCTTCCCCTATACAAACTCACACAGGTATGGAAGGCTGGCAATTGAAACACAACCAGGTTATAATTTGGCACAGCGCATGCGGACTGACAGATTAGTCACAAGCTAGTATTCCACCAACAATGTGAGAGGTGGGGGGGGGGGGATTTACTGTCAGCAAATCGTAACAGAATTCCCAGTGAAGGTAAGACGTATGAGCTCAACTGTGGACGATTACACAACTTGAAACCAGGGTGGTGGTCTTCTTACTGGTCTCTGCGTTGTGGATCAGTTACCTTAGTCTTATTGAACCATGGTGGGAAACAGGCGTACAGATAGACAGACATAAACACACACACACACACACACACACACACACACACACTTGCACATAGAACCAGACTGTTACACAGACAAAGCTGAATAGACAGGCTTACACACACACACACACACACACACACACACACACGTGTACGTTTGAATACCCTACCCCCACAGGATAACGGTACGGTACTGCCAGCCATTGATGCACTCTCGTGTTAAAACAAAGGCGCCCTTGTCCGCAGGTATCATAGTAGGTAACCTGCAACTGGCGGATCTGTCACAAACTGCTTACTGCACCCTTCAGATCCAGTTACATCTCTGTAATTGATTGGCTTTTTATTCACGTACTGTCGCAAGGTATACTTCTCACATGATCGTGTTTGAGCGCGGCTGTTTGGTGTGACACCGTTCGGGTAATTGGTGTTGGTGATCATAGAGTTGTCATTCATGTGACATGTAGAATAAAGTTGAGCGGAAGACAAGGGCAAAGATAATGATCTTTTCCAGTGGCTTTGAATAGAATAGCCGACTAAAGTCATCAGTCATTGTTAAGAGGTTAAGTTGTAAAAGACGTATAGTAAATGTTAACTCGTTACAAGCCGACCGATTGTTAACACGATGCTTAAACGTTGCTTATCATGAGCCAATGCGGGTCGGCACGGCAGAATGGATAAGAGCGCTTGCTCTTAAACTTCCGATGTATGCGGGTTTAACCTCTGAACTGGTCAGTTGGACTAAAATGTTGACTTCTCGTCCTTGACTTGGGAACATAAATTACAAGTATCTCACAAGTCGGAGTGGGTTCGTCTGGTGGCGAGGAGCACCTTTAATAGGGAAAGCTAACCATGTAACCATGCAAAATGTCACTCCGTTGCTACAAGAAGTCATAGCACATATATTGACTATTCTTGAGTTCAACGCGAACAAATGAGCCAGTGGTCCATGGGTACTAGTAAAGATGTTAGAGAACTCCGCTTGTTGTGTTATGAGCACCGGCGGACGCGGGGTGCGTGGATACTAGGTCACGTGAACTACGTTTACCACACTGGTGGGTGTTGGTTGCTCTACCCCTAACGCCAGGAGATGCGGTCGGAAAATGTCCATTCTGAAAAGCTCGGATCAGAATGGCGTTTGTTATACTCGCACTCCAGCAGTTAACAAACAAATGGTATTCACGTTTTCCCAAATCTTTAACTCCTGTTGGTCAACGGATGTAACTGAGTTAATTGTGGAACTTAAACATAATTTCAGGGATCACAATTTGCAGAGGATCCGCGGTGAGATAATTAGCATGCCGTCATGTTAAATGAGTGATCCAGGTTGAATCCCCAACAGAGGCAGAATTTCCTTTAAGGCACTGAAGTCTACCTAGCCTCACAAAAACATCTACCATACCATTACCAAAAGTATAGTCTCCAGGCTTGACAAGAGCTCTATTCTCCGCGCCATCCGCAGGGGACCACCACTCTAAACTGTCGGAAGCTCGGCCTCTGAAGCGCTTAACGAACATTTTCTGAGAATATAAAAAAAAAAATTAGATTAAAACTTCGAACAGAGCCGAGAGGATCTGCACAAAAGCGAATGCACAAGCAATCATGGCGCTCTCTGTCTGCGCGAAAAGTAGGAACAGGATTAATTTGTTGGAAAACTCGCAGCAAGGATAGCCGGCTCAGAGCTAGGAGATTTCTTCTGCAGCTAGATTTCACTTTTATTTGAATTTTTGAACAAAGGTTTGCATTCCATCAAAGACACCCTTGTGCTAAGTGTATTGTTCCTGCCGTGGGATTTGAGTGCAACACAAGAAATGTGTAGAAAGAAGAAGGCGATAGTCTGTCTGGCCTTTCTACATACAAAACAAAAACCTTCAGGGTTTGTTTTTAAAAGTCCGTTTTTGATATTGCTGGAATGTTGCTTGTTGGCTGCATGCCTTGTTGTTGTTTTGATATCAACGTTCTGATTAACCCTATTACTGAGATTTCCTTATCTACACGTTTCTACGTTTCTAGTTGTACGCCATTACATTCTCTTTCTCCTCCCGTAAAATAGTTTTGTTTTCTCCGACCAAAGATGTGTGGGCTTAACCAAATACCTGCTTCTGATTTTTGAATGATTAGTCATCCATTAGCCGTTTCCAAGCCCCATTGTTACCAATCTGAGTTAATTTATCTTGAGAATTTCACCTTTGGTTTCGAAATCTGTTCTATCTGTCTACCTGCTGGCCTGCCCCTTCTCGCCTATCTAAAACGTAGGGTGGTTTTAAACAGGATATTTATCAGATAAAAGTTACCCGCAGGTGTTGGCTTATTCCAGACTCCCATCCGTCATCTGTACTTGCAGATTACATTCTGGTGGTGTCTTTACACCTCGATAGTGTTCCGTGAGCAGATTGGCTACAGGCTTCCAGTTTTTGTAATATTTGCAGCATGTCATGGGAAGAAACAGAATACCTTTCGTAGACAAACACTACGATAGATGACGGTCTTCTAACGGCTGAATATTAATTAGCATATGCAAGTTTAAGCACCGTACAACTAAGATTTATAACTGCAGATAATTGATGGCTTAGTAAAATGACACTGTTCGGTGGTTTCTAAACTTGGCCCAGTGATTTGAGACTTAACCTTCGTTCATTGGTTCCCAAACTTGGCTCAGTGGTTTGAGACTGTTAAACTTCGTTGATTGGTTCCCAAACGTGACCCAGTGAATTCAGACTGTTACACGTCGTTTATTTGTGCCCAAACTTGGCTCAGTGGTTTAAGACTGTTGAACTTCACTCAGTAATTCCCAAACTTGGCTCGGCGGTTTGAAACTTGTTTGTGTAGTTTCCAAACTTCGATGGGTGATTTGAGAAGTTCATTGGTTCTCAACGTTATTTCAGTGATTTGAGACTGTTTGTTTGGTTCAGTCGCTCCCACATTTGTATCAGTGATTTGAGACTTGGTTTGGTTCAGTCCTTCCCACACTTGTTTCACAGTGATTTGAGACTGTTGGTTTGGTTCACTCGTTCCCACACTTGTACCAGTGATTTCAAACTGACAGTTTTATACAGTTGTTTCCAAAAATCAGTTACCTACGACGGATTTTGTTCAACGGTCCCCAAGCTTGGGTTGGCGTTATTATAATGGTGATTTGTTCTCAATCGTTCTTTGTGCCACGCTTTCAAAGTGAAAATTGTCTCCCGTCATATAGAATTGCCTGTTAATTTGTTTTCCTGTGTTTATCATATGAGACATTTTTTTTATCAATGGTTTATTTTTTTTTATTTTCTTCATTATTCCCGACGCAGTGTCAATTGTCTTGCGCTGCATTAGTGATGATGCTCGGGGCACTTCTAGGAACCAGATTACGTAATTATTATTTTTTGTTCTGTGTTTTTCGGTGGCAAAGACAAGTAAACTTTTGTGTTTTATTATGCGTTCAAGTGGCCTTCTAGATGGGCTTTCCCTGGGGGACATCACACAATTTCTCCCATGTGCCACGTGACACGGACACTGGGCCCTTTATCTTCTGTGACATGCCCAAAGAGGGTCACCTGTTACCGTTTGTGTTTTATGTATGCTTCATTTACCTAACCTCTTTCTGTCTTTGGCTTCTGTCTCCTTGATTCATGATATCCTGTTTATCGTGTCACGTTTTTGTTTTATTTGTCCTACCATTTTAGCCCTGTAAGTTCCATCTGTCCTACAATACAGAATAAATTAAAGCGGCTTTCTATTTTCATTGCCCAGTCTCCACACTATCATCACTCAGCGCGTTGACTTATATGCCCCTGTCACCGGCTCTACAATGCCCTGCTACTTAAGCTACACTTCTGTTTAGCAGTATTCACGACTTCGCCAAACGTATTTGAATTAGCAGTGCCTTCTTGTAACCCAATTTTACCTGTCTGCGAATCCAGTCAACGGATACTTACATATTAGTAGAGGCACTAAAGCCTTGTGCGTTGTAAAAACTTAAGCGCGCCATAGGTCTCAAGTTGTCATGTGTTGGTCGAGCCTCGGAGTATACTTCATTCTTCAGTGAATTTGAAGGTCACAAGGCCAGTATATTTTAAACGTTCTCCTGTGCCATGTAGTAGTAGGTATATTCCCCATGTCTTCTTCCTTGATATTGTTTGTGAATCACCAAACAATGAGAAGATAACGGTCAGCTTGACTAGAGCACCATCACAAATACCAAAATGGACGGTGCGGCCAAAAGCTTCGTCAGCACACAAATTACAAACACACCGATCAAACTACACGGAAAAACACTATATGAGTATATAAATATGAAAATTACTCTCTGTACCAACCAACCAACTCTGTATCCTTGTTGTGGATTGGACGCCCGTTTCATGATCTGTGTATGATTCCAACAAAAGCGACTGAACCGGAAAATGATTCCTTGATTTTGATGCTATTCATAGGTTTATTCTTGCAGATTATTTCACGTGTTTCATTGTGCGTGTTTGTATCCTGTTAATTTACGGATGCGAGCACACGTTTGAATTCTTATGAGCTGCTTGATTTGTGTGCGTTTGATTTTCATGTGTCTGAAGCACGCAGCAAAGCATCTTCTCCACTGGTTTGGAAATATAAAAAATATATTCTAATAAAATAGTGCTTTCATACCTAGTGACCATGAAAAATTCTTCCGAATATTATAATTTGGAATACCTGGGAGAGGGGGAATGTTAAGTACCATGCACTTTCACCGCGTCTCTTCTTAATTTGATATTTAAAGGCACAATTCAGGCTTCATGTGTGTGGAAGTATATATGTTGAGTGTTTGGCAACCACTTCTGGTAAACACATAATTGCTATTCACACCTTTATGGTTGGCGTAGATCAGAGGTTCCCAAACCACGGCCCGCGGGCCACTTGTGGCCCGCCAGCTCTCAGAAAGTGGCACGCAAGGCCTTGTTATTTAATATATTTTAATAATTTCAAAAATGCACTCGGAGAGCCCCGTCAGTGTGCGATAATTTACTCTGCTCGTGGTTGTTATGCGCATATATTATCGAATGCGCCTGTTCAGTTCGCAACAAAAAGTTAAGTCCACATATCCCAGTCTTTTCGACCAATCAGAGTGCGTAAAGCGCCATGTTGTCGTCTGTTACAACTGTTTAGGAGAGTCGGTAGTATTGTGAAAACAACATAGGATGAACCAAATTGGGCAGCGTATGCACCGACGGTGCTACGACGGTGCTACGGCTTTGACCGGTAAAATGTCTGCATGCCTAGCATTATTGGAACAGTTTCTTGGCTGCACTATATTAAAATATCATTGTATCATTCACACAGTGAACAACAAGGGTTAGAATTAAATTGTAAAAAGACACAGATTATGGTCGCCACTAGGAAGAACGAAATACACAGTGTAATATACAAGTAAATGGGAATATTCTTCAACAAGTGAATAGGTACAATTATCTCGGAACAGTAATAACATCTGATGGGAGATGCCTTGAAGAGATTAGAACAAGGATCGCCATGGCAAAAGTAGCCTTTAGCAAGATGAAAAACATACTGACCAATAAAAAGATGTCAATTGAAACGAGAAAAAGAGTGTTGAGATGCTACATAGAACCTGTACTTTTATATGGATGTGAAGCTTGGACAATGAGCAGCCAGGCTGAAAAACATCTGATGGCTGTAGAAATGTGGTTTCTGAGGAAAATGCAAAGAATACCATGGACAGCCAGAAAGACCAATGAACAAGTCCTTCAAGAAACAAATGAAGATCGTAAACTGATCAGAGACATTAGACGTAGACAGTCACAATTTTTTGGGCATGTTATGAGAAGAAATGATTTGGAGAACTTGGTGACAACTGGTAAGATCGAGGGGAACAGACCAAGGGGAAGACCTAGAAACAAGTATCTGGATGGCTTGGCCTTGTGGCATGGTCGAGACAGAAACACGGAACTGATCCACGACTCTGTTGATCGAGTGAGATGGCAGAACATGACCGCCCACGCTTACCGGCATGGCACATGATGGATGATGGATGGATGGTATCATTCACCAAGAAGCTCTGTGTGGAAAGACATTAAATCTGAACATGTCATGGATGTTGTTCTGAGATGTGTGAACAAAATTCGAAGTAAGGCGCTGAACAGGCGTGAGTTCAGACAGTTTCTATCAGACCTGAACGAGAAATACTGTGACCTACTGTTACACTGTGATGCCAGATGGCTATCTAAAGGGAAAGTTCTGACACGTTTCTGGGCACTGAAAAATAGTGTCTATCTATTTCTGTCTGAAATAAATGAATTGCCTACAGACCGGGAAATGTCTGATGAACGATGACTGGCTTAATGACCTGGCATTTTTGGTGGACATTACGTTTCATGTAAACTCTTTAAATGCGAGGATCCAGGGGAAATTTAAAAAAAAAAAAACAATTCGCAAATTTGTGCGATGGCATTTCTTCATTTACAATAAGACAACGACTGTTTATCGGACAGCTGACTGAAGGGACTTTAGAGGCGTTTCCAGCTATGAAGACAGTTGTGGTGGAAAAGAAATGTGACTTGTTACAGTACAAAGTAAAAGTTAAAGTCTTCTGGATATCTTTCAGTCGAGATTTCAAGAGTTCACAATAGAGGAGGATAATGTTGCCCTCTTCATAAATCTGTTCGTATTCCCTGATGCCAAACTGTCAATTCCAGCAAAACCTTCAGCACGACGTAATTGATTTGAAATGCAATTCTGCAATGAGATGTAAATTTCTGGAGCTGGCTGCTTCGCCTTCAGCTGATCATATGATTTCATTCTGACGACTATTACCTGTAGAACAATTTGAACACTTGCGTTCATTCACCCAGAGATATATTTGTCGTTTTGGTTCGACTTACAGATGCGAGCAGTCGTTTTCCGCAATGACAGTAATAAAAAAAAAAAAAAACGAAGCAACGTTCGAGACTCACCGACAGTAACCTAGCTGCGCTTATGACTATGGGCACGACAGATTTGTGCCCAGACATTGATATACTGGCATCTGAACTTAAGTAACTTGTTTTGAAGAATAGTTACAATTATAAATTAATTACATTAATAGCGATGTTCGAAACTGATTTAAAATTTATTGTTAAATGAACTATTGATTTTAAACCAAAAAATGACCACAGTGTAGTATTGACACTGACTGCCTTTAAAGTTTTAGAATTTTGTTGACGAAAGTTAAGAAAGGTAAGAATGATATTGCACAACTTTTATAATTTTATAACGTTGTGGCCCGCTTAACTACCGAAAATAGTAGATATGGCCCTCTGCTTGAAAAGCTTGGGAACCACTGGCCTAGATAAACATGAGATCGAAAGGCTAATACCGGCACCTTGCCATTTTGACAGACGATAGTTTTTGCTTCAAAAAGGCATAACGACAACCCGTGACGGGGACCAGAGATGGAGTTATACCTCACCATAGCACAAACATTGGGCCGAATTGTAGAGACTTGCAGCTTGATCCCTCTCTCGGCCTGCCTAGTTTATTCCAGAGGAACGGTAACACCAGTACATCTAGAACAGAAGTTCAGAAGTTGACGAAACAGCAAAGCAATGTTATGTCCACGTTTCGCTTCGATCCTAAACCAGTTGCCGACAAAGGCTTAGGGCGGAAGACTTAATAATTTCAAATATGGCATGATCGAATCCAGTCAGTTACTCCACGACGGAATATTTAATAGCTAATTACTAATATGGCATGATTGAATCCAGTCAGTCACTCCACGACGGAATATTTAATAGCTAATTACTAATATGGCATGATTGAATCCAGTCAGTCACTCCACGACGGAATATTTAATAGCTAATTACTAATATGGCATGATTGAATCCAGTCAGTCACTCCACGACGGAATATTTAATAGCTAATTACTAATATGGCATGATTGAATCCAGTCAGTCACTCCACGACGGAATATTTAATAGCTAATTACTAATATGGCATGATTGAATCCAGTCAGTCACTCCACGACGGAATATTCTATTGCTGTACAAGGTTTAGTTCCAGCGAATTGTACGAGCTTGCCAGTATTTTTGTGTGCACAGCCAAGGGCCAGTATTTTTGTGTGCACAGCCAAGGGCCAGTATTCCACACCGATGGGAGCAAAAATTGGCCAAATATATCCCCAGTTATAAAGTATTCCGGTAGCCGATACTGCCGTTGGGGTATGAAGCATTAGGCCTTCATATATCCAAGACCAAGGCATAGTGATGCGGATGGGGTGGATCATTCTCCCCCTACCTCGTCGCCTTTCCTTCCCAGATAATTCCCACATAACTCAACCACTGTTTTTGCAAGAAAGCATTTAAACCACTTTGCCACAACGGTTCCTTTTATTTTATTGGTGTGGGTGCTTACCTATCTCTCCCCGTTCTTTCATCTCCGCAGCCAGACCTAGTCACTTGTGTTTGTTTGACCCCAGACACGACAACTGAAGCTCATTGATGCACACGTTAAAAACGGGAAGATAATTGCACTCGCATGCACAAAATCAACAAATTATGTAGACGTTTCAGACAGCAATTAATGCCAATAAGAATTCCATCAACAATTTACTTCAATATAAAGGTATTAGTTTTCTATGGAAATATCAGGTGTCAAGAATTAAGACGGCATAAACAATGGTTTAACGCTACTGTATAGGTTCAGTTACCTAAAAATACCTAAAAATCTTCTAGCGGGTCAAGAATGAAATATTTGCCCGAGTCATCTGCTGCCAGCCAGTCTGTCGACTTTTCTTGTGATGCTGCATACAAATAAGTGCTTCTTGCAGTTCTGCATCGTTTTCTCTAGGTCGATGCGGGCTCTCCATAACTTCTGCATCAGCCTGGCACTAGTTGTTTCATAAGGCAGATCTCTTCACTAGGGCACTCCTGGAAAAAGAAGACATTACGAATGCAGAAAGCAGAACAAATAGTAAATAGGTTAAACTGTATTTAAAATGTGTATAACATATGTAGTCTCCCTTTTCCTCCGGCTGTGTATTTCAGTGTCACGTCAGGAATCTATCACGGAACCAGTTTTGAGTGTATTTCAGTGTCTCGTTGGGACGTGATACACGGGACCAGCGTTTCTGAGTGTTTTTCATATATAGTGGTGGTCGGTCTTAGATATCTCATCAGTCCAACGTTTCCAGAGGCGACCTCTTACTCCTGCCTAACCACATGCTAAAACTCGTGGGGCTTTGTCTTTTCATAAACATAATTCATGACCGAACCATACATTAGCTATTTATTACTGTTTTAAATATAAAAATGATGTGTTAATTTCAGATCCATGGACGAGTAATGTATGCAATGGAGCGGGAATTATTATGGTGGATAACGTGACCGTAGGCGACGCCGCCATGACGCACCCATTTCATTGACGTCAGAAGATGGGATATTATTGGTCAGTGCTGATAGTGGTCTTCCTTAGTGGCCTGCCCAGTGTTTTGTGTGACCAAGACTATGACACCAAGGATCATGATACCACCATTCCACCTCAAGGTGAGTCCTGAATCCTGCTCACTCTGTTTTTCTGATTTTGTTTTGTCATAATCTACTAATTATTCTTGAGTTTTCTATTGTGGTAAGCGTCTGAGCTTAGTTAACTTGCCGTCTTTTTGTCTGTTCGTTATAACCTTTTAGTTATGATTGGGAAAAATAGTATTTCTTCTTTCTTTCAGAGAGAGAGAGAGAGAGAGAGAGAGAGAGAGAGAGAGAGAGAGAGAGAGAGAGAGAGAGAGAGAGGTTAAAGGAGAGTTACACTGCACATGGTTCATGAAGCATGTAGTTCCTTACTCGCGCTCGACAAGCACTTTTTTCGAGTTTTTTGTTGTTGTTGCTGGGATTGTTCGAATCCATAAAGCACGTTACTTGGTACTGTTTCAGGACGTTTATATCTGGGCTTCGTCCTGGTGACAAACCTGCTCATGGCAAAATGGCCAAAGATGAATGAGGACAAAGAGAATATAGTATTATATACAACAATATAGTATTACATACAACTGAACGCAGACAACATAATTAATAAACAAGCAGATGTGCGAGACGCAGCCGAGAGAAATCTCTATATTCTCTCTCTCTCTCTCTCTCTCTCTCTCTCTCTCTCTCTCTCTCTCCCCCCCCCCCCCCCCATCCCCACCCGGCCCATATTTGATGTTAAACGAATGTCGAACAGAGTGCATTAAGTTAGCCCAGACGTCATTTCTCTAACTTAATCTAGCATAAACGCCCTTGCCTCCCAGGTCGGATGCATAATTTTCATTTAATAACATGTTATTTGAGCCGGATATTCAAGACTGCTAAGATAAGGTCAAGATGAATCAGCAGTCCGCACCCCCCACCCCCTATAAAAAAACAAAAAAAAAAACTTCACGGCTTTCCTTTGTGCGAAAGGGCATTATTGTCTTAATAACAGACAATTGGGTGATACCAGTGCCTAAACCCGGCGCAGAGCGATCTCACTTGGCCTGCGAAGCAGCTCTTGAGAATAAGATGTCGAGGGTGTATCACAGGTAACTTGGGGGTACCAGGCCCTGATGACAGTCATGTGTTCAGAGGTGTATTTTGCAAGCTACAAGGCGACTGGTAAATCCCCCTCCCCCCTTTTTTTTCACCCGTTCTTCCCCTCTCCACCCACTCCCCTCTCCCTCTCAGGTTTATTTTTGGAGCTAAGGTCAACCATGAGTGTTTGGTTAGCCAAGGGACAATAGAGGGAAAGGGGGGGGGGGGGCGCGATTTTAAGGCAAGGTAGTAAGAATCCAGGTCGGAGGGAAAAGGCCAAAAGAAAAACACGAGGATAGCCTTCTGTTGATCTTCAATTATTTCTCTTTGTTTGGGATAGGTTTCTTAAGGTTTTCTCCGTGTTCAGGGGTAGTAATTATAGCGACAGATTGGTGTCTTGTGTAATGTTTGTGGGGTCAATTCTTTTTTACGCAGTGTAATGTGTGATTGGCACCTCGCTTTTACCATTACATATTACTGCTTACATAATATAGGGTGTATTGTTAATGACTGTGGGGTTTTGAAAACATTTCCGTTCCAAGTTGTGTATTCACCCTCTGAGGAGTTAATGCAACATACAACGGTAAATACAAACTTGGAGCGGCAATATTTTCTAAAACTCCAGTCATTACAAATACATCATATGCGTCGCTTGATGTTTGTTTGGTCTGAGTATACACTGGCTTCCGTCAGTGGTCAATTCTGAGTTTTGTACAAGATGACTTATTTTGAGCCACTGTGAAATAATAGAGGTCAGCGTGGCTGAAAGGATATGAATACCCGCTCTTAAACTTCCAATGCGCTGATGGTAGATTAGCGGGATCATTCTCTACATCGGTCAGTTGGACTTATCGTTGATTTCTCGTTCAGAAAGCAGTAGCAAACTACAAATGGAACATTGTCAATTAAATCAACTTGAGATTTAGTTTCTTTGTTTGCGGTCGCTCGCTTTGGACTCAAGCGTAGTCCATACACAATACTTCTAATAGTGCTGGACTGAATTTTGCATGTGGATTAGCTTTTCCTTTTAAGTGTCCCTCGCCGTTCCCAAGTCAAGGACGATATGTCAGCATTTTAGCCCAGCTGTCCGGTGTAGGGGATGAACCCCTTACCTCGGCATCAGCACTCCGGATGTTTAAGAACCCGCGTTCTTATTCATTCGGCCATGCTGACCTGGGTTTAGTTTTATGACAACGAACTGCAATGAACATGCAACGTTTTGTGTATGTGAGTGTGTGGGAAATAATGGACTGAACATTTTCGTGGTGACTATTTGCTGCTTTGGTATGTACTGTAAAGCCTTATGGGAGTAAACCAATTAAACACCACAGAAAACGTCTGGCGCTGAAGCATTTCAACATCAGAAAATTGTGCAACGGATAGTTTCCTCATGTAATCAACATTCCGTGTTTGGATCGTGGGTGGATGCTTTAAGGTAGATTGTAGTATTCATCTTCAAACCTACGTAATGGGAGTCTGCGAAGTCTCCGTAGCGAAGATAGCCGCCGCCTGCCTCGCAGTACGAAGGTCCTGAGTTCGCTTTTAGACTGTCATATGCGTGCAGTTAGGGATCATCGCAGGAGCTTCGGAGTTGTACCCTATGCGGCGCTTTCGGCAGGCCGCTGTGTGTGATAGAACTTGATGCAATGAAGTCGATCTTCTTGCCTTTATTACCCATGTTTAAAACAAAGTAGGACATGGTTATAAGAGAACATGTTTGAATGCGATTTGGCGTAACTTTTATAATTGATTCAAGGCTTGTGCTTTTGTTCATTCCTCGCGATGGTGCCAATGTCTAACAACATTGTGTGCTTTAGGTAATGCATGGCGAGGGTGCCAATCATCCATCATCATCAGGGAGAATTGCCGTGACTTTGTTGAAATCCAACAGATGGTGAAGTATATAGTACTCCTCGGCATTGCGTCATTAGTGTGCAGAGATTGTGGTCGAATCGGCTCGCCTTAGCTAGACTGGTGATTGTTTTCAGGTTGTCGACCGAGGGAGTTTGTTGCACGAACCCAATCGTTCGAGTTGTTTAGTTGTATGCGACATGAAGCATTTGGTCATCATATCGTGCTAAGCGTAAGCGTTCGTGTCTCGCCAGAGGTCTGTCCTAGGCGCTCAGAATCAGATCTGTTGTCATTCCTTCATTTCAATGTCTTAGACCAGTCAGTGGTTCTCAACCGGGGGGGGAGGGGACTCCCCTCCCCCCCCCCCCAGGGGGGAATTTTAGGGTTTCCAAGGGGGGAATGAAGACCATTTCAAGATCGCGTTAATACAAGAACCGATTACTTGATATTGTTTTTCCCTTCATACTTTACAGTTATGTACGTCTCATCCTTCTAAAATTCATTGTATAAAGTAAGTAGACCCACAAATCATGTTTTATGTGGATTTCTAGACTTGTTTTAGTATATGCTATTAAATTGACCTTCCATTTTTACGTATACTGTATAGGGGTGGGGGAATTTTTAGATAGGAAATATGAAGGGGGGGGGGGGAATGACGTTCTGAAACTACGGTGAAGGGGGGCACAGACCAAATTTTTGATAGGAACGGGGGGAATGACGTTCTGAAAATATGGTGAAGGGGGGCACGGGCCAAAAAAGGTTGAGAACCACTGTCTTAGATAATCAAGCATCATTTATCTCCACTTGTTTCTGCCTCTTCTACTCCTGATATTTCCAGTCTTCGCGACCTTGGCCCGCACCTCTCTTCTCATTATAATTGTATGTTTAAAAATAAAATAGTGTATTATAATATTGTTTAATGATATTTGCTTATTCCAAGCAGTCGTTAAGAGCTACTTTGGTCATTTACAATATTCACAATATTCGTCTCAGAAACCATATCTCCGCTACCAACAAACTCTTCCGAATGATTGTTCACTTTCCCAGATTCACTGCCAGACGGCAGAATAGGTTCGATATAACATTTCAGTACTCTCATTCTGACATTAATGAAAGTGATGTATTACATAGATAGTTCACCTGCTGGAATTCAAATTATGTTTGGCATAACCCGCTGCTAATCTCTGTCACACATCTTTATTCTGCCGGGATAATTCTTCTCTTCTCTCCCCCATCTCCCCAATATGAAGAATTTGGGAAGGTAAAATGTTACCTCAACATGGCTTATCAACGTCTCAGCGTGCCTTTGTTCAGCATAAACAGTTGGAGACTATCAGCACTCACACAGGTTTGCACAGTTTAAACAGTTAAGAGACTTTCAGCAAGTGCACATACGCTCATGCACACATACACGTGCAGCGTAAATACCTAACGTTTCTTGGCATGGGTGGGAATCAAGGCCCAGGGAAAGTGGATACAATATGGCAACAGAAAACGTGCATGTTATAAGAAGACCACCCGATTCGAACAGAAAACATGCATGTTATAAGAAGACCACCCGATTCGAACCCGTCACTTTCGTTTCGGGTTGTCTCAGCCCAGGCTTTGTGCTATGGAGAGATACTAACTCCATTTCACAAACTATCGTCTATCAAGACAGCAAGGTGCCACTAAAAATAATGGGTGTGAAACTTGGACATCATCTGAAAAGTACATGCCCTTTTTTAAATATGTGTTACTACAGAGTATTAATAAGAAGAAAAAGAGGATAATATCTGGAGAGCATGGGCGGAGCTGCAGGAAATTGCTACAGACAGGACAGCTTGGCGTGAGTTGAATGGGAGCCTATGGCCCAATGAATGAAGGAAAACAGATCTCCGAGAAGGTAAGTCATTGTACTAGGGAAGGACTTGTACGAAATACTGTTATACAATAGTGCCACCTACTGTTATACAATAGTGCCAACTACTGTTATACAATAGTACGAACAGAAATGGTGTGTGGAATTTTCACATTAGTACCCCTGCCGGACAGTTCACTTGGTCAACCAGTCCACTAGCTTGTTGCTGTCAAAAAGATTGCACCGTCTCCATTATCTCGTTGTCATCTGCGAAATACTGACTTTCAATGGTCCGTCACTTATTACATTACACTTAATAACGTCTACAACCAAACACTTAATTTTTCCATGATCAACTCCCCACCTCCCCACATATTCATTGGTTAGATTAGGTAACTTTCATTGAAGCACACTGAAGTCTGTGGATGCTTTAACACGTTTGTTTGCCAGAGTATCTGGCACGTGCCTTGTATCTTTCCTCTCCTGTCCTCTCTCTCTCGCTCTCTCGCTCTCTCTCTCTCTCTCTCTATCTCTCTCTCTCTACATGTTATTCTCGAAAATGCATATGCTTAAATCGTTATGTAATGGATAATTAGTTAATAAATATCACTTCACTTTGTTGTTGTTTTTAATCATATGAGAATGAGGTTTCATTAGCAAGTGCTTCCTGGCTCACTTTCCTCCATAATGATCTTTTCTGGGCTTGCATGTCTTTTTGTATGCCCAGAATATATTTCCCTCAGTTGTATTTGTCTTAATAACTAATCTTCTTCGGTCCTGAGTTCTTGTTGGATAGATCTATTTGTTCACCTCTCCGCCCAGTAGATTTCTAATACGTGTCACATTTTCATCGTCTACCATGACTGAACAAAGATATTCAAAACTGGTCACTTACTGTAATTGCTCTCCTCTGCCTCTGTAACTCTCGTCTTTAGATAAATATATATTTTGCCATATCGGTTGTATTAATTTTTGTTTTTATTGTTTTGAGGTAAAAAAAAAATTTCCACAATGTCCTTCCACTGACTTAGTTTCTCAATTCCCATTTTTGTTGTTGATAACAGTTTCCTCGAAGTTTTTGTATTTCAAGTTCCCCTTTTACAAAGGATTCACATTATTCAGTGTGAATATTTTCTCTAGCATTCCCAATGATGTTTTCAGTACACAAGTTGGACAGATTGGAGAACATGGGTCCCTTGTCTTACCCCCTATTCTATATGAAACGAATCTGTGGTATCATCACATGTTCTCACAGCTGCCTTTTGTTCCATGTTTGTGTGATCTGTATTAGGAATAACTAGAAACACATTTCTTTCATCACGTTTTATAATTCTGTGTTGCAAACACTCGCATTCAAGTGCTTTTGAGGAATCTATAAATTTATAAAGCAAGAGTGCAGATCGAAATTGTACTGTGTTTTTGTATAAATGTCCTCATGTTAAATATGTTTCGCGTGTACCATGTGTCTTCTAAAGCCAGCCTGTACTATGATTGTATTGTTACGAATACAATAGCCCCTCTCCCCCAAAACATATTTACATTTGACATTATTGACCAAATTATTGACATACGTATATAGGAGACATCTGGCATATGTCAGTGAAGCTACAACCATATACGTCGTAGTAAATGTATTACACCATTTTTAGCCCGCCCGCCCCCCCCCCTCCTCTCTCTCTCTCTCTCTCTCTCTCTCTCTCTCTCTCTCTCTCTCTCTCTCTCTCTCTCTCTCTCTCGTTAGTTAGAACGATGTTTTGCCATCGACTTAAGGCTTGTGCGCGCTACAAATCCCACGATAGCTGAAAATCGACAAGACTAGGCCGAATAGACAACTGTCCATGCACTGTTTCACAATGTACTCACAAACATATTTACAGCATGCGTGAGTCTGGTATGCACATATTGGGAATCCTTGTCGGTACCTTGATATTCGTGGATTGTTAAGTGAGACCATGGAGTGTTGGTGTGTGTGTGTGTGTGTGTGTGGTGGGGGGGGGGGGGGGGGGGGAAAGCATGGAGCACGTATGCAGTTAGTAATTTGTCCACAGATTATCCATACTGCACACCGAACCATTCAGTCTATAACGGCTCCGATCCCTTCCTCATTATCTCTCTCTCAGTGTGTAGCGGATAACGACACCCGTTCTGCATTGTTGAGTATTCTTCTTTATCCCCCTTCATATCACTCTTGTCTGGTATCACTCCGTTTGACTAGATGTTCTTGCAGTTTGTCCAAGGTTGCATATTCACAGTCATCGCCTTATCTCTCTTAGGACATTTAGCATACACCCTGAGGTAACAGTGTGCGCTGGAAGTGATGATTTTCAAAGCAAGCCAGTCACAAACATGAAAAAAAAAAACTTAATTAATGACCGTACTACTTTGTCACCATTGCAAGTGTTTGGTGTATGAGGTTGGTTGCTTGCTGAACCCTCTGTGACTGGTTGCTTGCTGAACCCTCTGTGGCTGGTTGCTTGCTGAACCCTCTGTGGCTGGTTGCTTGGTAAACCCCCTGTGGCTGGTTGCTTGGTGAACCCTCTGTGGCTGGTTGCTTGCTGAACCCTCTGTGGCTGGTTGCTTGCTGAACCCTCTGTGGCTGGTTGCTTGCTGAACCCTCTGTGGCTGGTTGCTTGCTGAACCCTCTCTGGCTGGTTGCTTGCTGAACCCTCTGTGGCTGGTTGCTTGCTGAACCCTCTGTGGCTGGTTGCTTGCTGAACCCTCTGTGGCTGGTTGCTTGGTAAACCCCCTGTGGCTGGTTTGTTGGTAAACACTCTGTGGCTGGTTGCTTGGTAAACCCTCCGAGGCTGGTTGTTTGGTAAACCCTCTGGGGCTGGTTGCTTGCTGAACACTCTGTGGCTGGTTGCTTGCTGAACCCTCTGTGGCTGGTTGCTTGGTAAACACTCTGTGGCTGGTTGCTTGCTGAACCCTCTGTGACTGGTTGCTTGCTGAACCCTCTGTGGCTGGTTGCTTGGTAAACACTCTGTGGCTGGTTGCTTGGTAAACACTCTGTGGCTGGTTGCTAGGTAAACACTCTGTGGCTGGTTGCTTGCTGAACCCTCTGTGGCTGGTTGCTTGGTAAACACTCTGTGGCTGGTTGCTTCCTGAACCCTCTGAGGCTGGTTGCTTGGTAAACACTCTGGGGCTGGTTGCTTGCTGAACCCTCTGTGGCTGGTTGCTTGGTAAACACTCTGTGGCTGGCTGCTTGCTGAACCCTCTGTGGCTGGTTGCTTGGTAAACACTCTGTGGCTGGTTGCTTGCTGAACCCTCTGTGGCTGGTTGCTTGCTGAACCCTATGTGGCTGGTGTCATATATTTTTGAAGGGAGTGGGAGATCACTGTAGTGCATGCCCCATCTCTAACAAAAGATGTAGAGCCCCATCCTCTTCTATCTTCAATAACCCCAGAATATGAACCTTGAGTTATCTGCAGGCCTCGTTCTATTAAGTATTGTCTAGGAGATATAGATTATGGCCCTGGTAAGAATGGTAATTACTAACTGGGAATCTGCCCCTTCTCCAATGATTCTGATAGCTCTGGAGCCCCCTTATTGTTTATCAAATCTGAGGAAAGTCTGGAGAATTTTCTCAGCCTGATTTAGATGAAGAAAACATGGATGTTGAGCAGTTGATAGATCTAGAGTCTTTTTATTTCCCCATTCAGTAAGTCATTATGAGTTAATTTATCTTTAAGCAATCAAACACATAATCAATCACATTAGATTTTGACAACATGATGTACAAAGAAGTAGTTGGCACAGATAGGTTTGAACTTGACAAATTAACAGAAGGTCAATTCATGTTAATCATTTATTGACTGGCCTGAGCCTTCTGGTCAGTACATACATCTCTATTGTGATTTACACAAAGTAATAGAACAGTTGCACATTGGACCATTGTCCCAGACAATCAATAACAAGCACCAATATATGAGATGTCAACAAGTGTGAAAACATAGTAAACATTTTGATGTTGTACATATTAAGTATGATAGTGGTGTCTCAACCATAAACATATCAGTGTTCCTATAATTGGATGTGGTTTCTACCTATGAGAAAAGTAACCTGGTGACTGGAGGATTAGGTAAGCCAGGGTCCATTGACTGATGGATCCACTTCAGGTCTGCCCGTATAGCTCCTCTGAAGGCCTCCCCATGCTCTGCTCATAGCCAAGTCATCCTCCCTCTCACTTGTGGTTCATCTCTTTCTCTCGGCTTCCCTCCCTCAGGTCTGATTTAGGTGGCTAATTTGCTGATGTGTTGGGTGGTTGTTGGTATGTAGCCACCAAGATCACTGATGAATATTCGCATAAATATATACATTCCTACCAATACAATAATAAGAAGTAGGTCGGAAGAAATCTAAATTCCTAAAGTAGGAACTAGTTCCCCTCCCCTCCTTTTCTCTCTGAGCTAGTGTTGGGTTAAGTTGGGGTGGTCAGAGATTATCACACGGTGTACGCCTTGTATCAACTGGTTCCTGCTGTATGTAAATTATCATTTGACCGGGGTCAGTGAACGTGTACAGTAAGACATTGACAAGAGTGAGAATATGTCAAGATGCATGTAAATAAATGACATACATTTATAACATTTCTTTCACTAAATGGTGTTTATCGCGTGTTTAAATAATTCTCTGTGTTTTCCCAATTAACTTCTTCTTCTTGTGTCTAATAACTCTCTTCCATTACCTGTTGTTGTTGTGATGTTGAGTGTTGGGTTGTGTGGTGATGAGTGGTGTGGAGTGGTGTTGTGGTTTTAAGTTATGTTGAGTAATGAGTTAAGCTCACTTCGCGTGATGGTGTTCCGCGAAGCACAACTTTCTCATGTGTTGCAGTTCATGTGTGCCCTTATCTAATTAAATTTGACATAAATATAAATATTTATTTCGCCAAACCCTATTAATTCTATAGATAAAGGAGAAAGGAAAGATTGATTTCACTTTCAGCTTTCTAGATTGTAATTAGGCATAGATAAGTCTGTTTTAGAACAAGGCACTTGTTCTAGTACACGAACTGTCTTTTCAGCTGTAGATAGTGATGCATCTTTAACAATGTTTCTGGTGAAATGCACAAGATTGCTTTAGAATCATCACTTCTCACAGTTGTTTAGAATAGAATATAGTAGTGGAATGCACTTCTTAAAGTTAATAATTATCTCTAAGAATATCAGAGATTGTAGTTTCATCGAAGAGAATATTCTGCCCGGGAATGGCTTTGCGTCGTTAGAATCTACAGTCGAGCATTTTTACATTTCAGAGGTTTTAATTAATAATCATACATTTCAATTGACATCACAAACATGGGTTTGCATTACTTGATACTTGATACATCGGGTTCTTAGTCTAATCAAGGGCTAACAAACGTACCTCGGATCCAGACTTTTGCTTTGCCCATTGAATTTTTGGTCACACATTCTTCTCACATCCGTCCATGGAGCGAGTTCAGACAAAAGTGCGGGCTTATTAACATTTCTGATGAAATAGTAATATATGTTAATTATGCACTGGCGCGAAGGCGGTCATGTGGTTTTCCTATCCAATGGTTTTCTGAGCTTGGTCTGATGAAATCTTTCCAAGAATCCACGTCATTTGTCACTTGTTCAGTTCCAGTTTTGATGTTAAGTTTTAAGTCCCAATCTCCAATTGCGTTTGTGAAGTCAATTTCTTTTAATGTTGTTTCCTCTTTTTGCGGCAGTTGTTGGTAATGAATAATGTTGGCTGCGTTATGCCACAGCTGGTTGCTTGGTAAACCCCCTGTGGCTGGTTTGTTGGTAAACCCTCTGTGGTTGGTTTCTTTATGAACCCTCCGAGGCTGGTTGTTTGGTAAACCCTCTGTGGCTGGTTGCTTGCTGAACCCTCTGTGGCTGGTTGCTTGGTAAACACTGTGGCTGGTTGCTTGGTAGACCCCCTGTGGCTGGTTTGTTGGTAAACCCTCTGTGGTTGGTTTCTTTATGAACCCTCCGAGGCTGGTTGTTTGGTAAATCCTCTGTGGTTGGTTTCTTTATGAACCCTCTGAGGCTGGTTGCTTGCTGAACCCTCTGTGGCTGGTTGCTTGGTAAACACTCTGTGGCTGGTTGGTTGGTGAACCCCCTGAGGCTGGTTGCTTGCTGAACCCTCTGTGGCTGGTTGCTTGCTGAACCCTCTGTGGTTGGTTGCTTGGTAAACCCTCTGTGGCTGGTTGCTTGGTAAACCCCCTGAGGCTGGTTGCTTGGTGAACCCTCTGTGGTTGGTTTCTTTATGAACCCTCCGAGGCTGGTTGTTTGGTAAACCCTCTGAGGCTGGTTGGTTGCTTGGTGAACTCTTTGTGGTCGGTTGCTTGGTGAACCCTTTGTGGTCGGTTGCTTGGTGAACCCTTTGGGGCTGGTTGCTTGGTGAACCCTCTAAGGCTAGTTGCTTGCTAAACCCTCTGAGGCTGGTTGCCTAGTGAACCCCCTGAGCCTGGTTGCTTGGTGAACCCTCTGGAAGGTTGAATAAGTGTGATACTATGGCTTTCCCGGTCGGTTTGCCGGTATCGTTGATTGGTTTAAAGACTTCCGTTCGAGCTCGTTACCGAAGTAACATTTTCAAGGTGACTGTCGAGTAGCTATCATTACCGTCTTCAAGGTCACAAAGCAAGACGTTCTTGAGACTTGAATTATGCGAGAAAGGCATATTGGCATGCAAGACCTGGTCTAGAACATCACATTTTGGAAGAGGCATATATGGGTGAAACCATGGCTTGCACACGAGGACTGACTGTAGTTAAGACATATTGGTAATGTTTACAAGTATTCTACAGATTTTAGCTCTCGTTGTCAACAGAATGCAACCTGGTGTTCGTATATATGAGTATGTTTATCCTTTGCAGTCTGCAAAAATATTACATTTCATTTGTGAAGGTCGGGAGATAATAGAAGACAGTACAGTGCATCACCTACTTGGATCCACGTACCCGTAGCCGCTTCAGCCAACTACTTGTGGCATGTCATCACTTTTGATTCTGTGTGGGTTGTCATCTCTCTCGATTCTGTATGGGTGCATGTCATCGTAATAATGGCTATCGCCAGATAACACAAAGCCCATTCCCAACCGCCACCTGCTGCATGACGTATTGCTTCAGGCAGTGTTAGTTTATGGTAACTTCAACCTCCACGCCCAGGATTCAGCAGTGGCGACCGTTGTCTGGCGAATATCACGCACACATTTCTTCGACATGCACATAAAACAGGTCTAGGTTGTTGATTTGTGCACTTCCTTCTACCCGCTTACACTCAACTTAACATAAAACAAAGTTCCGTAGTAGGTAGTGATTGTGGGTATGTCTTGTATTTTTTTTTTTTTTTTTTATTTGCATGTCCTTCACATGACGTAGCAGTCAACCCAAGCATTTTGGCTGTTCGTGATTCCTGGGCAAGTTTTACGTTCAGTAGTTTGCCATTGCTTTCTGAACGACCGGCACCTATACCTTTTTTTTCCTCGAAAAAACCAGCACCGCCGTCTTTCGAACCTGGGTATACGGGATTAGGAATCGCGTCCGTAACATCTTCGCCACGGAGCGCGTGTCTTGTATTTTTTTTAATGTTGCATATCCCTTACAGGAAGTTGCAGTCAACACCAGCATTTTCAGCTGCTGTTGACGTACTAAGCAAGTTTTTAAATTCAGTAGTTTTCCATTGCTTTCTGAACGACCGGCTCAAATACCCCGTAAGTTACCAGCGCGGCGCGAACCACTGCCGATTCTCGCAGCTGCTGTTTTCCCCCACGTGGATATACGGGATTACGAACAATATCGCTAACGCCTTGGTCAGGAAGACCGGCTAGTATTGGGACCATCAAATGGTATAGGTCTGAGTGCACGGAAGAATGGATAACCAGCCTATCCCTGGTGTGGTGATAGCGAGAGCTGACAGAACTCTCGTCCGACCGCGTTCTTACCTTTTATCAGTGTATTGTCATAACCATTACACCAACGCGCCCGCTACTCGACTAAAGATGCTAATATCGTTTGTGTTACAGGCTTAATTGATTACAATGGTTCCCAGATTTTCAGGCACGTGACCGTTGTTCCTTAGTCTATATCCTTTAGTTTACACAAATACAATTTTTTTTTTTTTAATTTGGTTTTTTTCTTTTTGGATAGCTTATTTGAACTCGAACATAGTCCACACTGGATTGATTTTTGCGTGTGGGATAGCTTTCCCTATTACCAGTGTCCCTTGCCACCAGGCGAAGCCACTCGGACTTCAGAGGTACTCGTATTTTTATCGTTGTCTGTTGTCTTGTTTTTTTTCTTCCTGATCCCTAAACCAGTACTGTTTGTCGGTACTTTGATGTCCTTTGATTTGTGTGCGCGTAAGCGTAATGTATTTATTTATTATGGTTTGTTTAGTCGAGATCTCATGGAGCATACTACGTTAATATTCCTCTCTGCGGGCATTAAGGTATGCTTGTCATTATTCTGTTGATAGGTGTGGTTGGGAGATTCAACAGCCTTCGACCCCCATTAAGAAATATTTGAGATTCTAAATCGCACCTCTTAATTTATAATGTTAGATTCTGAAGTTTGCGGGATTTCTCACATAATGAGCGACACTAATTTTATTTTTAAAATCAAAAAACCCGATCTTCTTGTCAACAACCATAAAGTGTCATTTTGCTCTTTCTTATGCACCTGAAACAGGTGTCGAAGGATTCATTGCAGAAGATGTCAACAGTCAGAAGTGAGAATGGCTTTGGCAGACGCCTTCTTTTATTCGACAAGAGATTTATCTGCCCGTTGGTGAATGGAAGTAACATGGCTGCTGGGTCTTCAGTTCGTTTAGTCTTGCCTGTTGCACCGTGGGTGTTGGGGTACCGCGGGATCCTATCTTATTTTAATTTCACACATACGTGTTTGTGTGTCCTTTACTCAGACTGGTGAGAAATCTCAGATGGTTTGAACTCTGATTTCCACGATTGCTTCGTGTCTTGCCACATTTACACCTGTACACTACCAGGTCTGGAACAATAATGCCTGTGAACTATGGGCAAAAGTAGTGGTGACGTGGCCGAAAAAAAGCTATTTTTTCTGGTTAGCATTAAATCAAATGGTCGATGCAATGCACACCCAGAATTGTCTTGTAATCTTAATATCAAACAATATCAAACAATGGCTGTAATGCATCACCAGAACTCCATATCTTATAATATTTATATCAGATAATGGTTGCAGTCGGTTTACATAAATCTTTATCTTTATATCAAGTAACATTGGATATCCAGCACTCAGTTTCTTATGATGTTTAATGCCATTTCAATGTACCTCTTGTAATTTTTTTTATATCATTGCATATCCAACATTCTGTCCCTTACTGTCGTTAATCAGTTGCGATAGATCTTTTGCTATCTCTTCTTCTTGTTATTTTTACATCACATAATGGTTGCAGAGGTTCTCCAGAATCTGACTCATAACGACTATTTTTTTGCATATCCTTTTTACAAGGCATCGCAGTCAACACCAGCATTTCTGCCGCTGTGATCTCTTGGCAAGTTTACAATCAGTAGTTTGTCATTGCATTCCGAACGACCAGCACTGACGCCAACGCGAAACCAACGCAACACGGTCTGCTGCCAAATCCCGAGCAGCTATGTTTCAAACTCGGGTATACGGGATTATGAACTGCGTCCGTAAGCTCTCCGCCACTGAGACGGCCATCACAAATTACACCAAAAAAATAAAACTAAAACGTCATATCACTGGCCGCCATTACTAGTAGTGAACAATTTGAAATGTCGGTTTCCGATACTGCCTCTCTTCTCTTAAGTATTAATAAGAGCCAGTTCTAATATAAGGGTGAAATAAATGTCGGATATAGGCCCATGATAAACTGTACCAATATGTGCAGCGTGCACTTTCTGCTTTGTGCAGTCATCTTCCTATGGTATCATGTTCACTGCCACCTGGCATAGGTATGCATGCGTCTGCACTGATCATGGTCTCGGCTGTTCTGGTAAGTCTGTTCATATTCCTCCATGCCACCATCTGTCTGTCTAGCATCTTTTCTCTTGGTCCGTCCCTATCTTTTCTACCTTTGATATTTTATATTGTCAATGTGTTTTCCAATGCCCATTTTCTCATTAGAAGACCAAAGAACATTGTCTCGTTATTCTATTTTTGTATACTGTTCTACTTTACCTAGCCCTTCTCAGGCACTAGTTGTTAGTTACTCTGGCAGTCCAAGGTATTTATAGCATGCATTTCAAAATACCCAAAGAGTAAGTAGCCTACAGACATGAGTGTACATCGCGGTACTACCAGGTCACTGTACCAGTAACCGAATGAACTTCTGGTCAAAAAACGGTAGTTTCCCGCCAAGTAGAACATTCTACAGCCACGGGGTGTTTCATTTATGTTCATGACATTTGGCCGATGGCTTACAGTGAGCAGATGCCCACACTGCTGAGCCACCTCGGCGAGTTGTGGTCGCCGTGTTTACAGAAGCTTAAACCCCGCGTGACTGCCTCGAAGTCAGCGCTCTGCCGGTAGATTTACCTCGGCTCCAAGTTTGATATTTCTGGGCCGCGCTTTTTTTTTTTTTTTTTTTTTTTGCGCTCGCTCGTTTTGAACTCAAGAGTAGTCCGTACATACTACTTCTAGTAGAGCTGGACTGAATTTTGCGTGTAGATTAGCTTTCCTTATTAAGTCTCCCTCGCCATCGAGCGAACCCACACCGAGTTCAGAGGTACTTGTAATTTACGTCCCCAAGTCAAGGACGATAAGTCAATATTTTAGTCCAGCTGTCCTGTATACGGCGGAGAGATATTATACATACAGACCTACAAGAACTTGGAATCAACGACTGGCAAGAGAAGGTCAAACCAGAGAGACGAATGGAGACAGCTTGTATCTGCAGCAAAGAACCTCAATGATTCGGAATACTGAAGAAAAAGAACTGTCCTGTATAGGGATTGAACCCCTAACCTCGGCATCAGCATACCGGATGTTTAAGAACACGCATTCTTATCCATTCGGCCATGCTGACCTACGTGCGGAGTTCTGTTTGAAATTCTCGTTTCTCTGCCCATATACCAATTGCCAGTTATTTAGTATTACTGCCACTGATACATCGCTGGTAGTCGCCGTGGCCGATAGGATGAGAGATCTAGCTCTTAAACTTCCCATGTGCTTCCGGGCACTCTCCCGCTGTTTATACTTCACCTCGACACCGCAAGGTACAAGAGGAACACGATGAGATGAGAGCTGAATAGCGGGGTCAGGGGTTCAATATCTACACCAGCATTCAGTTTGACTTCAACGGTGTCCACTCGTTCAGGAAGCAGTGCCAAACCACTGAACGTACAAGTGCCTGGGCATCCAAACTGGGGTTGGTGGGAATGTCCTGCAAAGGATATGCAATATTTTTTTTTTTTTGCCATATCCCTTACAGGACGATACAGTCAACATCATCATTTTTCAGCTACTGTTGATGTACTAAGCAAGATTAAGCTCAGTAGTTTGCCATTGCTTTCTGAGCGACCGGCTCACATACCCCTAAGTTACCAACGCTACGAGAACCGCTACCGATTCTCACGCAGATTACGTTACTCATGAGAATATACGGGATTACGGAGAAAGACGTTAACCCCTAGGCCAGGAACCATTTTAATACATCAGTTAAATTCACACAAGAGGCAACATTGCGGTTATAGACACATTTCAAGCGAACGAAAGAAGATGAATTATAATACATTGCTATTCTCCAGTATTTTCAACCACAGTACGCCCTGTTTGTATGTCTTTTTTCAGTACGTCACAATCAACCCCAGCATTTTTAGCTGGGTGATTTACTAGGCAATGTATACATTCGGTATTTGCCATTGCTTTTTGAACGATCGACACTCAACCATGAAAACTCAGCGCGAGGTGGTCTGCTTCCAAATCGTCCGCGGTTGATATCGAAGCCTCGAATCGATATGTAGGGGAATTGGGGGGGGGGGGTGTTCACCACCTCTTCGCCGCAGCGCCGAGCTGCATATTTCCCATTTGCAACAGTATCTCTACAGCTCAAAGCCACTACAAAGACAGCGATACCACTCGACCGCGTGCTGTGAGCCTGTTTGTGTGTACCCAGATAATTCCCCTGTATATTTTTCTTGCTGGCAGGAGTTGCCTTTCCCTGGCAGGCTGAACTGGGAAGAATCCCACAGGCCGTAAAAACGCCGCAGATATCCGGCGTAGCTGCCACTCATCAAGGTTGGGCACTCTGGTCTCTTCTGCCAGGGAATTCTTTCTTTTACTGGAATACATGTGACTGTTGCACAGCAGTGTCATGGAGAGAACGAACGAACTTTATTTTCAAAGGATCGCAAATTGGGCGCGCAGGCCTGTCTCTTCTGGTCTCATCTGCCAGGGAATTCTTTCTGTTACTAGAATATATGTGACAGTTGCACAGCAGTGTCATGGAGGGAAAGTACTAACTTTATTTTCAAAGGGGCAGTAATTAGGCACGTGGAGTCTCCGTGGCGAAGTGGTGAAGCCGTTTAACTCGGGGCTCCGAAGGTTGTGGTTTCGATTCCGGGCCGCGTCCTAAATTTCACGAGTGAAATTTTTCGGAGACTGCTATGGGTCGTTACTAGAGATACGGAGTTCGTGCTTTGTGCGACGCTTACCGCGCTGCGGAAAGAGACTGGGCCATATGGGATTTAAAAAAAAAAAAACAGGCGCAAAGAAGTTGACCCTGTCGACTTTTAAGGGACTTTTAGACATTAGACACAGCATATAGGTCTTTTTACATTCGGTCTTTCCAATCACTCATCTTTCGTATATCAATTATTTATTGTGCATGTTACATCCACATAGAAAAAAAAATTGTCAAATAAATGTTGTGAACATAAACTGTGCATATTACCATGTTATTATGCGACAAACAGGCAGGTAGACACACAAACATGCTTAAGCACATACATGCAAACATCATTTACACAAGCTATCATTATGCACAACACAGAACTCAACACAGAAATACACACCCCCTCGCATACATATATACTCGCTCACAATCACAAACCCACCAACACACATTTACTTATACAAACATCCTCTCTCTCTCTCTCTCTCTCTCTCTCTCTCTCTCTCTCTCTCTCTCTCTCTCTCTCTCTCTCTCTCTCTCTCTCTCTCTCTCTCTCTCTCTCACACACACACACACAGCGAAAGAGGAGAGATTTATCTCCTCTTTTTTTTAAACACTTGATTTCTCAGTGTTATATGCTGCGTTTTTGTGAAACAAAGCATAAACTAAATATTGTTGAGATATCCCACTATAGCTTATTGTTTCCCTATGTTTGAGAAACCGATTATCTACTCTGATACATTGGTGATTATGTCCGTTCCCGTTAAAAGTGTGTCTGTCCGTGCGGCGAATTATGCAATCCATCCTCCTATGAATGAGTTCATTAATTGCCTCATCAGGGTTGGTTGAAGGCATTTGTTGCATTATGAGATTCGTCTTGAACTCAATTGTAGTTTCTACTCGTGCTGATACTTCTAGTAGTGCACTGGACTGATTATTGCGTGTTGATTAGCTTTCCCTATTTTCAATGCCTCTTGCCATCTGGCGAACGCACTCCAACTTCTGAGGTGCTTGTAATTTACGTCCCCAAGCCAAGGACAAGTCAACATTTTGGTCCAGCTTATCAGTGTAAAGGTTTACCCCGCTACCTCGGCATCAGTGCACCGGAAGAAGAGCGAGCGCTCTTATACATTCGACCATACTGACCCGAGCATTGGGAGATGAAGAAAAATAAGACTGCAACAAGACCAGGACTACAGGGTTACTGTCCACCATGGAGCTGTTGCCATTCACAAACAGATCCGACCAACCCGTCTTGAATTATCATGTAGCAGGTTCTTTGCTGAACGGCACCCCGTCACAGCCCGTCGTCAAAGATTCTGGAGTCCTTTGTCAGTTCCCTGCTTCATGCATGCTCATGCCCAGGGTGTCTTCAATGTTCTGTTGCCATCTTAGTGCTGGTCACCCGCTGTTTCTTCCTGGACACATGAAAGCAACATTCTTGTCTTCCTGGGCACATGAAAACAATATTCTTGTCTTCCTGGGCACATGAAAGCAACATTCTTGTCTGCTTGGGCATATGAAAGCAACATTCTTGTCTTCCTGGGCACATGAAAGCAACATTCTTGTCTTCCTGGGCATATGAAAGCAACATTCTTGTCTTCCTGGGCATATGAAAGCAACATTCTTGTCTTCCTGGGCACATGAAAGCAACATTCTTGTCTGCTTGGGCATATGAAAGCAACAATCTTGTCTTCCTGGGCACATGAAAGCAACATTCTTGTCTTCCTGGGCATATGAAAGCAACATTCTTGTCTTCCTGGGCATATGAAAGCAACATTCTTGTCTTCCTGGGCACATGAAAGCAACATTCTTGTCTTCCTGGGCACATGAAAGCAACATTCTTGTCTTCCTGGGCACATGGAAGCAACATTCTTGTCTTCCTGGGCACATGAAAGCAACATTCTTGTCTTCCTGGGCACATGAAAGCACCATTCTTGTCTTCCTGGGCACATGAAAGCACCATTCTTGTCTTCCTGGGCACATGAAAGCAACATTCTTGTCTTCCTGGGCACATGAAAGCAACATTCTTGTCTTCTTGGGCACATGAACGCAACATTCTTGTCTTCCTAGGCACACGAAAGCAACATTCTTGTCTAGGCTCCTGCGATTTTTATCATGATTCATCAAGTGGTTGTATCTTACATTACATTGTCTAGGATTTTGTATCCTTTTATTCAAACTTCCCGTAACAGCCTGTGGTTTATATATCAAACTATAGTTAAAATATGAATTCGGTAGTTTTCCTTTTAGAGCCCTTATAATTTAATTTATAATACAACATGGCTGCTTTCATATTAGCAGTTTGTAAGTCATAACTGTGACAGGGACGCAGAGGTGTTTCCAAGGCACCAGGGCCGGGTTATATACTGGCCAATACCTATTGAAGCGTCCTCGTCGAGCGTCCTGGGCAACAGGTCCCTTCGGGGTCCTGGCTAAAGTCAGTAGGATCGCCGATTAATCCGAAGTCGGAGAGTGTCTGCCTGTACGGCGAGGAACCACCAGTCTCCATACCAACAAGCCAGACATGGGACAACGGATACTCACTCAAACCTCAGGTCCTGTATGACATCACACTGATGTTGGGCAACAGGATGCCTTCATCCCACATACAGGACTTCGCGTTGGAGCTCAAGCCAACGAACACAAGCAAACATAACTATGACAAACTTTTATTTCCCATTTTCCGCCATCCATTTTCACTTCCTCCAAACCTACTTTGTTTGGCACTGAATCTGTTAAGAATTTTTTTTTTTTTTTTTTTTTTTTAGATCCGCAGGTAACGCTATAACCTACCATGCATGTCGTAAGAGGCGATTAAAGTGGGTTGACGTGGGGTTGGCTACCCTGTTTCGAGAAAACCAGCTGCAAATTCCAACCAACCAATATCTAGTTTAAATATAGAGAAAGAAACAATAATTCAGCCAGCCACAGTGAAAGGGGGAATCTTCTGGAAGGAGTATGCTGCCATGCAGAGAAAATTGCAAGGAATCTACCGCCGATTCCTTTCGTCCTATTGGAGTGGCGTGGCATCTGAAATGTTAGATTTATTTATGATTTGCGAAAGACGGTATGGGATTAGCATTTAGGGACTATGCGAAACAATACGGGACGGGGGAAGCAACAAGCTTGCCAACACAGGCGAAAAAGTACTGGCCTCGGACTATACTGAGCAAGATCTCTCCCATGGAAGAATGCCCTAATGCTACCTAAAGATGCAGAGAATGCTGCAAAAATACTGGGAATCCGAATTCTGAAATAATATAAGCATTTAGAAAATTTAAGTGAGCACGTATGTGATTCGGTGTTAAGAACCAACAAATGATTTTAAGTCTTAACAGTCAAGCCGATCGACTTCATTGCACCGTGTTTTATCCCATACGGCTCGGTCTCTTTCCGCAGGGCGGCCTGCCGAAAGCGTCGCACAAAGCACAAACTCCGTAGCCCCAGCGACGACCCCCAGGAGTCACCGAGAACAATGCACTCATGAACCGAAAGACGTAGCCGGGAATCGAATCGTCATCCGTCAGAGCACGAGCCAGACGGTAAATAATTGTGACGCAGGAATTATGCCGGCTCCCTGGCCGAGAGGTTAGCAGCTTTCTCCGTAACACCGAATACTCTAGTGGTTGACGTGAGTGCAGGAGAATTGGAAGCGGTTCGAGTCGCACCAGTGACTTATGAAGAGTATTGAGCCGGTCGCTCAGAAAGTCGTGGCGTGCTGATGAGCGTAATCTAGCCTAGGAATCAACATACAGCTGAAAGATGCTGATGTTGACCGCAATATCCTGAAACAGGATGGAACCCCCCCCCCCCCAAAAAAAAAATAATAATTTATGGGCACCTAACAAGACATTTTGATGGTGTTTAAAGGCCAGCTATTGGAGTTCATGACTCCGTAGCTCTATCGACGACCAACGCGAGAAGACTACACCCGTGAACCGAATGGCGGAATCCGGAATAGATCCTACATCCTTCGGAGCGCGAGGCAGACGGCTTAACCACTTCGCCAGGGTGGTGTTGTATTAACACAACAGATGATTTAATAACGTTTCTGTGTTTTACAAAATAGATGGTTTAATAACGTTTCTGTGTTTTACAAAATAGATGGTTTAATAACGTTTCTGTGTTTTACAAAATAGATGATTTAATAACGTTTCTGTGTTTTACAAAATAGATGATTTAATCAAGTGTCTGTTTTACAAAATAGATGATTTAATAACGTGTCTGTGTTTAACAAAATAGATGATATAATAACGTGTCTATGTTTAACAAAATAGATGATTTAATAACGTGTCTGTTTTAACAACATACAGTAGATGATTTAATAACGTGTCTATGTTTAACAAAATAGATGATTTAATAACGTTTCTGTGTTTAACAAAATAGATGCTTTAATTAAGTGTCTGTGTTTTACAAAATAGGTGATTTAATCGCGTGTCTGCGTTTAACAAATTAGATTATTTAATAACGTATCTATATTTAACAAAAAAGCTGATGTAAAAACGCGCGTGTTTAACAACAAAAAATGATTTAATAATATGTCTGTGTTTAACAAAATAGGTGATTTAATGACGTCTCGGTGTTTAACTAAAACGATGTTTTAATATCCTTTTTAGGATGCCCATTTGCTTTTATATTCCTACGTGTTAACAATAAAACAGAAGACTTGAATGTATCGCCCAGTGAAGGATGTAGGGCAGAAATTATGACCGCTGTACACTGAGTTGAAATACGACCAAAGCATATTTTCTGCTACAGCTTAGCTAACTTCACACATGTGCAGTTATTTAGTTCGTTGTTCTTGTATTTATGGGACAGGAAAACGAAAGTGCCTCTTCAGTAACATACCGTGCCATTCATGGTTATATCGTTTATTACTAGGGTCTTCTAACGTTCATTATTTTCGTTTATTCTAGCTCATGATTTCTTTCATATCCTGCAAGAACTTCATGTTTCGCATATATCGGCGCGGTTTACAACTTTCCACATTAACACATACAAATCCACTAACCATGGGTGAATTTTATTTGTTCTTTTTGAGTTTCCTCTACCTCATCCGGCACCGTTATTATTTTTCTTCTTAAAATCAGAAGACTGCTCCTCGTTCGTCAGCCTTGACCCTTTAAGTGTCTGGTGTGTTTGATGCCCAGACCTTCACTTGTAGCCGGCTGTCTTTCGCTAGTCTCTGTCTTCCAAGCTACTGACTTAATAAAAACAACTTCCACTTGGCCTCCCGGCTAGTTATTTATTAATCTGATGGGAATACGTGGGGAAGGTCATGTCAAAACAAATTAAATGGACGCCAGGCAGCAGCGCACTGGACTGGGCCGAAGTATCCATTGACCGTTGGCAAGGCTCCGGGCGCCAGTGAAGGCTCGGCTTGTCCGGCTCCGGTAAATTGCTGCCACCTGTGGAGTGAAACCTAAGGGAGAAATCCCTCAAGTGAACAGCGTGGAGAGAACTAAGGCAGCTGACATTAAGCACTGTGGAGATTTAGTCATACTGAAGCAAATAAGCTGCGTTTAGTGATTCCCTGTAAGGCAGAACAGGTAACAAGAACAATCTCAAAGAAATGTTTTAAGAAAGTACTCAGTAACTGTACCAAGAAGGCAGACACCAAATGCGAATTATAACACTGAAATGAGCAATAAAGAATTGTTCAACCAGCTTGCAATAACAAAGCATACAATGTCATTTATACAAATAGCAAGGACAAACACAGAACAATACAAGAAGACGCAACATCTTAGAATGTCTTAAAACATAATTAAATCCAGTTCATAAATTTAAGAAGTACTTATGGATCGAATATCCTTGCTGGCAATAGTTGAAACTTAACGTCTTTGGGGCAACCGGATACACTTGTGAAAAGAATTGGCCAGACCTCGTAGTTAGAATCATAATGTGCTGAAATGACTGTTGCGGTAAGTTAGATAACGTAAAGATTACAAATGATGTTATCATCAACGTGTGCCATGTCGATATGCTTGGGTGGTCATGTTTCGCCATCTAACACGATCACCAGAGTCGTGGATCAGCTCCATATTCTTATTTCGACCATGCCATGCGGCCAAGCCATCCAGATATTTACCGTTTTGGCTTCCCTTTGTTCTTTTCCCGTCAATCTTGCCAGTTGTCACCATCAAGTTCTTTAGTGTATTTCTTCTCATAACGTGTCCAAACAATTGTGTCTACGTCTAATTTCTCTAATCAATTAACGGTTTTCATCTGCTTCAGTCTTGTTTCCTGTAAAAGAGGATGATATCATGCAAGAATGATTTACACATATACAAGATTGATTTTGTATGACTAGGGAAGCGAAATCAAACTAAACCCAGTCATGTATAGTTCTCCTTCTGCTGCCTTTAACTTCTCACTGGGCATAGTCCCGCAACCAAGCTCTTTGTAGACTATAATTGCTTGGATTGTGCAGATGAAATTTACTACAGGATGAGGTGGCCGGTCTCCCGCCAACCCTCCTTAGTCGCCTCTTGCGGCATTCATGATAAGTTGTAGTGGTTTCCCTATGGGCCCTGGTAACACACGGGCGGCTTATGGTTGTTAGTGTGTTCAAATTCTGCGCAAGTCTTGGCTAGACTGTCCGTTCTTTCATGCTGTCATCGAGGAATTGCTTTGTCTGCTTCTTCGCCGCCTGCCGATCGTTAACTATAGCCTAAGCCCTGGGGAATCTTTTCAACACGAAAGAATATGTATAACGGCCCCAACCGGCTGGTTTTTAACGCTTCTTCTTCTTCTTCTTCTTCCTCTTCTTCTTCTTCTTCTTCTTCTTCCTCCGATGGGACTTCGGCATGCATTTGGGTTTGTTTGCTCTAGATCAGTGGTTCTCAATCATTTTTGGCCCATGCACCCCTTCACCATATGTTTAGAATGTCATCACCTCCCCCCCCCCCCGTATTTCCTCCCTATAAATGCCCCTACACAGTATATGTAAAAATGGAAGCTAAATTTAATAACACATACTAGTCTAGATGTCTACATAAAACGTGATTTTTTCAGAAGGGCGAGAAGTACAGAACCGTAAAGTATGGAGAGGAAAAACAATATCAAGTAATCGGTTATTCTATTAACGCGATCTTGAAATAATCTTAATTCTCCCCCCCCCCCCCCCCCAACCCCAAATTATCTCCCCCCCCCCCCCCCCCAAAAAAAAAAAAATCGGTTGAGAACCACTGCTCTAGATAGGTTCCATACAAGATAGCGAGCCGCGGTTTTTTTTTTTTTTTAAATATATAACTGTTCCTCTAACAGTGTTGCCAGGGATGCGGCCGGTATAGCCTACTCTTTGCAGTTTCCAACTTTCGTGCGATTTTTAGCGTGCATAGCGCGCGCCCGCGGTTTTGACGTTTCAATACTGGCAAGCGTTATTGTTTATATTCTGCATGTGTATTTTACCTTCCTTAGTAAAGCCATTTGTTTCATGCACAACTTGTTATATGTTAAATGCGTTTTATGAAATTCGATTTCGAAAGTCCAGCTGCCCATTCTTTTGATCTGTGTTGTGGTGCTGTCTGTTTCCTGGACCCGTGATTTGAGATGTTTGATGTTTCTGAGTTATACCTCGCTAAGTTTGTCATATCTGTTTCAGTGTTATTTTAACTACTTCATACTTCTATTATTTTCTACTTCTATTATTATCTATTATCTTATTACTTTACATACTACATACCCCTGTTTAACAGGTTTATTACTTTAACTACTCTATATATCTTTTTTAACATTGAGAAGGCAATTTATTACCATTAAAAAGTGAACTCTGTAAATATAAAGTAAGAACAAACGGGGACTCGTTCCCATGTGCAGGTTGAACGAGAAAGACGTAGAGAGAAGAGAACCCACTAAAAACAGCGCACACTCTTTACCAAAAGCCTGCTGAGCACAAGATTGAGATTGCAAAGCCCACACGGGTTTATGTTTTGGCGTTAGGGTGGAACTATCAACGGGGTCATGTATTCCAGAGAATACCAGAGCCTCCCTTGCCGCTGTCGGTTTTGTTCTTGAATCTATTGTAAATAATTACAAGGGCTAGGGTGTTTGGGTATGCTTTCTTGGTGTTCACAGCACTGTTTCAGTCTACAAAACAAATTTTCAGTTCTCTCTCTCTCTCTCTCTCTCTCTCTCTCTCTCTCTCTCTCTCTCTCTCTCTCTCTCTCTCTCTCTCTCTCTCTCTCTCTCTCTCTCTCTCTCACAGACACACACACACACACACACACACACACACACACACGCAGTCGCCATAAGTTTGCTTATATCCAACGCTGAAATGTTGACGTAGAAAGTTACACGATCCTGGGTGGAGGGTGGGTGTTGAGTCTTTTTGCTGGCTTATTTGTGTTGGCTTCAGTGAGTACATCTCGACGATGAGCTCCAGCGATCAGCTTACCCTTTGACACGTATATCATGTTGGGCATGTCTTAATTCTAGGATTGACAGCTTCGCAAGAACAAACATGACTATGTGGTGGTGCCTTCTTGTCAAGCACAAACAAATAATATTATTCAATTGTTGCATGGCCTCTGCAGGAATTTAAAGTATCTTAATGAAGAAAAGTCTGCATCTGTGACTAGGGATTAGTGAACCAGTTAATTTCCTGCCACAGCGGGTCGAGAGTTCGGAATCAGCCGCGACCGATTTGGTAGCAGGCCGCTCTGCGTTGATTTCGGTGGTATGAGCGTCAAGCGTGCAGAAAGCATGGGCAAACTACTGAGTAAAATTGCATAGTAAGTCACAAGGAGCCAATAAATGTTGGGGTTGATTGCAACATCCGGCGGAAAAAAAAACATGCAACTAATATTTAATGAACAGTTGTAAATATTGAATCAGAAACAGTTGAGTTATATATCCACCACATGGACTAATAAAAACTAATGACACTCCTGCAAAGAAGATGGAGAGATCAGCGTGGATATCATAACGGATCGAGTTAAACACATAAAATACAATAAATAACAATAACACTGTGCATCTCATTTATAATCACAAGAGCTGAATCGAAATCAACGTAAAATGTACAGAAACAAAAAGTCATAAAGTAAATCATCTTCATCGACATTGTTAATGTAACTCCTCCAAGGGACTAATCGTTTGTTCACAAGGTAGGACAGACGGTCGTGTTTTACCGGGGGAATATTATTAGGTAGGACAGTCGGCCCTATGTTACCGGGGACCAAATTATCACATAAGACAGTCGACCCTATGTTACCGGGGACCAAATTATTATCTAAATCAGTCGACCCTATGTTACCGGGGACCAAATTATTATCTAAATCAGTCGACCCTATGTTACCGGTTACCAAATTATTATCTAAGACAGTCGACTCTATGTTACCGGGGACCAAATTATTATCTAAATCAGTCGACCCTATGTTACCGTGGACCAAATTATTATCCAAGACAGTCGACTATGTTACCGGGGACCAAATTATTATCTAAATCAGTCGACCCTATGTTACCGTGGACCAAATTATTATCCAAGACAGTCGACTATGTTACCGGGGACCAAATTATTATCTAAATCAGTCGACCCTATGTTACCGTGGACCAAATTATTATCCAAGACAGTCGGCTCTGTGTTCCCGGAGCCCATAATGTGAAATCATTAGTGAACACAGAGTCCATGTTGATTTACCAGGTCTAACATGCTTACAATGAATAGTAACACCGCCATAAACCAAATGTGACGTAAGACACGGCTGAGGCGGGTTGCCTATCTCAGGCAGAAAACGTTGACTGTAATATCGAACCAGTCATGAGCAATTCTTGAGACATAAAGAGATAAGCGAGTCATGGAGGATCTCTCATTAGAAGGACACGATGTGGAAATAGGTTAATGTATGTCTACTTTTGGAATGACAAGGAAAGAGCTACACGGGGTAGCGAGTTTGGGATGAGATTGTTGATTTCATATATGCTTCATTTGGGGATACAAGGGATGAGAAGAACGATGATGACAGAGTAGGTTAATGTTAGTCTACAGACAGGGACAGAAAGATTTATTGTTCAGCCAGTTTGCAGGAACATCCGGTATGCAGAACTGATAGAAAAAATAACCGCATAGTACACACTGGTATCTACGCGTAGTTAGGAGTTAGAGACAGAACTGGGTAATATGGACAAGTCATGGGAGGAACTTCAAGTGTTAGCATGGTGAGTTGGGAGTGAGATAACTTTGGGCGTGTCCTCTACTGGGTGATACAGGGCTCTGGCGGGACTGTGATTTTCCTATCGGTATAACCGGGGTTAAGGCTGCCTCGTAAAATAAGAATGTCATAAATGTGATACTGGAATAATAATTACACATTTAAAATTTACTTTTTTTTCCTGAATAATGCGAATGAATAATTTTCTGGGAAGGATGGATGACGAAAGGGAAACTTACTCCACTTACTTACACGACCTAGCCAATACTTCACTATGTACGGAAGAACTGTCATGGAGATTACCTTCTGTATCCATGGCGACCACATTGCTAGGGTGGTATCCCTTCTGTTAGAAGTCGCTGTAATCACTGTGGACAGTTTCATTAACATTCTCCTGCATTTCCTGCTCTACCGACTTATCCTATAACACACGGACTCTTCACTTCTTGACTTGCGAGCCTCGCGGACCATAATCTGCGTCATAGCTTTCACTCACACTTTTGTGTCTGTTTATCTTCCTCATTTTCTTCACCTCTCCCACCCCCCATTCCCTCCCCTTAACTATTTTTAAAATATTTCTGAACAGAAGAAATGTGTCGTTTGTTTTAAAGTGTACAAAAATGTTATTTTAGAATTTGGCTATGAATCCAAGGCATTTGGCTGTTAGTTATTATTATTTGCTAGTCCCTAAACGCTATTTATAAATTGTATACAGAAGCCATCTCTCCAGTATGTGAATACAATAAACACGCTGGTTTCTTCAGCCACAAAGACATAAAACGCATGAAAGAAATGTGGCGACCCTTTTATTTTATTCTAGCTAAGTTTTTAAAAAAAAAGCTAGTTGCATATCCTTTACAGGACGAAGCAGTCAACGCCAGCATTTTTTTGGCTGTTCGTGTTTCTTGGGCAAGTTTACGTTCAGTAGTTTGTCATTGCTTTATGAACGACCCATAATATTTCATATTTAAAAAAAAAACCGCAAGGCGGTCTGCTGCTAAATCTCCCGCAGATGTGTTTCGAACGCAGAACTCTCATTCGAACGCCACGAAGCCGCTCTAGCTGAGTAGACCAGAAGTATTCCTTCTTTCTTCCCCTGTTGTAGTGGAGCGGTGGTGGGGTAGTAGTTACTGCGCTTACCTACCAAGACAGCTGTCCGAGTTCCATCCCTAGTCGTGGCGGGATGATTTGTCCCGACTAGCGTGGCTCTGGGGTCGACCCCGCCCCACATGGTATGGTACCACACACTTGTTAGAACTTGCAGGCAATTGTTTGCGGGGAGGCTTATCAAAGTAGAACATTATATACAACTATAAGGAGGTCAGTTTGGCAGAATAGATTAGAGCGCTAGCTCTTTAACTTCCGGTCTGCTGATGCAGAGGTAGCGGGTTAACACCCTACATGGGTCAGTTGGACTAAAATGTTGGAACTAAAATGTTGACTTCCCGTCCATGACTTGTGGACGTAAATTACAAGTATTTCTAAAGCCGGAGTGGGTTCCGCCTGATGGCGAGAGACACTGTAAATAGGGAAAGTTAATCCACACGCAAAATTCAGTCAGCACTACTGGAAAGAGTGTGTATGGACTACGCTTGAGTTCAACGCGAGCGAGCGCAAAAAAAAAGTAATTATAAGACGAGACGAGACGAAACAACATTTTTGGATCATGTGATGAGAAGAGAGGCATTGGAAAATATGATGACTAGAAAGATCTTTGGAAAAGCAGCAGAGGCAGGTTGAGAGAGATTCTGCTACATGGACCGAGACGGTGGCGTGGAGGAATATCATCGAGTTGATCAAGAACATCAAGGACCGAGGTGTGTGCAGGGACATTAACACCTACACCAGTTGACAGGGCACATTAAAACGATGTGGGGAGGGGGGCAGAGTGGTCTCGAGATATGGTGTCCGCCTGAGTGCTGGAGGTCCCGGGTTCAAGACCCGGCGAGGGATTGTTTTCACTTGGACTTCTAGTAACAAAATGTTCCCTGGTCACTGGGTAGTGGGATCGAACTCCCATGTGTTTTGTTGCGCACGTAAAAAAGAAAAAAATAAACACTTGGCAGTTGGACATCGAAAAAGAGTAGCCTAACGGCGCTGCCCGGCCAAAATTTCGAGTTAAAAATCTACCCAAAGTATTTTAGGATCCTCACCGGAGCTACTGAGTTCGTGCACTGGGCTGATATTATCCGGACTCAGGCTTTGAGTTAGGAGTAGAACGGAGCACTTGTGGGTTACACCCGTGTGCCGTGATGTTGATCAGTCGACTAAACTAAACTAAACTAAACTAAACTAAAGACGATGTTTGAAAAGGAAAGGCGACAAGGAAGGGAATTCGCCACCCCCACAATAACAGAACGAGTAGATGTATATGCACAAACACGCACATCCCAATCTTTGACTAATCCTCAATTTATCTGTTCGCCTAGTGGCCCAGGAGAGGTGTATGGAAAATGTGGGTGGTGGTGAGCTAAAAATATTTTAGGCTTGAACTTGATGGAAGTCGGGGTGGGGTGGTGGTGTTATGCTCTGATGCGACAAGTTAGCTTAAGGAGGGTAGCGGGCAAGGTGAGATAACATCCGGGCTGTAAAAAAGAGGGGAGCTTTTACACAAAGTACATGACAATATCCTTATATCCTTGCTATCGCAACAAGTAGGTCACACTTCCGGCCTATGAGGGGGACCTGGTTGTATAAGTGGGTGACTAGAGGTTTTCTTCAATGGCCGATTATGCTATTATGAATCGTTATCCCGCGACTCCACTACCTGGCCGCAAGACCTGGATTTTTTTTTTTTAAATCCCATGTTAAAGGCCACGGCCCTTATTGATATCAATTCCCGCCAAATTAAACGTAAACCGGTTATAAGAATGTCAGGCCGGTTCTAATTATAATAACCTGTGTGCCAGCAGAGTGCACGATTTACTGCAAAGGATGTCCGGTTTAAATACCAATAAAATCAGATGCCTCTTGAAGGAGCACGAAACGAGAAAGCTTAAACAGGAGGAGGCGTGGAAGCTGATTTATTTTTTGTTTAATAAAATATACTTTTCAAGCTTTGTCACTTTAGAGCCACATACTACCATTTTGTCGCTGACTCACTTGTCGCCGTTAGAGCCACAGACTACCATACCAATTCGTCGCTGACTCATTGTCGCCGTTAGAGCCACTGATTACCATACCAATTCGTCGCTGACTCACTTGTCGCCGTTATAGCCACAGACTATCAATTCGTCGCTGACTCACTTGTCGCCTAGAGCCACAGACTACCATACCAATTCGTCGCTGACTCACTTGGCCGCTTGTACTTCCCGGGAGATTCCTGATACCAGTTTTAGCCTGGGAGTCCAGGTCAGCGAAAGAGAACAAAAACCGGCTTCGGAGGGTATTCGAACTCATGATCACCGGGTTGTCGGGCAAGCGTGTTAGCCACTGCACTACGGTATCCCCCTTCCTCATTGTCAACAGACTCGAACCCAATGTTCTGAGGGACGATGTGTGGGTAAAAAAAAATACATCCCCACTGACAAGACATAGGACTTTCACATCATTCAGATAAGACATAAAACCAGCACGAGGCTGCTAAATCGCTCGCAGCTGTGTTTTCGAATCCCGGATTGCGTATTGCGTCTGTTGCCCCTTCGCCATAAAGCTAGCACGTTAGAACAACAGTAACAAATAACGACCAGTAATGTGTGTATGCATACATATAATACTGAGAGAAATCTTGGAAATAACACCGATGAACGACATGGTAACTGTTAGTTGGTTGGTTGGTCGGTCGGTCGGTCGCGGTTCCAACTTCACGGCAACAGGTCGTCCCCATTATGCTCCGTTCCTGTGACAGTGAACGTCACACGAAATGCTCCTCACTGCCCTATGTGAAAAGTGGAATAGACAGGAGTCCCGACAAGCCAACAGCCCACACAGGTACACTGCATAATACTGCCTTCAAAATGCTAACCGCTAACACAAAAGTCGTCCACGGAAATACAGTTCATCGTCGATGGAATCAGCAGTCACTAGAAAACCAGCAGACACACATAACTGCATTAAAAGTCCACAGGATCGACTTTATTGCCCCGGGATTTATTCCATATTGCTCGGTCCTCTTCGACAGGGCGGCCCGCTTAAAGCATCACACAAAGCACGAACACCGTAGCTCCAGCGACGACCCCCAGGAGTAACTAAGTAGACGTAAGGGTTGACTAACATTGAAGATGGACACAGGACGTTGCAGAAATCTTGGGTATGAGGGTACACAAGGCAGGACAAGTAGCAAGATATGAGAAAATTTTCGGCGGATCGTATTTTGAGCGACGTTCTGCAAAGGACCTATTACACGAACGATGATGATCATCATTCACCCAGTTTGTCATTCCAAAGAACACACGTGCTAACCATACGGGCGAGCTACGGAAGTCGAGTTCCATAACGCAGGTCTTCAGTGCCACTCCTCCGCAATTTGCACTCCATATGCCATGACGTATCGGTTGTAAAGATTCCTTGATGGTAGCTAATTAGGTCTCACCACCTGTGAACCTTGCAGTGTACAGTTCCTGAGCGGATCTCTTTCTCTGAGAACCTGAAACACTATTAAATCTATCTTAGTCATCAACCAAACACTGTTACGTTTTCCCTACCGAAAAGGGTGCCAAATGTCACTGAACTTTTTCTCTTCTTTTATTTCTTCCTTTTTAATAGCAAACTAAAGAACGCAGTGGATTTAATCAGGTAATATACGCTAGGATAGTTGTTAGTTGCATATCCTTTACATGACGTCGCATTCAACCTCAGCACTTTTTGGCTGTGATTTCTTGGCAAGTTTACGTTCATTAGTTTGCTTTGCTTTCTAAACGACCGGCACTCATACCATTTTTATAAAAACCAGCGCGAGGCTGCTAAATCGGCCGCAGCTGTGTTTCGAATCCCGGTTTCCGTATTGCGTCTGTTGCCCCCTCAACACAAAGCTGGCACGTTAGAATAACAGTAACAAAAAACGACCAGTATTGTGTATATACGTGCATATACTACTGAGAGTTTAAAGTAATCTGGTCTTCTCTTCACTTCTATGGGTGCCAATCATGGATTTACTGTTCATGCTATTTCGGTGACCTCAAGGATTCCCCGACAGTTGTTTCTGTGACGTATGTAGTTATACGAATGGTGTCTTTGACGTTTCCAACAGTTGCACGTCTGCTACCGTCTTAGCGCATTCACATTATTTCTTTCTTTGAACCCAAGCGTAGTCCACACACAGCTACTATAGTAGCAGTTGCTACTTCTTATGAGTGAACGTCATTTATTTGTCACGTGTGGGTTAGCTTTCCCTATTAGGCTTGTCTTATTTGTAAGATGTATTTTTTTTAAATTTTGTTTACACCTAGTGCATACTTAAGCGAAGAGTTAATCGAAGCACATAAGCTTGTCCGAGCCATATCGGACCGGTCACGGGGTAGCGATCAGAGTAAAGAGATACAACCTTGAGAACTGTTTAAACAGTGGCAGAAAATGCATGGTTTTTCCGATGTCGAGGTGCCACATTTCTCCAAGTGTCATTGGTGGTTTGTTGTGGTGGTGGTGGGGGGGTGGGGGGGGTATTATTGGTCTCATATATTGCTTGCCTCTCTTTCTCTCCCCTTTCTTCTCTCCTCTTCTCTCCCCTTTCTTCTCTCCTCTTCTCTCCCCCCCCCCCCCTGTGACAAGACCGCCGGGGCTTGGACTGGTTTGCCACGATAGATACTATCCCCTGCCTTTGCTCCAACCACCTCAATAGCACTCTACATCTACCAGGCCCCACACAAGCCGGGACAGCTTAGCCTTCCCTCCCTCACTTAGGGTTCCAAACCCCAAGGGGGCTCGGACCAGACACCAGTCCTATCACTGCACAAAGTCATAGCTAAGAGAACAAAAAAACTTTAATTCTGAACTACGTCAACCACAACACAGAGAAGGATGGCTGAAAGCCAGACTAGAAGAACTATGTACAAGATCACAGACGCAGATGAGTATTCATCATGGAGGCGGACGATAGCTCGTGCGGTTGTCCAGTCGTGGTAGCGACTCACCCAGGCTCCTCCAGTGGACTGGAACTCCAAGGTCTGCTGCCTCTCCAAAGTTCCCTCTTCACCCCGAGAACCAAGCAAGGGCTGATCAAGCGCAGTACCACTGCCTGACTGACACTGCACTGTTGAACAAGGATCCTTCCTTGCTGTCGTACTATTTCACTCGTCACACTCCTGATGAAGTCTGGGCCGACCCTAGAACATTAGCGGTCTCCCACTTGCAGAAAAAATGCATGTAGCACCGTCTCAAAATACACAAGAGCCAGGTCACTCTTCTATCTCATCAGTGACCCACACACTGATATGTCACCTACACAATAAGAGGTTGCTCCACACGAACACACAATGTCACTGGTAAAGTCTATCAGGTGACTAAACACTTCACCTTATTTCCATGTCCCTGGACAAATAGATCTTCACACAGTAGCATGTAACTACCCTGGTCAATGGGTAATAATCACAACCTAGCATACACTGTCAACAGTTCATCACGATCACATGAGGTAGCTCCCTACCTTCACAAACATTGTCAACAGTTCATCACGTTGGCATGAGGTAGCTCCCTACCTTAACAAACATGTCACTCAGGTGTTTCCACCAATGTTGTAATCAATGTCCTAGTTCACTGGACCACATGTTGGCTTCATAAAGTTAACCAATGTAAAAACACTATTTAAGCATCAACTGATACATGGTGTCCCATAACCCAGCCGGGCCAGAAGCATATAACACAGGTCATGGTGACCGGGAACAATGATCACTTCGCTCAACTTGAAAGGTCACTACCTGGCAATTACCAAGGTTTACACAGAGACTGACTGTCACCAGTGCTTCACTGGCTTGAATCACCAGACGTTTCAGTGTTGGATCCTCTCAGGATCGGATGACACTCGTCGGACTCTTGACGGAGGTCCTAACCTAGACCTACCGACTTATTCAGCACTCAGCTCCTTCCAACATTGATCTTGCAGAATCAGACAACCACTCCCAGTATGGCCTCAATCAACTTCTGGATAGGCCCTGGAATGAGTGGGCCCATAGAGCTCATGGTGCAGCTCTTGAATCTTCTTCTGTATAGTACTAACAGATCCTGAAACACGGAGAGGTTGGTGTGAGTACTCAACTACAACAAAGACTACCTGCATCTCCACCCTGTCACCTGCCTCTCAGACATTCCTCATGTCTACCAACATGAGTATGAAATCATCACATCATAGATCTACTTAGTCACTATAATATATAGGCATAATGATGGTAGAAAAAGCTATAGCACATCTGTTCAGTCAAGTAACACTTCTGGGCTACATATAACCCCTAGCACCAGAGTCGACTGTATGACTCTGTCAAGCATCCTTCGCCTGGTGCCAGTCCAATCCGGTTTCATCTTCCATCATCAATCAACCTGTACACTTACTTTCCTTTCAGTGTAGGGATTACTGTATCGAGAAGGTGTCCAGCCGGACATCTCCTTCCTGCCAGACTCATCAATTCTTCAATCCCTTAACCCATGGACTGATGAATTACACACATTAATAACTATATGTCCATAATGAATTATACTCCTGATAATTCATTACTATAGCATTAACTAAGGAGAACTCAGGACTTGTTACACTGAAATAACAAAATCATATCACAGCCATAGTGTCAGGTCTGGGATCCCTGCCCCAGAGCTTGAGTTGCCCTTGTATTCACTGACTATCTTTCAGGTCAGTCATACCTGTGCCGGTCGAGCACAGCTGTGGTGGCCATCCACCATTACACTTTCCCACAGCTACTGTGGGTCTCGTGTACCTTGTCCCGTGACGACTGAAGTCACGTCATCCAATGTAGCAAACCTCTAGACTCCACTACCAAACTCTGGCTCCACCTTTTTTTTTGGGGGGGGGGGGGGTTATGCCCCTCCTATACTACTACTTCACGGCAGTACTTCAAGTACTCCATGAACCGAGTCAGGGTTCCAGAAGAGTAGACTATTAGAGACAGAAACGGTTAGGTTCAAACCTCGATCTTATCTAGACACCTCGGCCTCGAATTACGGAGTGCCGCATCACCCTCGATCGGGTATGTTCATTCATCGGATATGCACGATTGCATTGGGTCGGACCTATTACCGATCGGGTTGGGGGTACCGGCCTACCTCCCGCTGCCTAGACAAACGCAAGATGGAACACGCACGGTCATCCTAGTGGACGGACATTACAACAAGCAGTAACAATAGTATCATGAATACTTCTTATCAATTGTTATCCTACCGATGCAACGCCATTCGGCTTACGCGGAATAACACTGCTATCTGCACACAGCAAATACACCACTGCTGATTTCACCTTGATTCCTCGAAACATCACCATCACTGATAGAACAATTACGTTACCATTCTAATGTCACGAAGCACATTACCCATTTCTAATAATAAGCTCTACCTTATCATTTACAGCGTCTAGCATGTTGATGTAATGACGGACAAACTGTCGCCTTGCCTGCGTAATGAATAAACCAAACCCGTAACTGCTACACACTGTAAAGCACATCGTTCGGCCTATTTTATTTACACACCACTCGCTGTGGAATACGGCTTGTTCCGTCAGGTAACACATTACATTGCTGATCGATAAAGCCTACTTAAAAATGCAAACCGCCAACTGTAACGGATAACGCTACGCGACAACTCAATTTTACGACGGCAATTTATTCATTCCGGGAACTCAGCACGGCATCACGACAACAATTAAATAATAGCATAAGTACTCAACTAACCTGTGATTGAAGAATCACAACCCTTGACTGTAGATGTCCGCACTGGCCGCGAATATTGACATCAAAATTACATCAGCCTCTTGGCTGCGATCTGTCTACGCTGAGGTTTGGTGGGCGACTGCTCACGACAAAGTCAGTGCGCCTTCCACTCGCCTACACGGGCGCGTGACTTTCATGATTCATGAAGAAAACCAGAGTCACGATAAGTTCCACCACCCCGTGCTGCATGAAGCACTCGTGAACTTAGAGATCTCTACCCCGTACGCACTTGGGGGAACATTCTAGATTTTCTATAAATAACTAGAATAGCTCCGCCCCGCACTATTTTTCGATGGGGAATCCCCTATTAATTGATATTAATTCAAGGGAGACCAACGCATCGCACTCCCTTCAAAGGGATATTATGCAGAGATCTGCCGTTCTTTATCCGTTTCGTCACACCCCCCCCCCCCGAATTATGTATCGGCCCCATACATTGACTCGATTCTCTCCTTCAAACCTTCAAATAAAAAAAGATCCGTTAAGAGTGTTAACTCTTATCATCGTCTTTGTTTTCCACCCACCACTTGTAGATGGCGGGCGGCTCAACGTGAGTTCATTCACGTGTTGACTGGGATTGTAAATAAACATAGTTTATTCTACCATTTGGTGTCTGCTTCATCTTCCGTTATTTTTATTTTTCCTCCTACTCCTCTCACTGCTCATCATCCTCTTCAGTCCTTAAAATTCCTGGTGGAGTAAAGACCCACAACTACGATGGCCATACACTTTGCAGGCCAGTTTACGGTTGTTTGCATGTTGGCTGATTCCCCCCCCCCCCTTCCCCCAATGTGAGCTAGTCTCAGAACACCCCTCTTTAGTCGCCCTTTACTGTATGCACAGAAAGTCTGCAGTGGTATTGTTCTTAACTTCTCTCTTGGGACCCCAGTACCATATTTCTCACTTAAGAAAACTCATGCATCTAACACCTGGCACAGCCCGCTGAATCAAAGTGAATCGGAATAGTCGTGTCCATGAAGTAATATCGTAGATAATCATGTCCATGCAGTAATATCGTAGATAATCGTGTCCATGAAGTAATATCGTTGATAATGGTGTCTGTCAATGAAGTAATATCGTAGATAATCGTGTCTGTCAATGACGTAATATCGTAGATAATCGTGTCTGTCAATGAAGTAATATCGTAAATAATCGTGTCTGTCCATGAAGTAATATCGTAGATAATCATGTCCATGCAGTAATATCGTAGATAATCGTGTCTGTCCATGAAGTAATATCGTAGATAATCATGTCCATGCAGTAATATCGTAGATAATCGTGTCCATGAAGTAATATCGTAGATAATCGTGTCTGTCCATGAAGTAATATCGTAGATAATCGTGTCTGTCCATGAAGTAATATCGTAGATAATCGTGTCTGTCCATGAAGTAATATCGTAGATAATCGTGTCTGTCAATGAAGTAATATCGTAGATAATCGTGTCTGTCCATGAAGTAATATCGTAGATAATCGTGTCTGTCCATGAAGTAATATCGTAGATAATGGTGTCTGTCCATGAAGTAATATCGTAGATAATCGTGTCTGTCAATGAAGTAATATCGTAGATAATCGTGTCCATGAAGTAATATCTTAGATAATGGTGTCTGTCAATGAAGTAATATCGTAGATAATCGTGTCTGTCAATGAAGTAATATCGTAGATAATCGTGTCTGTCAATGAAGTAATATCGTAGATAATCGTGTCTGTCCATGAAGTAATATCGTAGATAATCGTGTCTGTCCATGAAGTAATATCGTAGATAATCGTGTCCATGAAGTAATATCGTAGATAGTGGTGTCCATGAAGTAATATCGTAGATAATGGTGTCTGTCCATGAAGTAATATCGTAGATAATCGTGTCTGTCAATGAAATAATATCGTAGATAATCGTGTCTGTCAATGATGTAATATCGTAGATAATCATGTCCATGCAGTAATATCGTAGATAATGGTGTCCATGAAGTAATATCGTAGATAATGGTGTCTGTCCATGAAGTAATATCGTAGATAATCGTGTCTGTCCATGAAATAATGTCGTAGATAATCGTGTCTGTCAATGAAGTAATATCGTAGATAATTGAGTCTGTCCATGAAGTAATATCGTAGATAATGGTGTCTGTCCATGAAGTAATATCGAAGATAATCGTGTCTGTCAATGAAGTAATATCGTAGATAATCGTGTCCATGAAGTAATATCGTAGATAATCGTGTCCATGCAGTAATATCGTAGATAATCGTGTCCATGCAGTAATATCGTAGATAATCGTGTCAATGAAGTAATATCGTAGATAATCGTGTCCATGAAGTAAAATGGTAGATAATCGTGTCTGTCAATGAAGTAATATCGTACGTGGTCGTGTCCATGAAGCAATATTGTAGGTAGTCGTGTCCATAAAGTAATATCGTAGGTAGTTATGTCCATGAAGTAATATCGTAGATAGTCGTGTCCGTGCAGTAATGTGTGAAGTCACGGCCATGTGGTACTGGGGTAAGGAAGATCTAGGGCTCTGTTCAAATATTGTGAAAGTACATGCTAAGATTACGCCATGTGCAGAGTAAACTCCACCAGGTTATCGGGTGCACTAAATGGGTGACTTGTGATGGCGTACTTGTTCACGTGTTTCTCTACCCCAACTGGAAATTGCCTTCATTTACAACGGGGTTTTAATGAGTTTATTTGTACTTGGCACATGTCCTCTCTCTTTTCCTCTGCTGCTACCTTGTTGTACACTCTGTTGTCTTGTTACTCAGTGGTGGCTTTCTCGTTTTCGTCAATCACTGCTCTCATTCACCAGTTCTTTATATTCTCTCTCTCTCTCTCTCTCTCTCTCTCTCTCTCTCTCTCTCTCTCTCTCTCTCTCTCCCCCCCCCCCCCCCCGACATGCATCTTTCAAATAATAATAATTTAACTCTAATAACACAATTCACCAATTGAAGGACAACTTCGCCACATATTTACCAAGCTCCCTTACATCCAGACTAAAATTATAATTTATATGGCATGGGGTCCAATCCAGCACGTATAACAAGTCACTTTTGGCCACATGTGTATTGTAATGTAGTAGAATCTTCAGTTCTTTAAATCGATCTGAAGCAATAAGATTCTCATACGTATAAATAACTTGGGGTGAGAGATGTATAAGAGAGGTGTCAATGAGAGAGAGAGAGAGAGAGAGAGAGAGAGAGAGAGAGAGAGAGAGAGAGAGAGAGAGAGAGGGGGGGGGTAATTGGATGAGAGGTGTGTAAATAGGAGTCGGTGGGTGAGAGGTGGGTAAATAGGAGTAGGTGAATGAGAAGTGTGTAAATAGAAATCGGTAGAGTGATGAAGAATGTGTAAACAGGTAGGTGGATGAGAGATATGTAAATTGTAGTCGGTGGATGAGAGATGTGTAAATTGGAGTCCATGGATGAGAGATGTGTAAATAGGTCGGTGGATAGGAAAAGTATAAGTAAACAGGGATCGGTGGGTGGGGATGTGTAAACAAAAGTCAGTGGATGAGAGAACTAAAGGCCACTGGGTGACATTGAAAATATCCACCGAGTGCCTGTTGGTATATAAAAATATAGGGCCATACGTGTAGGCACCGCGATGGCGCGGTGATCAGAACATTCGCCTGTCGGCCTGGTTGCCCGGGATGCACATCTACCTCGAAGCGGGTTCTTTTTTATGGACCACCTAGCTCTGGGTACATTCCTTTACATGAATCCTTTGTTAGGATCATCTCATTCGCACTCTCTGGGCGCACAGAGGAATAATTAGCCATTGATAAACAATAGCATAAATAGGGAAACTAGCAGAAAATATGGAAGAAATTCCCCAAAGACAGAGTTGGTTTTTGTCCGATAGATAAAGAAGATACTTAACATGAATACTCAGTATTAGATTTCTGGAGAGAATGATGTTTCATCTGTACACATGCTAACCTTTTGGTCAGGGAGATGAATGCTGGAAGAAAATCCCCGCAGACAGAGTGGACGTAGTGTCCGATATATAAAGACATGTTATTATGAACATACAATTCGAGCTTTCTACATAGAATGATGTTTCATCTGTACACACGCTAAACACTATTTTACCGGGAAGATGAATGCTGGTAGACATTCCAGAAGACAAAAGTGAATGTACCGTAGTCTCCCAAAGATAAAGAAATGTTCATATGAACATAGTCATACGCTAACCGAAATAATATCCAGAGAGTAGCATTTGAAGATAAATAAAAACTAAAGCCATGTTTAAATAATGATGCATGAAGCAGACTTTACCTGGCAAAGCTTTCAAAGATGAACCCACCCACTTTACATTTGCAGTTAATTAAATTATGTTTGTTCCGTGAAAATGAAAACTAAATATTTTGCAAGTACGGCTTTAAAGTTTACTTATAAAACAACGAACTTCCGGGATTTCAGGCGGGATGAAAAAGTTGAAAATGATCACTTGCAGAAACGCAATGATGGGATAGTAAAGCGAAGGCAAGCTACGAAGATAGCCTCCATCTCTATCTCTTGTCCCTAAGCAGTTTCTTGCGATGGGTCTGGTATATCTTCTTCTTCTGCGTTCATCCGGAGTTTTTTTTCTTCTTTCGGACATGATTTGCGCTGTGCCTGTTTCCAGCAGAGCTGCGTTCTTGCCCCCTTAGGCCGACACAACCGACTTCTGCTGGCATTTGTTGACCGGGCTAACCTTCCGGGGGGGGGGGGGGTCTCCAGGGGTCTGGTATATGAAAGCGCCATATTTGTAGGCCTGAATGCACGGAGGGATAGGTGACGATCATCCCCTCTTTTTCGTAGGCGACGAACCTGCGTCCATCCGTGCTCATAACATTATCGGCGTAGTTCTCTATCAACTCGGCTAGCGCACCATCTGCTCAATCTCTTATTGATGGAATATTGGGAATTTGATCTTTTCTGCTTACCATATCAATCAACCCATGTCAACCCAGTCTAAAAGGGTCACCAGGAAGTGTCTTGGGAAGTAAAAGTAGCCGGTGTGATACTCACCTTATCGCCCACTAAGTGCCGATTGGGCTATAAAATATACGCCTTGCACCAAATGCTGTGCGCCTTAATGCACGTACAAGGAATCTGTACTACCACTACTATACCAATAAATAGTTAAAGCTTTGGGTGCACGTTAATTCTCATTCATCAAGAAAAGAGTTACAGCATAGATCATGGTGCCACAGTTTAATACCTGTATAGTAATGCCTGAAAGAATACAAATGGAAAAGTCTTCTCTTTCTTCTCCTAATTAGTTTACTTATTCCTCCTCCTACTTTACAATTCTAGTGTAGTCACTCAAAGCCGTTAACAGAATGATGTCTCATGTCCCACATTTTGTAGCTGATATACTTCGGCTGGGAAACTGACTGAGTCGTCCCGCCATGTTCTTATCCTAACACTGCACTCAAGATACCGCAGCTCTGAAGTGCAGCCTTTCGGCGCTTTCTCGAGTTGGTTCTCCAGAGGAAAGTCTCGATGTGGTCTTACTTGTCCACGCGACGCGGACCCAGAATGCTCGTCTATACAATTACTGATGAATTACTAATGAAAGATACTTATATAGGTAGATACATTAGATATCAAAGTAATGAACATTAGTAAATAGATTACCTATTCACAATATAAATATTTACTAGATACAAAGATACAGTTATTAGTATAAGCCAGGGATCAAAGTTAGGTTATTAGTAGATCAAATAATGATCATGAGTACGGATATTAGTAGATAAAAACAGGACCACCTGTTAAGATAAAACGATGATCTCAGACAAGGATATTAGTAGATGTAATCGACAGTCTGCTGGGATTAAAGCGCTTGCATTTCAACTTCCGGTGCCTTCAACTTCCGGTGCGTTGATCATTCCCTCCACGGGTCAGATAGACTTCAATGTTGACTTCCCAGTCAGAAAGCAATGGAAATTACTGAACGTAAACGTATCTAGAAAATCAAGCTGGGTTTGAGGTTGATGACAACGTCCTGCAAAATGCATGTAACAAATGATGGCGATGAATCTTAACCACATATAGCCCGTCAGTGGTTCAATTCAAATGAAAGAATCAGTGATTTATTTGGTTGTTTCGGGATTTGAGGTTTGAAGATTGAGCACAACCTTCTACTGGCTGTTCGTATTCTGGTACGAACCTTGGGCCTTGTCCACGTCGGATCAGTGCTTCCAATCCGACGTGGACAAGGCTCAAGGTTCTTACAAGAAACAATCACTGTTCTCGTAGATATAAAACACAACTTCAGAAGACATTGTTTCACTGTTAAACGGTTCTGTGTTGCGAGTCTGAGTTCCGTGTCATTACTTATTTGCATGTTCATTAAAAGCTGCCATAAATAACGAATCTTGACACTTTTAACATGGCTAATATTTATTTTGTCCTCAGCTCCTTATTTTAAAGACCCTCCCGAGACACAGGTGGTGGCCCTGGTCGGGGAAGACGTCAAGATTCCATGTAAAGGTTTCGGAAATCCAAGGCCCTACATAGTTTGGTATCAGAACAACACCCAAATCAGTGTCCACAAGCATCCCAGGTAACGAACCATAACTCCTATCAATGTTGTTGCAAGAACCGTAATTTTTACCTATTACGAATGTTTTACTCGCATGAGCACATTGTCTTATGTAGTGTTTGTAAGTCGAAGTGGGAAGGGGTGACCCAAAAAGTTACTGTTGTGTTATTTAGGTAATATAACTTTGAAATGCGTTATCTGTTAAATTCATCATTATAACGATTATAGCCATCAAACTGCTCGTGAAGATTTATGAGAATTCCATTGGAAGGTTGCTTGTCTGGTGCGACTTTCCTTAAGTCCACGTATGTCTACATCAATGTATCTGTGCATTGTCTGTTGCTGGAACCCACAAGTCAGATGAAATTACGAGACCTTCAAACACGCGGAGAAGAGAACTGCAGAGATAAAATACTGGGAAGACATGGTAAAAGCTGCAGGAGATAGCAAAAGATAGGGCAGATCTGCTTGGTTTGGTTGGCGGAATGTGCGCCAGTGAAGGATGGAGGGCAGAATAAGAAGTCAGTTGTGTCTTATTTTTTTTTTTTTCATTTTAGACTCGGTCCTCTTTCCTCCAGTATTTTGCTCTTTGGTGATTCTTTCTGTCCTAGGACGTTACTAACCCAGAAAAACTTCACATTTTGGTCACTTTAATAAGTTTTCTTAGAGAATGTTCCAGAACTTGTTTATCTGTCAGTTTTTCAGTCCAGCTAACTCTTGTCGTTTCTCGTTAACACCACGTTTCTTGAGTTATAATATATTTATCAACATATTTGTGCAGTTTCCATATTTTAGAGCCATATAATGCAATTGGCTATATGCACATACAAAGGATTGCTTTCACAGAGCAAATTGTATGTTTATTGATGTTAGGATTGTGTGTTTCTGTACATGCCCTCCTTGCCATCGAAATTCTAACTACACCCTTAAAATTGATAATATATGAGATAGTATATACTATGTTTAAGCAGTTAGTGATATACTGTCTACAAAGGAAGTTGTTGTAGACTATTTATTTTTTTTAAAAATAAAACATTAATACTATACTATGTTAATATTACGTGTGTACTGTCTGTATAGAAAGTCAGTAATATAGTTTGTACTGTTTGAAAAGAAAGTTGCAATATAGTAGTAGTTATATATGTTGCTTATCCCCCCCCCCCCCCCAAGGAGAAGGTGCGCACCTATTTTACTAAGAATAAAGAAGGAGGTGCCGGTAGGTGCTGTCGTTTTTAGTAAGCGCAAAGAAGGAGGTGCGGGACATAACTCAGGAGTAAATAATCGGCTGTTTTTGTGATAATACCTCCCCTTTTTTGAGACTTTTATTTCTTTTAAGAATTAAAATTTAATTATTCCTGTTATCGTAGGTTGTAGTGGGCGGGTCTTCGTGTTATTTGTTGTTAAGGTGTGGTTGAGTGGCCGAGTAGTTAAATATCTGCATCGAAACACTATCATCATATCATTTTAGAGCTTCAAATGAAATCCTTACAAAGGTCAAGATGGCTAGTAGTATTGATTTTAATGGGTATGGCTTAGCGAAAGTCGGTGTTAAGGAGTGGGTAGCAGTTACTAGTGAGCCGTAGAGGGTCGTAGTGGTTTAAACAATATCATCATACAGATTAAAAATGAAAACCTTAAAAAAGTAAAGATGACCGGTATTATTGCATTTAGTGGGTATGACTTTGTGATATTCATTGTTAAGGGGTGGGGTGAGTGGATGAGTAACTAGATAAACGCTTCCGAACACTATCATCGGGTTCGAACCCCAGTGGGGAGGTCTAGTGGTAGAAGAAATATTTATGTTTTTGTTACTTAGTTGTGATGGAGAGCTCTGGTGTTATTAACCCGGCTATGTTTAAGGGTACCCCAGACACTGTGGAAGTGACAGGTTCGAATCTCGGTACTTTGTCGTTGGTAAAATTGCCAGTCATCAACATGTGGGTGTCTAGTTGATTATAGGGGTTAGTGCCGCTTTGTCCGGCCGTGTCGCCGCAGCCACAAGTCCCACCGCTGATGAAAAAACACAGGCATCAAATTTCACCCTTGTACCTATGCGTCACAAAATATAACATAACTATCAGAATATGATATAATCTTAACCTCAACAGGTGTTGCCAAAAATCAATACTCATTTTCATAACGGCTAATCCAGGGGCTTATCGTCGTCGTAATGACAAAGATGGGGTATTGATATTACTAATATCTTCATGGCTGCAAATAGTTCGCGATATTAATAAAGGTTCATATAAAGGCTGGAAGGGGATTAAAGGATTAACACCTATTGTCGGAATATCCACAGAAATCAAAAGCACTACTCAATCGATTTTTCTCATATGTGGCGGTTGGGGATTATGGGTTAGGTGTATGTGTCCTTATTCAGTTAAAACAGGTGGTATGAGTAGGAGATATCACAAACAGTATCAGCATATGCCACTCTGATCTTAAATATCAGTAGTTCGTTATTCTTGTGACATTGAAAACGATTGGGGTTTGAAAAAGGATGGTGTACTATGTGATACAGGTCACCCCTGTCAGCGCATCGTAGCTGTGTTGTGAATTGTTGCCTATTACATCCGGGTGTGAAAATAATCAAACATATTTCATATCAGATCAATAGGCATGCCTCTATATAGCTGCACTGCGAACTTGGTTAGAGTCTACTTTAGGAAGTATCGTGTATCTGTGTATGCGCACTTACCACTTCTTATAGATGTGTGTAGTATTATTGGAGAGCAGCCGTTATGTATACATTATCAGAGTATGTTGCCTTACAGGGCTGGTGTAGTGTCTTTGTGTCTGCTATGCTGCATGTATTGTTCTGTTGCCTTGTATTATTTGGAGGGAGTTTCATGTGGTTGTCAAGTTAATTTTTCCCCACTCAGAATCCACATCCCCAGTGTCATTAGATGGTTTTTAACTTGTCTGCCTATTGTCCTCGCTTCACATTCATACAATAGTATAGGTTCTATGTAGTACTTGAACACTCTTTTTCTCCTTGTAATTGACACCTTTATATTAGTCATTATGTTTTCCACCTTACCAAAGACTACCTTCAACATATCGAAGCTTGGTCTATCCTCTTAAAGACAACTACTTCTTTTAGTCAATGTGCTACATTTTTCCCGTGTCAAGCTTCATGTCTCTGATCGTCTGTATTAGTGTGTTAAAAGTAAACCAACATCACACAAGACAGTCATACACTACCACAATGTATACAAAAAGAAGCAATACACATAATCACAGTATATAAATATAGTACTAAATAGAAAGTAGTTGAAAGAATTCAAGTACATTATTACAAGGTAAATTAAATACAGTGATATGTATAAAATATCACACACCCGTGTTACATTAGCAAATAAGTACAAAGCACAAGGGTATGAAATACGTTGGTGTATTAGTTACATACAAATGAACCATACAACATACCGGCAAGTCCGCTACGGGACATAATTCGTGTGAAGTTATGTCTGTAACCAACAGAAATGTGTGTGTGGTAATAACTACGATGTCTGTCTTTCATCATGTATCTGACCTGTTTGCATACCACTACATTCCTTCGTTCACTTGTTGTATACTACCAATCAGGGTAATTATCTTAGAATTGACCCACATTTTATGTTAGACAAGCATTGATTGGCTGTTCACTTGTGGTCTACAACCAATCAGGGTAATTGTATTAGAATTGACCCACATTTTATGTTAGACAAGCATTGATTGGCTGGCAACTATAAGGTGGGCGGGGCTTACTGTATGTAATATATATCCAACTCACTACCTCTCACTCTCTTTGTGATGTACACAAGAACGACGAAAGATTGGATCTTCAGTTTTGTGATTATTCAATGACTATTTGCCTTCAAGATTAGAAAGTTTGCCATTTACCGTTTTGTCTCAGTATCCACGGACTATCAGCCATATACGGACCTACAGCTTTTGGGGCTCTTTCTTCCAATTTTTGGACATTCACAACTGCCTTGTAAGAATTATCAGCCAGATTCTTACCCTGACGCACCCGAAGTGTAAGCAACCTCGTTATTCTGCCATAGTTTACAACGTCATCTGCAAAGAAGTCATCGGCGTTTGAAACAAAGACGAGGAAAAAAGTGTTCGGGATTGAAACAGTTTACTAGACTAGTGAATAATACATCTTGTTGTTTGAGTATTTGACTTACCTATCTAGCCAACATCGTGTTATCGACCTTTGGTGAAAGATAGAAACTAAATATATTCAACGCTATATTCATCGGTTCGCTGTGAACGTGTGTCAAGTCGACAGTTGCTTGTCTCCGTATCAAGTCGCTAGTGAACATGCCTAAAAATACAAAGATGTCAACTAGGCAATCATCTGAGAACCACTTATGTGCAACTTGTGGGAAAGGTTTCACTGAAAGGCGCAGTCTGCTTCGCCATACTCGGACCAGTCACAGTACCAAGGAGCAAGTGTATTCGTGTCACACTTGTGGTCATAAGTTTAACAGAAAAGACAATCTACAACGTCACATTACAAAGGAACACACTACACCAGAAGTATCACCCAGTGTAATACCAACAGACGCTTCAACACCCGCTTCAGCAACACTACGTAAAAGACATGTGGCTACTAATAGTGATGTGGCAGTCAGCGAGAAGAAGACTAAACAAGACGAAAACTCCCAGCCAGTCAGTGACACACAACCCAAGGATGAAGCGGCGTCTTTACACACTCTTCCAGATGATATTAGACAAGTATACACCGACAACTGGAGTAGTATCAAAACACATCACAAGATAAACAAATATATGTCTGTCTATACATTTTATATTAGCCCACACACAATCCACCCTAAAGACTGGGCATCTACCTTGAACATGATCTTTACCATTCAAAAGAGCATATTCAAAATCAACTTTAGTTATCATATAGTCCTTAGGCACAGCGAAACAGACGCTCTTCGATTGTTTCACGCATCATCAAATAATGCTTCTGTCTTAGAACTTCCACAACTAATCAAAAATAGACAAGATTTTGACGATTTTATCAAAATAGTACACGAACATGACGTTCTTACTTACGCTATGCAACAACGTCCAAATACCAAATACACTACAGAGACGATTTCAGCTATATGTTTTTATGTCTATCATATCCCAGAATTCCGGCTTGTTTAATAAATAACGTCCCTTTTATGACCCACGTTAGGCACCACTGTGCATGATCAAACTAGATATAACATTCCATATTTAACCATCCGTTTTGTATACTGTTCCTTTTTGTGTGTGTGTAAACTTTGCTGGAAATACTGTAAAATAAACAGTTTTATGTATTATAAGTGCGTTCACTTGTTGGTTTTTAGTGTTGACGGTACATATGAGTGTCATGTGGTGAGCGGGTGTTACATGTTGATGGCCAAGTCAAGAAATATCTCAGCCATTCTTATAAAAATTAGGAAAATATGTTAACCTAATGAGAAAAATATTGCCCAAGTAAAGAAAACATTTACACAAAACTTATAAAACTTAGGAAAATGTGTTAACCTAATGGGAAAAATATTGACCAAGTGAAGAAAAAATTTACACAAAACTTATAAAACTTAGGAAAATGTGTTTTACCTAATGAGAAAAATATTGCCCAAGTGAAGAAACAATTTACAAAAAACTTATAAAACTTAGGAAAATGTGTTAACCTAATGAGAAAAATATTGCCCAAGTGAAGAAAAAATTTACACAAAACTTATAAAACTTAGGAAAATTTGATAACTAAATGTGAAAAAATATTTCCCAAGTGAAGAAAAATTTACACAAAACGTATAAAACTTAGGTAAACGTGTTAACCTAATGAGAAAAATATTGTCCAAGTAAAGACATGTTTCAACTAGTCTTATAAATATGTCGCCCAAACTTATGAACATTAGGAATATGTGTTATCCAAAATGGAAAAATATTGACCAAGTGAAAAAATATCTCAACCATACTTATGAAAAGGAGAAAAATGTGTTAACCTAACGGGAAAAACATTGGCGAAGTGAAGAAATATCTCAGCCATTCTTATAAAAATTAGGAAAATGTGTTAACCTAACGAGAAAAATATTGCCCAAGTGAAGAAAAAATTTACACAAAACTTATAAAACTTAGGAAAATTTGATAACTAAATGTGAAAAAAGATTTCCCAAGTGAAGAAAAATTTACACAAAACGTATAAAACTTAGGTAAATGTGTTAACCTAATGAGAAAAATATTGTCCAAGTAAAGACATGTTTCAACTAGTCTTATAAATATGTCGCCCAAACTTATGAACATTAGGAATATGTGTTATCCAAAAGGGAAAAATATTGACCAAGTGAAAAAATATCTCAACCATACTTATGAAAAGGAGAAAAATGTGTTAACCTAACGGGAAAAACATTGGCGAAGTGAAGAAATATCTCAGCCATTCTTATAAAAATTAGGAAAATGTGTTAACCTAATGAGAAAAATATTGCCCAAGTAAAGAAAACATTTACACAAAACTTATAAAACTTAGGAAAATGTGTTAACCTAATGGGAAAAATATTGACCAAGTGATGAAAAAATTTACACAAAACTTATAAAACTTAGGAAAATGTGTTTTACCTAATGAGAAAAATATTGCCCAAGTGAAGAAACAATTTACACAAAACTTATAAACCTTAGGAAAGTGTGTTAACCTAAGGAGAAAAATATTGATCAAGTAAAGACAAATTTACACCAAACTTATGAAAAGTAGGAAAATTTGTTAACCAAAGGGGAAAAAATATGGGCTAAACTATGAAATATGTTGACCCAAGTAAGAAGATATGTTAGCCAAAGGGGGGAAAATGTTGGCCAAAACATGAAACATCTTAACCAAACTTATAAATATCTCGTGTAAACTTTTAAATAAGTAGAAAAAAAAATATTGCTTCTGTAGTTATGTCAAAAGTATCTTGAACTTTTAGCTGAACAGACATTTCACAAGACACAATCATCAACGACAGCACTTTCCCGTTTTTACATTACCGAAAGCTTCAACTTACCATTCCAACGTATCTGCTAAAGAAACACTTATACATAATAATCAACCATCTCTTCACACTCTTTGTTCTTTCTTTCTAACACAAAGTGTCTCTGTCTTTCATAGATAACTTCACAACTTTTCCATGTCACATCACCAAGATACTCCAAACCGCCATTGTACACGAGCTCCAATGAATCAGTCATAACATTTATGGCAATGCAATCTGTGGCTCCACCTAGGATAGTTTCGATATCAGCTAAGTAGTCATCAGCAAGGAGCCATTACCCATGGCTGACATCTTCAACTTTCTATACCACAATGTCTTCTACATTAACCTTCCATTGTTCCATCTTTCAACAATACAAAGGGTGGTCTTCTCGAAGTTTAGCTAACATAACATTTCGTACTTTGTCCATCGCTTTCACACTTTGTCATTTCACAGATGCAATAGTGACAAGTCTGCAACCAACACTGTCTGTTATGAAATCAACCTTTCTTAAAACCACGTCTGCCTTAATGAACCCTTGAATACCCTCTACCACATCTTCTAACCGACTTTCAACGTTTCATACCAAATAATATTAACACTATCTTTTATTACAGAGCAGCCGATTTTCTGCTGACTAGGCAGATTTTCCAACCCAATGGAGATAAATCATGTGTCCCCCCTAACATACTAGGCGCTATTCTAGACAACGAATATGGTCATCAACCATCACCCCTAAGAAGAACTTGAAAACAACACAAGAGATTGTGTTCCTGAGACGAAAGCCTTGGACTACCAGAGTACCTAACGCTGATCCCCTAAAAGAACCTAAGAAACATAGAGCATTATATACATCAAATACATCAAACACAACAAACTATTTCTTACTAACCCTAACTATACATCAAACACAACAAACTCTTTCTTAAGAGATATGGATGCAAACCAGTGTCAGAAATGGAAAAATTTTAATTTGTGTGATTAAATTTTAATTAACATTTAAAACTAATAAATCACAATGTTATTGCGCGCTTCACTTAATATACAGATATAGCCTAAGTATAGGTATAAGTTAGGTATAGGACGTATATCGATCTTACCTCTTGCGCAATAAAATTGTGATTTATTAGTTTTAAATGTTAATTAAAATTTAATCACACAAATTAAAATTTTTCCATTTCTGACACTGGTTTGCATCCATATCTCTTAAGAAAGAGTTTGTTGTGTTTGATGTATAGTTAGGGTTAGTAAGAAATAGTTTGTTGTGTTTGATGTATTTGATGTATATAATGCTCTATGTTTCTTAGGTTCTTTTAGGGGATCAGCGTTAGGTACTCTGGTAGTCCAAGGCTTTCGTCTCAGGAACACAATCTCTTGTGTTGTTTTCAAGTTCTTCTTAGGGGTGATGGTTGATGACCATATTCGTTGTCTAGAATAGCGCCTAGTATGTTAGGGGGGACACATGATTTATCTCCATTGGGTTGGAAAATCTGCCTAGTCAGCAGAAAATCGGCTGCTCTGTAATAAAAGATAGTGTTAATATTATTTGGTATGAAACGTTGAAAGTCGGTTAGAAGATGTGGTAGAGGGTATTCAAGGGTTCATTAAGGCAGACGTGGTTTTAAGAAAGGTTGATTTCATAACAGACAGTGTTGGTTGCAGACTTGTCACTATTGCATCTGTGAAATGACAAAGTGTGAAAGCGATGGACAAAGTACGAAATGTTATGTTAGCTAAACTTCGAGAAGACCACCCTTTGTATTGTTGAAAGATGGAACAATGGAAGGTTAATGTAGAAGACATTGTGGTATAGAAAGTTGAAGATGTCAGCCATGGGTAATGGCTCCTTGCTGATGACTACTTAGCTGATATCGAAACTATCCTAGGTGGAGCCACAGATTGCATTGCCATAAATGTTATGACTGATTCATTGGAGCTCGTGTACAATGGCGGTTTGGAGTATCTTGGTGATGTGACATGGAAAAGTTGTGAAGTTATCTATGAAAGACAGAGACACTTTGTGTTAGAAAGAAAGAACAAAGAGTGTGAAGAGATGGTTGATTATTATGTATAAGTGTTTCTTTAGCAGATACGTTGGAATGGTAAGTTGAAGCTTTCGGTAATGTAAAAACGGGAAAGTGCTGTCGTTGATGATTGTGTCTTGTGAAATGTCTGTTCAGCTAAAAGTTCAAGATACTTTTGACATAACTACAGAAGCAATATTTTTTTTTCTACTTATTTAAAAGTTTACACGAGATATTTATAAGTTTGGTTAAGATGTTTCATGTTTTGGCCAACATTTTCCCCCCTTTGGCTAACATATCTTCTTACTTGGGTCAACATATTTCATAGTTTAGCCCATATTTTTTCCCCTTTGGTTAACAAATTTTCCTACTTTTCATAAGTTTGGTGTAAATTTGTCTTTACTTGATCAATATTTTTCTCCTTAGGTTAACACACTTTCCTAAGGTTTATAAGTTTTGTGTAAATTGTTTCTTCACTTGGGCAATATTTTTCTCATTAGGTAAAACACATTTTCCTAAGTTTTATAAGTTTTGTGTAAATTTTTTCATCACTTGGTCAATATTTTTCCCATTAGGTTAACACATTTTCCTAAGTTTTATAAGTTTTGTGTAAATGTTTTCTTTACTTGGGCAATATTTTTCTCATTAGGTTAACACATTTTCCTAATTTTTATAAGAATGGCTGAGATATTTCTTCACTTCGCCAATGTTTTTCCCGTTAGGTTAACACATTTTTCTCCTTTTCATAAGTATGGTTGAGATATTTTTTCACTTGGTCAATATTTTTCCCTTTTGGATAACACATATTCCTAATGTTCATAAGTTTGGGCGACATATTTATAAGACTAGTTGAAACATGTCTTTACTTGGACAATATTTTTCTCATTAGGTTAACACATTTACCTAAGTTTTATACGTTTTGTGTAAATTTTTCTTCACTTGGGAAATCTTTTTTCACATTTAGTTATCAAATTTTCCTAAGTTTTATAAGTTTTGTGTAAATTTTTTCTTCACTTGGGCAATATTTTTCTCGTTAGGTTAACACATTTTCCTAATTTTTATAAGAATGGCTGAGATATTTCTTCACTTCGCCAATGTTTTTCCCGTTAGGTTAACACATTTTTCTCCTTTTCATAAGTATGGTTGAGATATTTTTTCACTTGGTCAATATTTTTCCATTTTGGATAACACATATTCCTAATGTTCATAAGTTTGGGCGACATATTTATAAGACTAGTTGAAACATGTCTTTACTTGGACAATATTTTTCTCATTAGGTTAACACGTTTACCTAAGTTTTATACGTTTTGTGTAAATTTTTCTTCACTTGGGAAATATTTTTTCACATTTAGTTATCAAATTTTCCTAAGTTTTATAAGTTTTGTGTAAATTTTTTCATCACTTGGTCAATATTTTTCCCATTAGGTTAACACATTTTCCTAAGTTTTATAAGTTTTGTGTAAATGTTTTCTTTACTTGGGCAATATTTTTCTCATTAGGTTAACACATTTTCCTAATTTTTATAAGAATGGCTGAGATATTTCTTCACTTCGCCAATGTTTTTCCCGTTAGGTTAACACATTTTTCTCCTTTTCATAAGTATGGTTGAGATATTTTTTCACTTGGTCAATATTTTTCCCTTTTGGATAACACATATTCCTAATGTTCATAAGTTTGGGCGACATATTTATAAGACTAGTTGAAACATGTCTTTACTTGGACAATATTTTTCTCATTAGGTTAACACATTTACCTAAGTTTTATACGTTTTGTGTAAATTTTTCTTCACTTGGGAAATCTTTTTTCACATTTAGTTATCAAATTTTCCTAAGTTTTATAAGTTTTGTGTAAATTTTTTCTTCACTTGGGCAATATTTTTCTCGTTAGGTTAACACATTTTCCTAATTTTTATAAGAATGGCTGAGATATTTCTTCACTTCGCCAATGTTTTTCCCGTTAGGTTAACACATTTTTCTCCTTTTCATAAGTATGGTTGAGATATTTTTTCACTTGGTCAATATTTTTCCATTTTGGATAACACATATTCCTAATGTTCATAAGTTTGGGCGACATATTTATAAGACTAGTTGAAACATGTCTTTACTTGGACAATATTTTTCTCATTAGGTTAACACGTTTACCTAAGTTTTATACGTTTTGTGTAAATTTTTCTTCACTTGGGAAATATTTTTTCACATTTAGTTATCAAATTTTCCTAAGTTTTATAAGTTTTGTGTAAATTTTTTCTTCACTTGGGCAATATTTTTCTCATTAGGTTAACACATTTTCCTAAGTTTTATAAGTTTTTTGTAAATTGTTTCTTCACTTGGGCAATATTTTTCTCATTAGGTAAAACACATTTTCCTAAGTTTTATAAGTTTTGTGTAAATTTTTTCTTCACTTGGTCAATATTTTTCCCATTAGGTTAACACATTTTCCTAAGTTTTATAAGTTTTGTGTAAATGTTTTCTTTACTTGGGCAATATTTTTCTCATTAGGTTAACATATTTTCCTAATTTTTATAAGAATGGCTGAGATATTTCTTGACTTGGCCATCAACATGTAACACCCGCTCACCACATGACACTCATATGTACCGTCAACACTAAAAACCAACAAGTGAACGCACTTATAATACATAAAACTGTTTATTTTACAGTATTTCCAGCAAAGTTTACACACACACAAAAAGGAACAGTATACAAAACGGATGGTTAAATATGGAATGTTATATCTAGTTTGATCATGCACAGTGGTGCCTAACGTGGGTCATAAAAGGGACGTTATTTATTAAACAAGCCGGAATTCTGGGATATGATAGACATAAAAACATATAGCTGAAATCGTCTCTGTAGTGTATTTGGTATTTGGACGTTGTTGCATAGCGTAAGTAAGAACGTCATGTTCGTGTACTATTTTGATAAAATCGTCAAAATCTTGTCTATTTTTGATTAGTTGTGGAAGTTCTAAGACAGAAGCATTATTTGATGATGCGTGAAACAATCGAAGAGCGTCTGTTTCGCTGTGCCTAAGGACTATATGATAACTAAAGTTGATTTTGAATATGCTCTTTTGAATGGTAAAGATCATGTTCAAGGTAGATGCCCAGTCTTTAGGGTGGATTGTGTGTGGGCTAATATAAAATGTATAGACAGACATATATTTGTTTATCTTGTGATGTGTTTTGATACTACTCCAGTTGTCGGTGTATACTTGTCTAATATCATCTGGAAGAGTGTGTAAAGACGCCGCTTCATCCTTGGGTTGTGTGTCACTGACTGGCTGGGAGTTTTCGTCTTGTTTAGTCTTCTTCTCGCTGACTGCCACATCACTATTAGTAGCCACATGTCTTTTACGTAGTGTTGCTGAAGCGGGTGTTGAAGCGTCTGTTGGTATTACACTGGGTGATACTTCTGGTGTAGTGTGTTCCTTTGTAATGTGACGTTGTAGATTGTCTTTTCTGTTAAACTTATGACCACAAGTGTGACACGAATACACTTGCTCCTTGGTACTGTGACTGGTCCGAGTATGGCGAAGCAGACTGCGCCTTTCAGTGAAACCTTTCCCACAAGTTGCACATAAGTGGTTCTCAGATGATTGCCTAGTTGACATCTTTGTATTTTTAGGCATGTTCACTAGCGACTTGATACGGAGACAAGCAACTGTCGACTTGACACACGTTCACAGCGAACCGATGAATATAGCGTTGAATATATTTAGTTTCTATCTTTCACCAAAGGTCGATAACACGATGTTGGCTAGATAGGTAAGTCAAATACTCAAACAACAAGATGTATTATTCACTAGTCTAGTAAACTGTTTCAATCCCGAACACTTTTTTCCTCGTCTTTGTTTCAAACGCCGATGACTTCTTTGCAGATGACGTTGTAAACTATGGCAGAATAACGAGGTTGCTTACACTTCGGGTGCGTCAGGGTAAGAATCTGGCTGATAATTCTTACAAGGCAGTTGTGAATGTCCAAAAATTGGAAGAAAGAGCCCCAAAAGCTGTAGGTCCGTATATGGCTGATAGTCCGTGGATACTGAGACAAAACGGTAAATGGCAAACTTTCTAATCTTGAAGGCAAATAGTCATTGAATAATCACAAAACTGAAGATCCAATCTTTCGTCGTTCTTGTGTACATCACAAAGAGAGTGAGAGGTAGTGAGTTGGATATATATTACATACAGTAAGCCCCGCCCACCTTATAGTTGCCAGCCAATCAATGCTTGTCTAACATAAAATGTGGGTCAATTCTAATACAATTACCCTGATTGGTTGTAGACCACAAGTGAACAGCCAATCAATGCTTGTCTAACATAAAATGTGGGTCAATTCTAAGATAATTACCCTGATTGGTAGTATACAACAAGTGAACGAAGGAATGTAGTGGTATGCAAACAGGTCAGATACATGATGAAAGACAGACATCGTAGTTATTACCACACACACATTTCTGTTGGTTACAGACATAACTTCACACGAATTATGTCCCGTAGCGGACTTGCCGGTATGTTGTATGGTTCATTTGTATGTAACTAATACACCAACGTATTTCATACCCTTGTGCTTTGTACTTATTTGCTAATGTAACACGGGTGTGTGATATTTTATACATATCACTGTATTTAATTTACCTTGTAATAATGTACTTGAATTCTTTCAACTACTTTCTATTTAGTACTATATTTATATACTGTGATTATGTGTATTGCTTCTTTTTGTATACATTGTGGTAGTGTATGACTGTCTTGTGTGATGTTGGTTTACTTTTAACACACTAATACAGACGATCAGAGACATGAAGCTTGACACGGGAAAAATGTAGCACATTGACTAAAAGAAGTAGTTGTCTTTAAGAGGATAGACCAAGCTTCGATATGTTGAAGGTAGTCTTTGGTAAGGTGGAAAACATAATGACTAATATAAAGGTGTCAATTACAAGGAGAAAAAGAGTGTTCAAGTACTACATAGAACCTATACTATTGTATGAATGTGAAGCGAGGACAATAGGCAGACAAATTAAAAACCATCTAATGACACTGGGGATGTGGATTCTGAGTGGGGAAAAATTAACTTGACAACCACATGAAACTCCCTCCAAATAATACAAGGCAACAGAACAATACATGCAGCATAGCAGACACAAAGACACTACACCAGCCCTGTAAGGCAACATACTCTGATAATGTATACATAACGGCTGCTCTCCAATAATACTACACACATCTATAAGAAGTGGTAAGTGCGCATACACAGATACACGATACTTCCTAAAGTAGACTCTAACCAAGTTCGCAGTGCAGCTATATAGAGGCATGCCTATTGATCTGATATGAAATATGTTTGATTATTTTCACACCCGGATGTAATAGGCAACAATTCACAACACAGCTACGATGCGCTGACAGGGGTGACCTGTATCACATAGTACACCATCCTTTTTCAAACCCCAATCGTTTTCAATGTCACAAGAATAACGAACTACTGATATTTAAGATCAGAGTGGCATATGCTGATACTGTTTGTGATATCTCCTACTCATACCACCTGTTTTAACTGAATAAGGACACATACACCTAACCCATAATCCCCAACCGCCACATATGAGAAAAATCGATTGAGTAGTGCTTTTGATTTCTGTGGATATTCCGACAATAGGCGTTAATCCTTTAATCCCCTTCCAGCCTTTATATGAACCTTTATTAATATCGCGAACTATTTGCAGCCATGAAGATATTAGTAATATCAATACCCCATCTTTGTCATTACGACGACGATAAGCCCCTGGATTAGCCGTTATGAAAATGAGTATTGATTTTTGGCAACACCTGTTGAGGTTAAGATTATATCATATTCTGATAGTTATGTTATATTTTGTGACGCATAGGTACAAGGGTGAAATTTGATGCCTGTGTTTTTTCATCAGCGGTGGGACTTGTGGCTGCGGCGACACGGCCGGACAAAGCGGCACTAACCCCTATAATCAACTAGACACCCACATGTTGATGACTGGCAATTTTACCAACGACAAAGTACCGAGATTCGAACCTGTCACTTCCACAGTGTCTGGGGTACCCTTAAACATAGCCGGGTTAATAACACCAGAGCTCTCCATCACAACTAAGTAACAAAAACATAAATATTTCTTCTACCACTAGACCTCCCCACTGGGGTTCGAACCCGATGATAGTGTTCGGAAGCGTTTATCTAGTTACTCATCCACTCACCCCACCCCTTAACAATGAATATCACAAAGTCATACCCACTAAATGCAATAATACCGGTCATCTTTACTTTTTTAAGGTTTTCATTTTTAATCTGTATGATGATATTGTTTAAACCACTACGACCCTCTACGGCTCACTGGTAACTGCTACCCACTCCTTAACACCGACTTTCGCTAAGCCATACCCATTAAAATCAATACTACTAGCCATCTTGACCTTTGTAAGGATTTCATTTGAAGCTCTAAAATGATATGATGATAGTGTTTCGATGCAGATATTTAACTACTCGGCCACTCAACCACACCTTAACAACAAATAACACGAAGACCCGCCCACTACAACCTACGATAACAGGAATAATTAAATTTTAATTCTTAAAAGAAATAAAAGTCTCAAAAAAGGGGAGGTATTATCACAAAAACAGCCGATTATTTACTCCTGAGTTATGTCCCGCACCTCCTTCTTTGCGCTTACTAAAAACGACAGCACCTACCGGCACCTCCTTCTTTATTCTTAGTAAAATAGGTGCGCACCTTCTCCTTGGGGGGGGATAAGCAACATATATAACTACTTATAGTATGTACTTTATAAAGTTTGTTACATAATATAGCATGTAATGTATGTATGTAAGTTAGTAATATATCAGGTGCTGTTTAGTTAATTAGTAATATAGTATATGGCGTTTATAAGGGAAAATAGCAATATTTTATGTACTGTTTTTGAAGAAAGTTAGTACTGTTTATAAATTAAATAGGTATTATAAAGGTGCTTCATAATATATTATATACTGTTTATAATGTTAGTTACAACCATAGTCTATACTATTTATAAAGAAAGTTAGTAATAGTGTATGCACTGTTTATACAGAAAGTTAGTAATAGTGTATGCACTGTTTATGAAAGAAGTTAATAATATAGTATATATGCTGTTTATAACGGAAGTAACGGTTGTGGTTGTTATAAGGAAGATATTGACTTTAATAACAACTATTTACGTATTTCTCGTAAGTAACGTGACGTGCGCGAGAACTGGTAGCTGTTCTCTCCAACCACATACATTTGAGCGTCTGATGTTTACGGAGATATGTACTCGTAACTTGGTTTGTTGTTTGCTAAATGGGAAGGAGGGGCCGGCTTTGGAACCACTGCTACGATGGTCGCAAAATCAGGTTTTAGAGATCTTGGAGCATCTCGTAGTGGTGCTGTCTGTCCAATCTAACGTTCCGACAATCACCACGCCTCTCTGCAGATGTGAAGTTTCCGTACCGGTCTACACACCCCGCTGGTTTTGAAGCGTGTAGAAGAGAAAGGTGAGACCTGGAACAGTTCTTCTGTACTAGTTAGGGGATTCTCTACACCAACCTCGCTTGGATAGATGCAAGACCTATTCAAGGCTGGGACCACGATTGTAACGCTAGCGCACCGGGCTCAGACCCTTAGTCTTCCACATAGTTTTCAGCTAACTATGCAATTTACCAAAATATTGTATTGTGGTTAACACTGGTGAATGTAGCTACAATAGAGTAAAATGCACCATACGCATGTAGTGTTTGAACATCCATTAAAAGTTATGATATACAATATTGTTTTCAGAATAGAAATCAGGGCCAAATCTCTTAAAATAGATAAAGCAGAAGCCGCAGATTCTGGAATGTACAGTTGTCACTTGTCTAACCAGTATGGCGAGAAGTGGGTCAACTATAGTTTGCTTGTAGCAAGTAAGTACCCGTTGTTATAATCATACTATTGTCTTACTGTAATAGAAACACTTGTAGAATATTCCGCTGATTGTCTTGTTACTCTCTAGCTGTGATTGGAAACAGTTGTAGATAGAAATATATCTGCTGTATTAGTTGTATTCTCTTGGCGAATCAGCACATGTGATGACGACGCAGACAGCAGATCACATACTCCAAGACTGCCTCAAATACGACATATCTAGGCTAACCTTCTGACTTTGACCAAAAGTGGAAGATAAACTTTACTGACCACTACTTTAACTAAAACAGACAGTGACATTCATACAAGAGACAGCATTGCAGACATAGGCAATTTATTTCAAGCCAACAAAAGCATGAGAATCACTATGGAGGTCATGGTCGATACCTCTTCCGTTAGCCAAACTAATGTGTGTGTCCAGAATGCCACCTGGTGAGATGAAGCCAAGACTTGGTCATTATCGTACCTCACCCTGGCACATCAAGCCTCTCTCTGCATGTCATTCTTTGGCCCTTTATCTCCTACTTGAGCATAAGCCCTCAACCCCCTCACGCTAAGTCTTGTCATTTCTATTTCAGCAGCTCGCTCCATTGGTTTCCTATATTATTTCATTTCCTCTACCACCGGACTGCCTTTTCCAATTCATACCTAGTTCCAGTAATGCAGGTATCACTTCTGTAGGTGCTCCTAGGTGGATGGAAGTAAGACGGTGATATGGGCTTCTTGTGGCTTTCTCCAAATTGCCTCATAACTCTTGTAAAAGAGTTCCTTTCTTCTTGCCTGGCTTAATTATTCGTTTGTTTTTATTTTTATTAGACTTGTTCGTGGTTTATTGTATTTTGCAGCTAAAGTTGTCCATAAAGGAATACATGCCTGGCAATTTCTGCAGTAAGAAAAATTTCTCTGTGTTGCCTTTTCTCTTGATATGTCACTTGCATTTCCGTTGTCTTGTCTTAGTATTTGGTGAATGATCTAGCAACTTGGAAGTTAGGTGCATTCTTCTGTCCAAGATATTCTCAACATCCTTCTCTTAAATAAAATAAACTGCATGGGCACTCCCTACAGCATTTCATTAACAGTGACCTCATACGTAGTTTCAAAATCTTTTAGGATGCAATTGAATTTTTTTTTTTTTTTTTTTTTACAGTAAAGGGTTGAATATATAATGCCTAATTAACATTCTGTCATCTTATCTTATGAAGTCAGTTTTATGCCTTTTTACAGGATGGCGCAGTCAACTCCGTCACTTATTGGCCTTTTCAATTTCTAGGCGATTTTACGTTCAGTATGTTACTATTGTGGCTAAGGTCTTGCGGACGCGATTTGTGAGTCCGCTTACCTGCGTTCGAAACACAGCTGCGACCAATTGTAACGTGATGGTATGGGTGCCGGTTGTTCAGAAAGCAATGGCAAACTACTGAACGTAAACTTGCCAAGACATCAACAATAACAGTGTGGTGTTGACAGCAATGTATTGTAAATAGGATATACCAAAAAAAAAAAAAAGTTAACTATTGCATTTTGGATGGCCGAGGCTCATAACGTTATGAATACCAGACCAACACGATCTGCGCTCGAATTGCCTGCGCTAATTTCAAACTCGGGTGTGTCGGGATTGTGAAACTCTGTCCTCTACCCCACATTCACAGACACCAAAATAATAAAACCCGGAATCTAAGCAACATAAGAATACTGATAAACAGTGGCCTTTCTAATAGCCATTTCGTCTCTTCAAGTGTAGAGAATATTTTGTATTTCACAGATGTAACAGTGATGAAACAGTACTTGGGAGTGCCCGACGATTCCGAATACAAAGACTCAAGACCACCAGGTGAGACAATTTACCCACTTTTGATTGTTGCATGCATTCCATTTTCAAACTTCTCTGTTTACGATTCAGGATTTTCTTGAAAACTATCTGTATACGTTTCATTATTTTGATTGTACTTTTGTTTTTTAATGTATTGCCCATCTATCTGTTTGTCTGTCTTTCTACCTTGTCTGTCTTTTTACCTCCTTCCTTTATGTCTGTCTGTCCGTCCGTATGTATGTCTGTCCGTCCGTCTGTCTGTCTGTCTATCTGTCTATGTATCTGTTCGTGTAGATGTGTCTTCTGTCATTCTATCCTTGCAAACATCAATCATCTATCGTGCATTATGTTAGTAATATTTTTCATGGTAGCGTGCTTGTGATATACATTTGCGTATTAAAGCATCCAGTTTACATTACGATAGCTGTATACATTCTCGGTTCTCTTGAATCTTTGGGTTGAAGCCTGTTAAAGTGAAATACTCGAAACTCGTGTAGGAAACATCACCAACCGGATCCCAGTCTCGGCCAATCCGTATTTGCTGTGCTGCTGAATCATGATTTTTTCCCCATCCTAGTATGCCTGACTGCAGATGTGCAGTTTCAGTACAAGCCTTGCACACCCTGCTTGTTTTTGAGCTTGGAGAGGGCAAGAAGCGCTCAGAAACACAGCCCCTGTAGAGTAGAGATAGTTGTTCTGAGCATTCTCATCCTTCCTCTCTCTCTCTCTCTCTATCTCTCTCTCTCTCTCTATCTCTCTCTCTCTCTCTCTCTCTCTCTCGTTCGTTTGTTCGTTCGTTCGTTCGTTCGTTCGTCTCCGCGTCTGTCTGGAAAGAAAATACTTGGGAAAGAAAAGAAGAACCAGAATGAGTAATGACCAAAAGCTGGGACACCCATTTCCCCCCCCCCCCCCCCCCCCACAACCAGCAGTCGAAGCTGCAGTAGCCAAGGTGAGCAAGGGAGATAATCGGCGAACATTAGTCTTATCTTGGAAAGCGTTCTCTCAAATGGGAGGCAAGTTTGCAGTACGAGAGAAATTGGCAGGCAACCTCAATCTTGGCTTTGGGTGCTCGTAATTGAAGTAAAAAAATGTCGTCAAATGCTGAGTCGGCGTTAGTATTTTACCTATGTTATTACTGCAATCTGGTGGGGACGTACAGCTGTGATTATTTGTCTGATAATCATCTGCTGTGTATTGAGACTAATTGGGATGAAACACGGATACAGGGGTAAGCATGCAGATTACACCCAAACATTACTAGGGTAATGCATTGCACATGGTGTGGATGGCGTGAATTTGCTGTTTTCCTTGTACGTCTTTGGTTCAGCTCTCAGCAAGGCCGAGTTCTGCCTAGATCTGATAAATCGTGCAGCGCAGTCATGTGTGTGGTATTTGTCGTATCATGTTGGACTATGTTGCCTTGCCATGGTTGTTGGGCTGTTTATGCTGTGGTTCTTAGTTTGAACGTCTTGGTGCATCGTATTCCATACATATCACTTGATTCCTCGTCCTACTCCTCCTCATCCGTGATCTTCTTCTTCTTCTTCTTCTTCTTCTTCTTCTTCTTCTTCTTCTTCTTCTTCTTCTTCTTCTTCTTCTTCTTCTTCTTCTTCTGCTGCTGCTGCTGCTGCTGCTGCTAAAATACCATCATTATTACCGTTGCCACCTCAGTGGATGCCGCTGAGTGTCTCTAAACTGTATAGGTATTATTTCTTGCATAGTGTTTCTCTCCTCACTTTACTTACTCGCGAAACACCGTAACTCCTTTATGCGTCCATTGACACGCAATTATGATTTCCCAGTCCAATTTTAAAATGAATGCGTATGCATCCCAGATCAGATGTCTGTCGTTACACTATCTAAATGTCATTGTTTACCTGGGAGAAATGCAATGCCGTTAGTTTGTTCTTGCCAGTGTCCACATTCCCGGGCTTGGTCTACAATTTCTACTGTCTACCTCACACGCCTCCCTCTTACTTGGTGTCAGTTTCAAATGGCTTACTATTGCCCTCAACCTGACCTATAGTGTAGCTAAGCTTTCATTTTCATTCTTTTACAGCTTTATGGGATACATGTGTCGTTCAGTGTTGAAATGTAATCTACAAAACGTTCAGTCTTGTTTAGATATGATGGCAGTGTCTATCCTTGTAGTTAGTCATAACTTTAAAAAAATTAGTTGCAGGGCTTTTATAGGAGGTAGCAGTATATCCCAGCATATTTTGGTAGCAGTTTGTGATTATAGTCATTTTTACACCCTGTAGTTTGTCAGGTCTTAGTCAGATATGACTGAGCTACCGTATAACAGTAGACGGTACTACCTGGTTTCTGTTAGCGCCGAACGTTGGGCGGCGCTTACCAAACCCGACACCCCACATTGTGCCAACGGCTTCGGGCGGAAGAGCGCAATTGGGAGGGTACAAGCCTTACCCTGGTGCGAGGAAATGCAAGCTAAAGACAAAATTGTCATGGCAGGGCAGACCAGGCCCTAAGCCTTGGTTGGCGACTGGTCTAGGATCGAAGCTCCGACAGGCGGACAGTTAGAGCATTGCTTTGCTGATCCGGCAGCTTCTGCAGCTTGTCTTGTTCCAGATGTAGGGGTGTTACCTTTCCTCTGGAGTGAACTAGGCAGGCCGAGAGAGGGATCATGCTGCATGGGCAACACATGATCTCTATATTTTAGCCCAGGCTTTGTGCTATGGAGAGGCAATAACTCCATCCCTGGTCTTAACTGGTCTCGGAATCAAAGCGAGAGGCAACTGTTACGGGTTATAAGTCCTTGTCAGTTGGCGTAGACACGGGGCGCCACGCGTTGCCTCTGACGGTGGGAGACACCTATAGGTGTCACTGATCAGCTACCGCCCGCCTCAAGCTGGGCAGCCCCCAGCCAATTGGGTGCTGATCCGCCACAGCCTGCCTGCTTCAATGGGTGCTTGGGGCTAGGACAAAATCTGAATCGCAGGCTGTAAAACCAATGCACCAGGTACAAACAAAAATATAAATAGAAACCTCAAGCTACGGCTTGCAACCTGGAACGTGAGAACCATGTGTCCAGGATTTTCCACTGACTTGACCAATATTGACGATGTGAGAAAAACGGCTGTGATTGATGCCGAACTCAATCGTCTTAACATTGATATTGCTGGCCTGCAGGAGACTCGCCTCGCTGAGGAAGGGTCACTCAGGGAAAACAACTACACCTTTTTCTGGAAGGGTAAAGGGCAGGCAGAAAAAAGGCAACACGGTGTGGGCTTTGCAGTGAAGAATTCGCTACTGGGAATGATTGAAATTCCAGCAGGAGGAAATGAAAGACTATTATCCCTGCGCTTGGCAACCTCTTGTGGGTTTGCCACCATTATTACTGCATATGCACCGACACTCGATTCCTCTGATGATGTGAAGGATTTGTTCTATGAGGAGTTAGACTCTGTGATCAAGGCAGTTCCAAAATCCGACTACATTTATATGCTCGGTGATTTCAATGCTCGTGTGGGCAAGGACTCGAGTTCATGGCCAGTGTGCCTTGGAAAATACAACATCGGTCGCATGAATGAAAATGGGCAAAGGCTGCTGGAGCATTGCACCAGTAATGACCTATGTATTACAAACTCTTTTTTTAAAACAAAAGAGATGCATAAGGTCACATGGAAACATCCAAGATCCGGCCATTGGCACCAGCTGGACTTCATCATCACACGGAGACAACATCTGAACCATATATCATTGACTCGTAGTTACCACAGTGCTGACTGTGATACGGATCATTCTTTGGTCGTTGCAAGGGTTAGACTGAGACCAAAGAGAATCTACACAGCTAAACACAAATCTAGCCCCAGGATTAATATTATTAACACTCATGATCCTGAAAAGTGCTTTCAGTTTCAACAGCAACTTGAAGACGCTTTCACTGATACACCAGAAAATTGTACAGTAAATGATAAATGGAATAAACTTAAGGAAACTCTTTGTAAAACTGCCGTAAAGGTTTACGGCACTGTGGATCATAAGAGACAGGACTGGTTTGCGGCCAACAGCGAGACTCTGCAGCCCTTGATTGATAAGAAGAAGAAAGCTCTCTTAAGAAACAAGGAAAGACCAACGCGTAACACTCTGAGTGAGCTAAGGCAAGCTAGGAAGGATGTGCAAAAGGCTGCCAGGCAGTGTGCAAATGATTATTGGATCAAGTTATGTGAGTCCATTCAAATCGCAAGTGATAAGGGAGACATAAGAAGCATGTATGAAGGAATAAAGAAAGCCTGTGGTCCAGTGATCAAAAGAAGTGCACCATTGAAAACCTTGACTGGAGAAGTCATCACTGATAAGAAACAGCAGATGGACAGATGGGTAGAGCACTATTTGGAGCTTTACTCAAGTGAGACCAAACTAGCGGATAATGCCCTCAACGCCATAGAGGCTCTACCAACTCTTGACCACCTGGACACACTTCCCACCATAACAGAAGTTAAGTGTGCTATAAATGAACTTGCATCTGGCAAGGCTCCAGGTAAGGATGGGATTCCAATAGAGGTTATCAGGAGTGGGCAAGACACACTCACTATACAGATCCACCAGCTAATAGAGCTATGCTGGCGTGAAGGACAAGTCCCACAGGATTTCAAAGATTCAAGCATCATAACACTGTACAAGAACAAGGGCGATCGGAGCGACTGCAACAACTATAGGGGTATCTCACTTCTGTGTATTGTTGGAAAAGTATTTGCCAGAATTGTTCTGCGCAGACTTCAAGTCCTAGGAGATCAAGTCTACCCCGAATCACAGTGTGGCTTTCGACAGAACCGGTCTACCACTGATATGATATTCTCATTGCGACAAATGCAAGAAAAATGCCGTGAACAGAATCAACCACTGTTTATTGCCTTCATCGACCTCACAAAGGCATTTGATTTGGTCAGTCGTGAGGGTCTGTTCAAGGCACTAAAGAAGATTGGCTGCCCACCAACTCTTCTGTCCATTGTGGAATCGTTCCACACAGGCATGAAGGGTATAATCAAGTTTGATGGTGCAACTTCTGAAGAATTTGAAATCAAGAGTGGAGTTAAGCAAGGTTGTGTACTAGCTCCCACCCTCTTTGGAATATACTTTTCACTTCTACTGAAATATGCATTTCGTGATCAGGATGGTGGTATATACATCCACTCACGCTCAGATGGCGGCCTCTACAATGCTCAGAGATTGAAGGCTAAGACCAAAATTAGGAGGGTACTGATCAGAGAGTTGCTTTTTGCAGATGATGCTGCAGTTACGACCCACTCTGAGGAAGAATTGCAATGTCTACTATCTGCATTCTCCAATGCTTGTTCTGAATTTGGTTTAACAATTAGCAAAAAGAAGACACAGATTATGTCACAAGGTGCACATGGGGTACCATCAATCTTTATTGACGACGCCAAACTAGAGATAGTAGACCATTTTACATATCTAGGATCAGTGGTAAATAGCAAATTATCCCTAGATCAGGAAATCAACATCCGGATTGGTAAGGCAGCAACAACAATGAACAGGTTAAGAAAAAGAGTCTGGGAGAACAGGAAGCTTACTGCCAAAACAAAAGTCCTTGTCTATCAAGCCTGTGTCCTTAGTACTCTTCTCTATGGCAGTGAAACCTGGACAACTTACTCACACCAAGAGAACAATTTAAACAGCTTTCATATGCGGTGTCTGCGAAGAATTCTTGGTATTAAGTGGCAAGACAAAATCACAAATACTGAAGTATTGGAAAGATCAGGTTGTGTGACAGTTTATTCCATGCTCAGTCTTCGTAGACTTAGATGGATAGGACATCTTAGGAGGATGGATGATGGTAGAATACCAAAGGATATCTTTTTTGGTGAATTACAGATGGGTAAGAGATCTCAGGGTCGGCCTCTACTACGATACAAAGATGTGTGTAAGCGGGACATGATTGATACAGGCATTGATAATGCACATTGGGAGCAAGTCGCCGCTGAACGTGTTGCATGGAGGGCAAATATCAGAAATGGAATAAAGTCAAAGGAGAAATTATTGCAGAAAAGTCACACACCAAGCGTTTGAGACGTAAGATGGTGCATGATGGTGGAAATGACCACGTGTTCACATGCACCCACTGTGAACGGACATTTACAGCGCAAATTGGCCTTATCAGTCACACTCGCTACCGCCATAGTTAAAAGTTATTATGCCTTTTTAAAGCACAAACTATCGTCTGTCAAGACGGCAAGGTGCCAATGACTGAGTTTGCTAGAGTTCATGCCATCGAAATCAACGCAATGCAAAGCAAGTCTGCTTCCAAATCGACTGCGGCAGTTGTCTTATCCTCGACTCCGTATGTCGGTGAATTGTGAAACGCGCTTACTGCCCCGAGGCTGCAGCTCTCAGTCATAATCAAAATTGTTAAATGTTAATGAGAGCTGATCAGACGAAATGTGTTGTCACTTAAACGTGGAAGATGGAATGCCGACGTCTGTTCCTCTGCTGAGTTTTACTTGTTAAATAATCGTCAGTGGACATTCTTTTAAGTGTCTCATTATTACCGTTGCCTGTCAAGACAATATACTGGGTTCAATCCCTGCAGTGAAAAACAGTCATGTGGTTTTTTTATGTTTTATTTTCGACCAGTGCAACAATGTGGTCGACCCCAGCTTCATGATGTTGGTACCAGACAATATTTAGAATTTTTTGAAAATTGTCTGGGAGGGAAACGGCAGCGACAAAGGGATCTAGTAATCTCACCTCATTGTTCCCAGAATCTTAAGCCGTCACTTCACACCACTACAGCGGTATTTTTTGTGGGGCCTCCTACCCTTACCTTTTATTTTCGTATAGTTAAAGTATCTTTTTCAAAGTACACGTATTTATACATAAACTAGTTCTCTGTAGGTTGCTTTGTGGATGTGTCTCAGTATTGTTGCCAACGGCCCAAGTACATTTAACTTTTGTGAAGCAGCAGTCCAATGAGGAAATGAGTAATAAAGAGAAAAAAGTAAAGTAAGAAATAAACGTATCCTCACACGTGTTACAAGAGTTAAAAATAAATATAAATATTGGCGAGCACGTAATTAAGATGCTACGTTTTTGTTAGCATTGTTTCTCATACACCTCCTCTCTTTTGTGAGTTGCTTTCTCCATCGCTAAACTGAGTTGGTCTGTGGTTAAAGGGTGAATTTCGGAACTGGAGTCAACCGTGGCTTATGCCAAAGAAATTTGAAGTGAAGGGGGCAGAAATTAGAAACAGCTGGATCGCAGTTTGTAGTGCCAGCCTCCTGAAAAATGTGCACACATCAATCGTCTTTAGCTTTTCAATCTTTGTTACTTTGCTATAATTTCCCTTGAACTCTCTATCTTTTTATGTGCAGGCTTCAACGCTAGCGGTCTCTCCAGTCGTTTTACTTTGTAATTCAGTTGGTTCACCTAAGTGTGTGCTTTTTGGGAAAACGACGAAACATGTTTAATGGATTCATTTGCAGAAACAATTAAATAGACCAGCAGAAGTGTTGAGCTGAGAGGGTGGGAATCAACGCCAAGGTTCAAATCAGTAAATCCCACTTCAATTACTCCTACCTCCACCTCTCCTTACTTCCTTAGAAGTAATAGAGAGGGAGGAGGTCAGGCTTAAACTCGAACGGACCAAACAGTTCACCATGTGACGATATACATCTTTCCAAAATAAGAAGATGGTGATGCACCTAGTCTAGTCTTCCTGTATGAGGGCGAGAAGCTAGGAATATAAATGTGCACATTTACAAATATTTTAATAATTAGCGACTAATAATTATTACACGGAGGCTGGATAAATCAACACGAAAGTTTATTAAGTTAACACGGAATGTGGCAAAAGCAGCCCGGGGACAGTCAGAATTACAATGTTGTCATTAAATAATCTCTGGGATTGTCTTAATTACCGCGGAGGCTGTAGACAAGAATAAGGTTTATCGTTCTGTGTTAATTCGGTATAAGCTTAATATTGTAACAGATGCTGTACTATTATACTTTACAAAACATTTTTGTAAAAAAAAAAAAAAAGGGTATGTAGTATAATTACTTGTAATCTAGCAGTGATGTTCGATAGCTTGTTAAAAACAAGATTTAAGGCACTGTATGGTGACTGTTGAAGTTAGAAAACGAATTCTCATGTATCATATAACTGTTGTAAACATAGCAGTCAGTCCTGAACAATTAGTAAACATGCAAAAATAATATTCCCATGAGGCCTCAGGGGTGTCGTTTTACACAACACATTTCTAGCATGTCAAGTAGCTAATCTCACACCAATCCTCTTGTCGTCTTTTGCAATAGGTCTTCAGCCCCACTATTCTTTACTTCATTTTTGGGACTCTGATAACAACGGTGGACGTTATATTTTTACTTTCCTTTGTTTTAGTTTCTCCGGTTTTCATTCTTATTAGTATTATTTCTAGACCTTTGTAGTAACTACCATCTCCTTTCTGTGTGCTAATTTTAATAAACTCACTAGTATCCTAGTTCCGTTTGCCTCTACACAGCTGCCAAAGAGAAACTTCAATGGAGCCGTAACCACATGGACTTCATCAGAGGCAAAATCGGTCAGGTGACTTCATACATCGAACTGGAATGTCCAGCGAGGGGCTCCCCGCGGCCTACTTCTCAGTGGTTTAAGGACGGAGAGGAAATTTTGCAACAAATGTCTGGACGGGTGAGCATCTTCACGTCAGTGCTTGTGTACATTTAAACGTCTGTAATTTTTTTTTTTTTTAATGTGCTGGACATTGTTTTAGCAAATGATTGTTCAGTTTCATAGTTCTACGGTTTGGTACTTTGTTCGCCAGGGGTCAACCCTAGCCTCATTACATCGGGGTACTAACTGTTAACATCATTTTGTCAGTTTACATGTTTATATTATGTCTGACGTAGTGGAGAGTGGGGATTGCCGGCATAATCCCAGCTTGATGAAGAGAAACTCCCAATTGTACCCATAGTCTCATCTTGATGAAGAGAAACTCCCAATTGTACCCATAGTCTCATCTTGATGAAGAGAAACTCCCAATTGTACCTCCTAGTGGTGTAGCCGGTCTCTCTGGCCGAGGGGTTACAACACTTTCTCCGTAATCCCGTTTATCACGCAGAGTCTCGTAGCGGGCGAGAACTGGGAGCGTTTCGACCCCCCGCTGGTGACTTGCGGGATAACTGAGCCGGCCGCTCAGAAAGCAATGGCAAACTACTGAGCGTAATCTTGCCAAGAAATCAACAGACAGCTGAAAGATGCTGCTGTTGACAGCGAGGTCCTGTATCGATATACGAATTAATAAACCCAAAAAAAAAGTGGTTGGCAACTAGCAAAATGTGGCGAGTGTAGTTCAAGACGAAGTGCATGGATAACAATAAGGGAGATTTCACAGAGCTAGGCTAGCGCATCGACTAGGCCTAAAATATGTACCAGGAAGGTTCATGGAAAATAAAGGAGGTTGATGAGGTACTCACCGCATCAGCCATCCAGTGCCGATGTGTCTAATCATATGAGGTTGGGCACTCAATCATACATGCCTCGTGGCGAGAAAGGAATCCCTTTACTTGCTTACATTTTCTTTTACGTATACATTATGACTTGGACATTCAGTCCGGTGAATAAAGCCGTTCCCTTGCTCAAGCGGGAATATACAACCATATGGCTTTTGGCTCAAAACCTCCACGGGCCGTCACCCTAAGTTGGACACATTAAGACAGGACAGGCTGTGTTTAGGTCTGCCAAATATAAATGGCTTTCAGTTCTACACCTTAGCTAGCTCGTCAGTTGTCGAGGCCCGCGAGGGAAGTAAAGGACAGCCATTGTAACATAGCATGCATGTCGTAGGAGGCAACCAAAGAGGGTTGGATAACTCAAATAACCCACCCAATCATCAACGAGCACACAAAGGGCTTGGCGTGTTTTCACTGAGAACCCGTTCCCCATTGGGAGACAGATGTGGAAGAAAATACAAGCCAGGTTAAAAGAGCAAAGGCTGGGTGAATTGCTTAGCTGAAGTTTATTTAGTTAATATTGTCTGTTTTATCATTCAAACACTTGTAATGGTAATTCTGCATTCATGAACTTCCTTAATTTGTATCACACTGATTTATCTCAAGCACTTATTAGATGTCATGCTGAATTTATTTCGCCAGATCACACTGAAGAGATTCAGCCTGGTGATCGCGGATTTGATTCTCAAAGATGCTGGCAACTATACGTGTGTTGTCTCCAACATGTACGGATCTCTCAACTGGACCTACGAGCTGTCTGTTTTACGTGAGTTTTTGCTGGATTTTCATCTTTTCATTCATATCAGAAACAATCTTAGATCACCAGAGTCGTGGATCAGCCTGTGTTCTTGTCTGGACCATACCACGTGGCCAAGTCATCGAGGTATTCACTTCTCTGCCTCCCCCTTGTTCTTTTCCCCTCAATCTTGCCAGTTGTCACCAAGTTATCCAACTTATTTCTTCTCAGTGTGTCCAAAAAATTGTAATTGTAATTGTAACTAATTTCTCTAATCAGTTTAAGGTTTTCATTTGCTTCTTGTAAGACTTTGTCATTGGTTTTTCTGTCTGTTAATGGCATTCTTTGAACTACTACTTATTAAATTGAAAAGAAATTACCCACTCTGAGACCTGTTACAGCCCTTGATGTTTCAATTCAAACACTCTAACATTGGGCACGTTTGTACTGAAATACACTGGAAAATATTCATTAATAGACAAAGAAATAGGTCCGTGTGCACAGCTGCCACAGAAGAGTGAATTCAGACAAGAAAATGTGAGGAAATAGACCATCTAGAGTCTAGACAGAAAACGGGAGATGGACGAACAGCAGTCTGACTTAATGTGCAATCAAGGCGAGATACAGACATAATGTGCAATCAAGGCGAGATACAGACAGTGTTGGAGATTCATTGCATCTAACCTTCGCTGTGAAGACGGCACCTGATTGATTGAGTACTGAACTGGCAAGAAACAAAACAGCACTGGAAATGCTTCAGACTTTTTGCGAAATAAGATAAATTCTCTTCTTTACATGTTTGATCTGGAGCAGACAGCGGCAGCAATCATGGCTTCAATCCTCTCTTATATTTTGATGAAATTGGGTGTGGTTTATATTGTTGCCCATTTGTTTAATTAGGCTTTCTACATGCACCTTTGTCCTCCACTGCCTCTTTTTGCTTATTTTCCCACACAAATCTAATTTCTTTACTGCACCTGTTGTATATATATGTATATATATATATATATATATATATATATATATATATATATATATATATATATATATATATATACTCTCTCTCTCTCTCTCTCTCTCTCTCTCTCTCTCTCTCTCTCTCTCTCTCTCTCTCTCTCTCTCTCTCTCTCTCCATCGTTCCTCACTTGTCTGGTGTCTCGATGTATTTCAAATTACTCAGGATTAACAAGGAACAGCCAACTGAAAGATTCTTCTCCTATTTGTTCATCTCTGGGAGTAAGCTCATTTGCTTGTATTGTAACACCTGCGTCTGTGGCATGGATGTAGTGAACGCACTTTCACAATCCCGACGCACCAGATTTGAAATCAACCGCAAGCGATTTGGGAGCAGATCCCTGTTGAGTTGATTTTCACAGTTCTTCAGCTGTTCAGAATTCACTGGCAAACAATGAACGTAAATTGCCTAGAATATCACAAGCAGCCAATGGGGTTGAATGGGGCTGTAAAAGGACGTGCAGCTAACTTTTCTTGCGTAAAATTGATATGTATACAAGTGTCATCTGTGTTGATTTACTTTATAAACGGAGGCTTTAAAAACACACAAAAGTAGATATCAGGTCACGCGCTAGATCGGGGGGGGGGGGGGGGGAGAGAACAGAAATCGAACTGCTCTCACATGGAAAGGAAGGCCTCGCCTCGCTGAAGAAACGACCATGCTTTGAATGTTCTCCACTTTCTGGTGATACCTTGCTTTGACGTACCAGTTGCTCAGATTTCATAGTTGCATCATTCCGATATCTCCAAGCTTTCGCCGGCCTGTAGGCTGAGAAGTCTACAAGCGCACGGCGTCGACGCCATTCACGGCCATGTAAGTTCAGGTTGCAGGCACAGACAGCGGATGTTTGTTTAAAACCACGCACCACATGCCCACTGCCGCAAACATCGGCTGGGAATGAAACAATTAGCAGGCGATTGCACCTACCACATCTTTGTGGGGTTCCGGTCGGAGAGGAAATTTCTTGCAATTTATTGTGGAGATTTTTGCCCTGGTTTATGGTTGTTTCCGAACATTTTGAAATCTTTACCAGGCGTAGGTTAAATGTGAACTGGAAAACAAGGGGGAGGCGGAGAGAGTACGTGTCCGACTCATTAGTAGTGGCCGGTTTGGATTCTCGGCGAGCCAAAAGTTTTCCTTTTTGTTGTACCATATGTCTTCTTTTCTGTCTTTCCCCACCCTGTTGCCTTTCCCCTTTTTCTTCTGTGCCGCCACCGGAGAGAGGGGTGGGGACTATTTTTTCCCACTTTTCTGTCACTTGTTTTACTTTCTCCTGTTTCTTCTTTCACTTGTTTTACTTTCTCCTGTTTCTTCTTTCACTTGTTATTCTTTTACCCATTCTTCATCCATCCTTTCTTCTTCCACCTAGTGTCTTTCCCCTTTTCTTCTCTCATTTTATCCTTATTTTATCTTTTCCCAGTTGATTTCTTTCCAGTTGTGATTTAATCCCAAACATTTACCATTGTAAACGTCATCGCTTATGTTTGAAGCAGTATGTTAAAACGCCGCCATAATACACGCGTTACATTTGTTGTGAATGTCAGCGAGGCTCTCGCTCGTACACTTCCGGCCTTCTGATGCCGAGGTAGCGGGTTTATTCCTTACACTGGTCAGTTGTACTAAAATGTTGACTTCTCGTCCTTGACTTGGGAACGTAAATTTCAAGTACCTCAGAAGTCGGAGTGGGGAACTGGTAATAGGGAAAGCAAATTGACATGAAAAAAAAAATCAACGCACAGCTCTAGAAGCTCGTGTATGGACTATACTTAAGTTCAAAACGTGTGAACGGGGGTTGTCCCCATATTGCTCCGTTCCTGTGCCAGTGAATATCACAAAATGCTCCTCACTGTGAAGTTGGAACCGCGACTAACTGACTAACTAACGTGTGAACGGGGGGGGGGGGGTATTCAATTTGTGACTATTCTCAAAATCGCCAGTTTTTAAGAATTACAGCCATATAATTTGTGCTTTCATTTGGTTCGGGTCAAGGGCACGGGTGACATAACAAAATTAGTCGAGTCAAAGCACAGCATTTATTTGCGGAACTAATATTATAATAATGCCGGTGAAAGTGTGCGAAACACAAATACACGATTTTTTTTTTTTTTATAGTAAAAGTCAAATAGAGGTTGTACGAACTCGGTCGTTTCAGTTGCTTCTTCTTCTTCTTCTTCTTCTTCTTCTTCTTCTTCTTCTTCTTCTTCTTCTTCTTAATAGTTCATGCCGTGTGACGTTGGTGATCGTGTCTGCTCACATTAGTTACCTGTTACCGCGTGTGCTGTCAATAATTTCTGATATTGATGTTCCTCCATGCAATTAGTCAAACTGTCCAGCATCTTCTCTCTTGCTCTTCCTCTGTCTCTCTTCCCCTCGAACGGGACGGTTGTGATAACAAACTCCAGCTTTCTCCGTGTCACAACATGCCACCAAAATATGGACTCTTTGATTCTGATGCGAGTATACAGTTAATTCTTTGTGAGTTAATGGACTGTTAGATTCGGATGCGAGTAACCAGTTAATTCTTTGTGAGTTAACTTCTTTCAAAATGTCTTATTGCTCTTGTGTCTGTCTATGGTGCTCATCATTCTCCTATTAAAAATATTACATCTCCGCAGGTTCTATATAATTCCTCACTTGTCTGCTAACTGTCCATGATTTGCTTCCGTTCATCAGGATTGGATCAATATAATTATCCAGAACTTTGTTTCTCGTGGCGATTGACAAAGATAAATTGTATTCTGTGTGTAATGAGTACTTGGTGTACTTGATGGGGTATTACGATATATTAAACACAATGAGTGTTGTATTTAACACAGTGAGCGTTGTATCAAGACTTTAATTAAATTCAATGTTCTTCTGAAACCAAATAAAAAGATAATCCATAGTTGCTAACAATAACAGTGATTAGCGTATACATACATGTGAACCCCCGTTGGTGATACGGAGTTGTGCACTGTGCTAACATGCTTCACGTGTGATCTATGGAAGGAGGCTGGAGCGCTTATGGAGATATCTGTATACAATTAAAATGGTCCTTGACCAAAGCCAATACCCCGAGTCTTGAAATATGGTATAGAATTGTGATCGTAGCCACAGTAGATGGTCGCGATTGAGGAATCTAATATTATTTAACTTTATAGAGTGGATATGGTTAAATTTACTGTTATTTAACCACGTGGTCATGAGTTTGAGCCTCATCGGGGTGGATCGAGTTTTTAAAATTGACTGGGGCTGCCAGGTCTCCCCAGCATAAAATGGGTACCAGGAAATGTCTTGTGGAAGTAAAGGGGGTCGGCATAATACTGATAATGCACATTACACATAAAGTGGCGAAGGGTCTATGAAATATGGATCGAGCACTATTTACCCACTGCGCTTTTAAGAGGATCCTTTACTTGCGTTACTGTAGAATTGAAATGGAGGAATTTAGTGGGACACCTAGTTGCAGTTTAGGAATTTACAATATTGTGTAACTTGATAATAATTGTGATGGAAGAATTTAATATTATTTAGCTTGATAAGAGCTGCAGTAGAGGATTTATTGTTATTTATTTTGATAATAATTGTGATTACGGAATTTTAATAATTCATTTGACACAAAGTTACGATAGGGGACATTAATATTTACCGTGTTCTTGACTTCTAGAACTGTCGATTTAGTTAACCAAGCATTTGAAAAGCTAGTTAGTTGCATAGCCTTTACATGACGTTGCAGAGAACACCAGCATTTTCTGCTGCTATGATCTCTTCGCAAGTTTACGTTCAGGTGCCATTGCTTTCTGAACTACTGGCACCCATACCAGTTCATAATAAACCAACGCAACGCAGTCTGCTGCCAAATCGCACGCAGATGTGTTTCGAACACGGGTATACGGGATCACGAACTGCGCCCGCAACACTATCGCCACGGAGCAGGTACATTTGAAAAGAAACAAATAAAATGACTTGCCCTGATAGCTGCAATAAACACATTTGTCACATTCCTTATAGTGCCCCGTCCCTCTGGTTTAACAAAACAATTCTACTTCATTACCAGCAGGCGAATTCTGCCTGTCGCCGATCGCGGTCTGTGGAATTCTTGAGGGGCACCTTTGCTCTGGTGGTATTCAAGAGTCGCAGAAGTGCCTCCTGTGGAGAAGAGGAGCACCGTTATCTTATCCATAATTTGCCAACTTTCCTACTAGAAGCTGTCGGGAGCTCCCACATGCAAGTGGCAGGGCTAACATTTTCCCTGATAATGTCCTGATATCAAGCAAATTTGTTTGCATAAGATTAGTATAAAGATGGCTTGTTAGCTCCCCTGTTGGAAAGAAAGAGGATCGGTCAAGTTATTTGGCAGGTTCTCTCCGCGGTTGGAATTTTGGGGAAGGGGAGGCTAGCTGCAAATGTTTCCAGGAGATTGATTCCCTTACACGAATCCAGGTGTGTGAGTGACTGAATCTATGGATAGCTTAGTGTCATTAAGAGTGTGTTAGTGTTTTGTATGTATTTAAATGAGAGAAAGTCTGTTTGTGTGTGCATGTCTCAGGTCAGTGAAAGGAGAAGAATGTGTTGTAAATGTTATGGAATTCTTCTTCTTATAGTCCATGGTGTGTGGTGTTGGTGATCATGTCTGTCTACAGGCTTGTCTCTTGTGATACCAGTCATTTCTGATACCCATGTTCCCCATACCATAATGTCAAACTGTTTCAGCATCTGCTTTCTTGGTCTTCTTCTGCTTCTTGTCCCATGTGACGCCATATTCCAACTTTCTCCTTCTCCAAAAGAATGTGGAGCTTCAAGTGTTGATGCTGTACTGAGAAAACTATTGGACTATCAGTGCTGATGCTGAATGCTAGCAGAACTAGTGTACTATGGTGCTGCTGTATTGCTAGAACTAATGTATTACTATTGTTAAACGTTGTATTGCTAGGAGAACTATTGGACTATTAAGGCAGAAGTTGTATTCAGAAGTGAACTAGTAGACAAGCCACGATAGAGTTCACTGGCTCATAAAGTATAAGGCTCATCCCCAAGACAGGGTTCAAAGCTTTTTTCCAAGGATCATATGCATATAATGATACATGTTTCCATTAACTCTTGGGTATTGAGATCAGACACCTAGCTCTCTCGTGTTAGGGCAAACAACTGGATGCTCTAGGTGCAAGTTGGAAACTTTAAAAACTCCTTTGCAGTTAGAAAACTCAAAGAGTGGGCCTTCAGTTTGCTGACATGATAATTTGCATTATTTTTACAACATTCATTTGACAATGTTTTTTTTTCCTATGTGAATGTATCATGCACTATGGATGAACAAAAGATGAGTGATTGGAAGGACCGAATGTAAGACAGGCCTGTGTGCCCAACTTGTGACCCTTTTAAAATAAAGTTGAATTGAAAAAAAGCTTAAAATTCAACAGGGTCGACTTCATTGCACCGGGTTTTTATCCCATATGGCTCGGTCTCTTTCTGCAGCGTGGAAAGCGTCGCAACAAAGCACGAACTCCATAGCTCCAGCGACGACCCACAGGAGTCTCCGAAAATATTCACTCGTGAACCGAAGGACGCGGCCCGGATTCAAACCCACAACCTTCAGAGCCCAAGTCAAATGGCTTGATCACTAGAACTATTTGACTATTGAGGCAGAAGCTACAAAGGAGTTACAACTTGCACCTCGAGCGTCCAGTTGTTCACCCTAACACAAGAGAGCTAGGTGTCTGATCTCAATACCCAAGAGTTAATGGAAACATGTATCATTATATGCATATGATCCTTGGAAAAAAGCTTTGAACCCTATTTCGGGGGGAATAAGCCTTATCCAAATGTAGGAGTCCAATAGTTGAAAGTTGAAGTGAATTGAATTGACCTGGCAAAATTGTTAGGAAAGAAAACCCACTCATGGGTAGATAGAGCCAGTGACCTTGAATGAAATCTGTCTAAAGAAGCAAACCTTACAAAAATGCCTGCCAATGTTTGGCACACTTACTTGTTGTGACATCTCAATATAGCTCTTAAGAACTCTTTTCCCCACCCCAATTGACAAAGGTTATAATGAAATTAACACTCTATTTATGAAATGTTTTCATGGCTACATTGAATGTTAGAAAGAGGGAATCACACATGCAAGGGGGCTGGAAACAGTGAAACTAAGGGTGTAAAAAATGGACAACCCACATGTAGGAGCCGACAGAGAAAAGTGCCGCAGTTACTTGCATCTGCTGGGTCTGAGGTCGTGTGATCTAATCTCTGTGAAGGTGGGGATTTTTAAAAAAATTGAACTAGACACCCACATTTATTATTAATTTTTTTTTTTTTTTGGCATATCCTATTTACAGGACATCACTGTTAACACCAGCATTTTACTGGTGCCCGCAACCCCATAGCCATGGAGACCAGCATTGACCTAACCTTAAATGAGTACAGGGACATGTTCTGGGAAGTAAAGGCAACCACAGTGATATTGACCACGTCACTCATTGAGTGCTGATTGGTCTGTAAAACTAAGGGGCTAGGTCCAGACACCTGTTAGGGCGTGGGAAAAGGTCATTCACTTGTTAATATTTTAGAATTGCAAGGTGCTTGGGTGGTCATGCTTAACAAGATGGAACAACATAGCAACTATATGTTTATGTTCATGAAATCATCATAAGGCAAATTACATTCTGCCCTTTCATCAAGCCTGTGTGACAGATTTCCACAGCAATCATTCCAATTTGTTTTTGACCTGCAAGTCAGCATTTTTGATCTACCTAGTTCCTATCTTGTCACATGTCCAACTTGTGACGAGTGGCACAGCCATCAAGGCTCTCATGGTGTTCGGGACATTCCAGCCTCTCTACCACAACCAGATTAAACACAGGAAAGAATGCCATCTATTTAGTTAGGATGCCCTGCCAATATCTTTGTCCAATTATGGATGCCCTGCCAATATCTTTGTCCAGTTATGGATGCCCTGCCAATATCTATGTTGTTGCATTTATTTTATACTATTCTTATGCAGAGAGGGCTCCCCATGTTCCTCTGTTCGAGCAGCCCAAAAACCAGTCAGTTCGCTTGGGAGAGACAGCTATTTTCTCATGTAGAATAGAGATTAGTGATACCCACCCTCACATACAATGGCTGAAGCACCACCAGGTCAATGGATCCTACACAAATGAGAATGGAGAGCAGTATTTTCAGATAATTCAGGTAGGTCATGTGCAGGCTTTGCGTGGTTGAATTTAATTGCTTTAGGAATAATTGATTTCTGTAGCTACACGTTTGCAATTATTCCCACAGTTGCAGGTATTCACCAGTGATTACAATGTAGCATAATTTTCTCAACTCTTATTTGTAAATTAAATCACATTTTCATTAGCTGCTCCAAATAGCCTACTGTTAAATTCTGTGGTCTTATTGATAGTTCCCCAGAAGATACTTTCATTGGTTACTTCATGCAACATGCTTTCATTGGCTGCTCCATACAGCATACTTGACTGTCTTACAAGATACTTTCATTGGCTGTTCCTTACAGCATACATTCATTGGCACTTCCTTACAAGATACTTTCCTTGGCTACTCCATACAGCACACTTTCCTTGACTGTTTCTTACAAGATACTTTCATTGGCTACTCCATACAGGAAACTTTCATAGGCTGCTTCATACAGCATACTTTCCTTAGCAGTTCCATACAAGATACTTTAATTGGCTACTCCATACAGCATACTTAGGCAGTTCCTAACAAAAGATGCTTTCACTGGCTACTCAATCATATAGCAGCATATTTGCATTAGTTACTCTATACAGCATAATTTAATTGGCTACTAAAATAAAGCACACTTGTATTGATTACTCCATACTGCATTTACTTTCATTGGCTACTCAGTACAGCATACTGTAATTATCTACCCTCCCTATACAGGGTACATTCATGTGTTACTACAGAATATACTTTTCATTGGCTACTCTGTACAACATTCTCGTACAAATAATGGGTTACTCTATACTGTCATTGGCTACTCTGTAATACTATAATTAGCTACCCTTCCTATACAGTGTACTTTCATTGGTTACTATAGAAAATATTTTTCAATGGCTACTCTATACAACATACTATTAATTTGTTTCTCAATCCCGCAATAGTTCTATACAGCATGCATTCATTGGCTACTCCATGCAGCATATACTTTCTTGAAATAAACTGTTGTGAGGGAACTCCATACATTTGTGTGATTGGCTTAAAATAAATTTGTAACTTTTAATCAGCACAATTTTCACAATTTGGATATTAGTGTAATACATCCTTTACTTAATATTTGTTTATTAAGTTAATGTTATATTAATTACAGGAACCCAGTAAATTATTCTTTGTTGTAAAGTGTAATACAGCATTTGAAACATTTTATGTTTATGATTTCATTTCAAATTGTCTACAAGGTCAACAAATTATAGTTTTATTGTTGTATGTAATGATTTTAGATCACTGTTGCACTGCTATGTCAGTAGCCAAATGTTTTGTTTTAGATTTGAAAATGTAAGTTAATCATGTCTGCCTGTTCCCACATATACATGTTTAGTAATTCACAAATTTGGGTTATTATGTCTCCCCATTCCCACATACACTTGTTTAATCATTCACTAGGTTGAATCCTGAAAAATTAGTAAACAGGTGGGGAAAAAATCCCTGGAAGCCTTAGATATGTGGTTTTATAGAAGAAGGCTGAAAATTAACTGGACAGCCAAAATGGGCAATCTGGACATTTTGAGAGAAGCTAAGATGCAGAGACAACTTATAACTAACATTAGAACGAGGCAGTCATCATTTTTTGGCCACATTATAAGAAGACAAAAACTGGAACATGTGACAACCTGAAAGCTTTGCAGAAAGAGAGATACAGGATGACAGCAGGAGAAGATTCTTGACAGTCTTGTGTCATGGCATGGAAGGGAGTCAACATATGAATTAATCCATGCAGTTGGAGATGGCAATTTGTGTAGAAGCGCCATCCGGCAAGGCACTGGGTGATGATGTGTGTTCCCAGTATATGGTAGATAGTGTTTGAAAGTTGTTTTGTACATATGTTAGGTGATTGAAATGTTAGTTGATAGATCTTCCCATTCACACACACATTTGTTTAATAATTCACTGTGTTTGTATTGTTTCCCAGTGTGTAGTAAATACTGTTTGAAAGTTATTTTGTACTGTAATTGTGTATTATTAGTGTGTTGCTCTTCTTGGTGCATATATACTGTTCTAAAAAAGAAACGCATCATTATTACAGTTTCAATTGCAAACTTGTAACAACATTTTATTGATGATGCTGATCCGCCCACTGCAGTCGGTTCTGGTGATGCCGGTCCTTAAGAACAGGACCTCTGTAGGGTCTTCTAGCCCAAAGACCAGAGTCTTGCAGCCGGTTCCTGGCATTTACTGGACTGTGGAAGAATTGGGTGCAAATCGATTCCTAACGTGACGCAGGCGTATGAAGTGGTCTTCCACTGCACGGCCGGTCTGCCACTGAGCCAGTTTCTTAAAATCGCCCCCAAAGGCGACTAATGGTGCTTCTAACCACATTAAATTCTCTGGCTACTACACTTTTATGACTATCCAGCCTGTAAACGTCCAAGGATGATGAGTCGTTCTGTAGTGAGATGGGCCACACTTGTACATTGAATTTTCAACTGAATTTATTTGAGGAGTGTCTTTATAGGCATTCAAAAATATGGTCAGTGAGTTTTGTGTTCAGTAAGTTTCACGGGGTTATCATGAACCTGTTACGAGTTATTGTAAAAAATGTTGTTTTGACCTTGTCCTCTTTCATGACCTCACAAATCATGAAGTGAGTACAATTAAGGTAACCACAAGAAGTTAATGACCAGATGGACACAGTCGATAGGTTGACTGATGTCCAATCAGCGAATATCTGTTATAAAAGTAACACCAAAAGTGTTGCGTTTTTTTGTTTGTTTTGGAACAGTATAGAATGTACGTCATTTTCAGGTATGACATAGAAATGGAGAAAAGGTTATCTCATATTCTTGATTCCAGATGTCAGTTGATGTATAAGTTAATTCATATGTATTTGATGATACAGTAATTTATTGTCGTAATTTCACCTGAGCATTTTAACTAAATGCCATCAGAAAACTCACACCAACCATCAGAAAACTCTTAGTCCTTTAAGAGTAAATGTCGATCTTCAGAATTTCAAAGATTTTAGCTTGAACAAGGTCTTAGTAAATCTACCAACAACGGTCAGGTGCTTACATGTTAGCATTATCAGGCAGACCATTTACATTTGTTGCCTAAACAACAAAGAAACCTTTGGTTTTGTATGAACTTTAGTTATCTGTGGACTATCCTTTTTTCTTTATTCCCTTATACAGGGTCAGCAGGTAAATAAGAGTATGAATTGTGCTTGCTGAAGTTAATTAGTGTTACCTAAGACCTAGATGTTGTCACTTAGTGTCTGTATTGTTGCCTTGTACGGAAATAACAGAAGTCATAACTTAGGACTATTGGCATGCACAGCAACTTGTCACAGTTTAACTTTACAATCATTTTTAAAACACATGTCTGTACAATTAATCTCTAATACTGTGAGGGTAGGAAGAACTGAAATTGCTGGTAATCAAATTGCATGTAAGGTAACATAACCCCCTTTGCAGGCCACTTTGGTAAATTGGCAATATAGTATTTGGTATACATTTTTATACTGGTGCATACAAGGGATAGTTAGGATTATAATTAAATTGTAAGAAGTAAATTATGGTCATCTTCAAGCAGAAATAAATACTAAAATGTAATATCCGTGTAAATGGGACATATCTTAAACAGGTGAATTGGTACAATCTTGGAACAGTTGCAACATCTGACGGAAGATGCTTCATAGAGATTATAAAAAGTATTGCCATGGCAAAAGTTGCATTCTGTAAGATGGAAAACATAGCCACCAATGAGAAGCTGTCAGTTACATTGAAAAAAGTGTGTTGAAAGTACTATATAGAACGTATGTTGTTGGATGCATGCAAAACATGGATAATAAGCAGGCAAGCTGAGAAACATCGAATGGTTCTTGAAACATGCTTTCTGAAAACAAAAGACAGTTCTTCAAGAAGCAAATAAAAACTGAGTTCATCATCATCATCTTCCACTTCTGCCGTCAAGGTTGTGGGGAGGAATAATTTGCGCTCCGTTGATTAGAGATATTAGATTTAGTCAATGTTTTTGGGACACATTATGAAAGTAAACTTTGGTAAACTGGATGGGAAAAGAGGAAGACAGAGATAGATACCTGGATAGTTAGGCCAGATGGCATGAGTGGTCACTATCACACTGACTGTTTTCAGGTACATTTTCTGGTGCCCAATTTTAATCTGTACCAACTTGAGAGCCCAGGTCATTTTTTAAAATCTCTCAGTGGGAATTTGAACCACCAGACTGGCAGGCATTTTTGCTACTGACTGCACTACCACAGTTCCCCTGCTATATATATACATGAACATATATACATGAACAAGGGATATTTCTAGTGATTGCAGTTTTGTTGTATATACACATGTTGACCCTCAATGGTGCTTGGAGTTGTGCACTGGTCATTTTATGGAGTTCAACCCATTAGCAATTCTCATCAGAAAATAAATATGTCACTCCCGATATTTAAATACAGACCCCACTGTAAGCCAAGGCACTTCCCATTACACAACCATAGTTATATGAGATTGCATGTGTACCGGTATTTACAACAAGTTGGTAATTGTCATGTTTACAAATAAAAGACTAACAATAATTACATGATGCCATGCAGTCTACTGACACTAAGTACATTAACTCTGCAGATGTATGTAATGAACTATATAAATTAACAACAGTTAGTGCCCATGCTAGTGATAATTATATGTAGTCATTGACCACTGATCTATTGAACTTGTGAATGGAATGTCAGTCTGGTAATTTTTGTGAAGAATGTCTGTTTTGTGCTGTTTGTTTGTTAAATCAGTGTTGTGTTTACTAACTTCACATTTCTTTGTAAAATATTCCTAAGCACTTTACTAAAGTTTGTCATGGTGATCGTGTTTATACATTTAAAATGGTTCTGATTGAAATGTATTTATATTCTTTTAATTTTTACTTTTGTCTTTTCTACTTTGTTCCCGTGAGCAATAGGAAATTTTTTCCTAAAGTTGCAGTGTTGTTACCTTTCTCTGGCCAATTATGTGATAGTGAAATGTCAGTGTTTACAAATTTTTGCTTTATTTTAATTTTGTAAGTATTTTACAATATAGTCATTAGTATTTCATTCAGCTTTAAAAATCAGCCATAACAGCATTTTTCATTAGACACCTGCTTTGAAGTCTGTTTATTGAAAAACTAAACTATAGTTTCATACGTACCTATTAGATAAGCTCGCTAGAGGCAGAACTATTTCATATGCATAAACTCGAATACACACTGAAATAATTAATGTTTTGTTAAAATTGCTGCAGTGTTAAATAAAAATAAACTTCCTCTATATTTTTTATGTTTGTTAGCAGTTTATTTATTAGCAAATTGCTATTTTTGCTCTATTTACTATCAAAACACAATCACTCCATCGTGGGTCTATCATTCCTTTTGAAACACATTCCATATCTCTTAACATTTTTCTGAATTTTAAATGACAGAAAAGTTCAAAAAATATTTATATGAGATATTTGTATACAGGTAATACATATTTGTTTAAATTTCATAAAATATTTTCTTCATGTGTATGCAGTAAGTTTATCTGAAAATAATTTTCAACTTATTCTCAATGAACTGAACTATCTGGAGGAAATGTTTGAAATGCTTGTTTGTGTAAATGTAAATTTGAGAGTTCACTTTTTTCCTGAATTTAGCCATTTGAAACCCGTATTTTATATAGTATTATATTTGATGAAATTCAGATAAAATTTAAATTAACACCTAAATTATAGATTAAATATTTTCACATATTCTACTCCACTGTATAATGAGGTGAAATAGCCAGCTCCATTCTTCAGCACCTTTCCTTCCCAGAAGATTCTGAAAATTATCCAGTACTAATTTTTATGAGGCTGGGTCAACCACGGATCCATATTAAGTAACATAAGGAGCCCTTTTACATGCCTTGCGGCATATTGGGTATATGATGCCTCATATTTTTACTGACCAATTGATGATCATCAGGTGGTGTGGTTAATATTACACCATTCGCCTTCACTGCCCAAGACATTTCCTGGTATCCATTTTAAGATGGGTTGTCTTGAAAGCCTAGAACGGTTTAAATCTGCTGCATTGAGAATTTGCGAGCCAGCAGGCAAGATCGTAGCCACACCACTAATGCAACCCTCCATTGTATAGTCAACTTTATTATGTATGTTTTTTTTTTTCATGCCTTGTTTCTCATACTTCGATACCTTTCAGTTATGAGGTTGGCTATTAAAAATATTTAGATCTCATAGTTTCGTTGAATGCGTAATTTCTTTAAGCATTTCTCATTAATCAGAGTCCAAGTATTGCATTACTGCTACAGTAGATATATATTGGTTTCCTACTGAATTTAATCAACTCCTTGATTGTCAGGTATAAAATCAGTCACTAGAACTGATGTATGGCCAGTAACATCTATGACACATGCATATTTTTACTTGCCAGGTTTCAAAACCAAGTCCTGACTGGAAAACCCAGTTTTTTAATTATTTTTGAAGTGGTTGTAAAAACTTCTGAAATCAATGCACAAAAACAAAATAAATATTTGACTTAATCAGAGGTCATGTCTACATTTTGCATAATTTCCATTGATTTTTAATAATTGTGTCAAAAATGTATAGTGCTTGTTTTTAAACATTCAGAAATTAAGTTAAGAAAATTAAACAAGAAATTTGTTTACCACCAGAACCCGTCAATTAACAACAGCAACCCAGAAATACTGATTCTGCATAATGTTTCTAAAGAGGATGAAGCCAAGTACACTTGCCTGGTTAGAAATGCCATTGGATCTAGTTTCAAATCTGCCTATTTGGAAGTCGTTGACGGTAAAGTCTGCTTTTAATTAGGAGCTTTTCTTCATTGTTTAAGTGCTAAGGAGTGTTGTTTTTAAGCATTGCCTGTATTAACTTACTTAATCATTGAAAATGTGCATTATAAAGCTTGGATCTTATACAGAATGATGATAAGTGTTATAAACAACACATTTTTCTTGTTTCAAGTTGCATAACTCAGGTAAATATTGTGTAAAATTTGTTGCTTTTAAATAATTAGATTCTGTTTTATGCATTATAATTGTTTTCTCTTCGTATTAAGAAAAAAGACTTGTTGACTCTTTATGTGTGTGCACATGCGCACACGCATGCGTGTGTGTGTGTGAGAGAGAGAGAGAGAGACTGGATTGGGGCAGTGTTTGTGGGTTATTCAAGTTAATTCTCCAGCTAGATGTCTGGCACTCTTTTTGCACATTTTCCATGCATTTTAATGCGTATTGTTCTGCTGTTGTTGTTGTTGTTGTCTAAGATTAGCTTCATAAGTGATATATGAATGAAATAATGTATGAGAGGTGACAGATAAGAAGGACAAAATGTCAAGATGGGCCTGCATGCCCAACTCTTAACCCTTTGAAAATAAAGTTTGTTCATTCATAAGTCTGAATCAACTCTAGAGCAATACTGTCAGGTTTTAAAATCCACTCTTTTGGGTGTTGAACCCAGAATCACTGTGTCGGCTGGTGAATGACTCCATACATTTGTTTGTGTATGTATTTCATTTTTGCCATTTGAGAAACTGTCCAGTTTGAGCCAACAGGAACTGATTTTTTAAAAATATTTTTTTGTTGACAGACGAGATGACACAACAGACAGCAGCAGCAAACAGGGCCTTGGATAGAAGCACTGCAGAATGGCTGATCATAGTCCTGGCGGTTGTGTTTGTCCTGGTGATACTCTGTGTTGTGCCACTGGGGCTCTTTCTCTGGCACAGGCATCGTCTAAGAAAGCCTACAGTTCAGAGACACATGAAGAGGATCATTATCATGAAACCGGTATGAGTCCTCACTGTTCTGCCAAATTTGATTTCAAATTGATAAGTTACCATAACTCTTATGCAAGCAACTTCTCTGAGGCATTTGTTTTTATTGTTCACTTTATGGTTTGTGTTTGATGCCACAAATTTTTTATCACAACACATTTTTTGTCAGGTGACTATGTTAATCTGGAAGGTTAAGACTCTTGCAATGTCACATTCAGCTCACTATCTTGGTTAAAGTGAACAGTCTCTAGTGTATTCTGTAGACAATAATTAATGAGAAGGTAAGCAAACACAGTGGTAAAATATAAATCTAAAATAAATCTGATCAGTACTATGGTGTTTACTATTGCCGGTAGCATTAAAAGAACTGGAAATGACACTGAACCATGCCAAATCATGCTTTTCGTGCCATTTGCCATGAATCACTTGCTATAGCCATTGTGTGATGTTCTACAGTGTTAATTTTCTTGTGGTTTATCTTGAGATTCAAATTGTGCTATTATGAGGATCTATGGACATTAAAAAAAATAGTGTCTGCTTGATTTTCAAAATAATTCATCGATGCATCTTTACAGAACTGTTTGTAATAAATATTTCCTTGCTGTCTGTACCCAGAATGACTTATACTACCACAACAAAGATCCAGATGCAGGTTCCCCACTGATGATACCTCAAGTTCGCATTGTTGATGAGCCATACTCTAGCAGTGACAGGAGGAGGCGACTGTCATCTGACTTCACTGAAATCTCAGAGTATGACCTGCCCCTTGACAGCAAATGGGAATTTCCTAGAGAAAGGTGGGCTTTTTTTTAATTGTTTATTCATTTTTTTTTTTAAATAGAGAAGTATGGGGGTATACACCAATTGATCTGTGACCAACATAAGAGTTTATAGAGCCAAGTGGTCATATTTTGAGCCGATCCAGGAGTTAGCAAAAATACTGATAATCCATGTTTAGGTAGCAACTTTAAAAACATGAACACAATATTACATGTCCGTATTTAAATTCACTAACAGAATGCATAGTTTTGAATTTTACAATACATACAGTAAACACGTTTGATTAGTGTCACAACACCGCTTTGAAGGTTTTCTTATGTAAAAGAAAGGAAGGAGGGCAACACTTGTCAGAGTTCACATCATTTGGAGGTCAGCATGGCAGAATAGATAGTGCTTGTTCTTAACACATCAAGTGTGCTGATGCTGAGGTAGCGGGTTCAACCCCTACAACACTCAGTTGGATTAAGGTGTTGACTTCTCATCCTTGACTTTGGGACATAAATTACAAGTACCTATGAAGTCAGAGTGGGTTCAGTTCATCTGAAGACGAGAAACACTGGTAATAGAGATAGCTATCCACACACAACAATCAATCCAGTGCACTAGAAGAAGTAGCACGGTATAGACTATGCTTGAGTTTACAGGAAACAAATGCCCCAAATAAAATGTATAATTTCAGTCTTTGATAATTGGTCAATTGTTCTTGCAGGCTGAAGCTTGGCCCCCGTCTTGGAGAAGGAGCATTTGGTCTGGTAGTGAAGGCTGAAGCCATGGGTCTTCTGAGTAACAATGCCAGTACTACAGTAGCAGTGAAGATGTTGAAGAAAGATGCCACAGACCGTGAAATGATGGACCTCATTCGAGAAATGGAGACGATGAAGCTTATAGGAAAGAATAAGAACATTATCAATCTGCTTGGTTGCTGTACCCAGCGAGGTTAGTTCTGCTAATAAAAATCACATATAGTTAGTTCACTGCAGTTAATATAGTGAAATGGTGTTTTAACCTGCTCTGCTTATTATGAAATTAATATAAAGGACCACTTTCACATGCCATCCAGCCATGTTCAGGATGTGATGCAAGGCCCATGTTTTCCAGATGGCCAATCTGCACTGGAAAGGTGATGTAGTCTATCTTACGCCAGCTACCTTACCTCTTGGGTCTTTTCTGGTACTATTTTGTGCAGCTTGCAATTATCCCGGAGCCATGTCTCATCTTTTCTGGTACTATTTTGTGAGGCTTGCAATTATCCTGGAGCCATGTCTCATCTTCTCTGGTACTATTTTGTGCAGCTTGCAATTATCCTGGAGCCATGTCTCATCTTTTCTGGTACTATTTTGTGAGGCTTGCAATTATCCTGGAGCCATGTCTCATCTTTTCTGGTACTATTTTGTGGGGCTTGCAATTATCCTGGAGCCATGTCTTATCTTCTAATGGAGTATAGGCCTCAACCAACTCACACCAAGTCCTTTGTAGATTTGATTATGACTGGTTAAATTTTGCAATTACACCTTTCTATCGTTAGTCGCGGTTAAAATTTCACGACAAAGGGTCGTCCCCACAATGCTCCATTCCTGTGCCAGTAAATATCACACAAAATGCCAAAAACCGCCCCATGTGAAAAGAAGAACAGACAGAAGTTTTGACAAACCAACAGCCACACATTACTGCACATGGCAAACACAGTTAATTCAGCAATTGGCGGGGTACCATTTTTCGTTACATGCAGACTACTGCAGACAGATGTAAAAGCACACAAAATCCACAGTTCAGTGTCGCTCCACACATTTAACTAGGTAGCTGGACGACGAAACCATTCTATATGATGAGATAGCCAGCATCATGCCAAGCCTCGTTAGCAGTCTCTTAGGACATGCATGGTAGATTACAATATTACTATTCTGTGCTTCCATACAATATCCATACAATATTACTATTCTTTGCTTCCATGCAATATTACTATTCTTTGCTTCCATGCTATATTACTATTCTTTGCTTCCATACAATATTACTATTCTTTGCTTCCATACAATATTACTATTCTGTGCTTCCATACAACATTACAATTCTTTGCTTCCCTTATTGGCCCCTGTAACACACAGGTTATGCATCACTAAAAATGTAGCATTTGTGAATTTGAACCTAACAACGCCCAAGCTCAACAAAGTGCAGCAGCAGCTATACTACTGTAGTCTAAAGTTCTCACAGCTGGATTGCCCCAGAAATTATCCCCAAATTATTTCTTTGGTCTGCATATTTTAAATGACAATTTACTTGCAAAGCACTTAAAATATTGAGAAACAAAATGAGGGGAAACAATTTTTAAATATTAATTTGTGATTTGTTTAAAACAAATAAAATAATAAACTAAAAATAAGATTTATGATGTGCTTTGCATGATCTTGCCATGTTTGCTACTCTCTTCTTCAAAATTGTCTGAGAATTAGTTAATTAGATAGTTTATTTCTTCAATATTAGTTTGTTTCTTTTAAATTAGACTAAATGCAAGGTCTTTTTCTTCACCTGTTAAGAAACAGATTACAAGGTTACAAAGAGCTATCTGGTCAAAGCTCTGTTATGCATACATGGCATTATTTTGTAATCTCAGATATTTCATCACTCCATTATTTTAAGGGGAGACCTTTGCTTTAATACAATATTATGCTGTGCATTAGACTAAATGGAGAGTCTATTGCACAGTAGTGAAAGTTTGCACATGTCAACTTAACTCTGTGATACAAGTCTACATTAGTTTTTTTCTCCACCAGCAAAGCACACAGTTAATTAAACCTTACATAATTTATTTTCAGGACCTTTGTATGTTATCGTCGAATATGCTCCATATGGCAACTTGCGAGACTTCTTAAAGACTCATAGACCACCAGGCCCAAGTGATCCTCCAACATCAACAGAATACGAACAGCCCATTCTTTCTTGTAATGGAGCGCTTAAGACGTTAACACAGAAGGATTTAATATCCTTTGCTTTCCAGGTTGCTAGAGGCATGGAATACCTTTCATCTAAACAGGTTTGCCATTATTATTTCTGCATGTGTGTGTAACATTTCTTTTAAATCCTATGTTGCTTTTATCTAAGTCTATGGTTGAGGGGATCTGAACTTTCATGCATAAATTATGAATGGTGGCGAGTTAAAAACCTAGTTACAGTTTCTCTGCAGTATTTTAAATCTTTTTTTTTTTTTTTTTTTAAACATTGCATGTCCTTTGCAGGACGTTGCATGTCCTTTACAGCTCCTAGTGGCTGTTTATGACTTATTAGGCAGTTTATATTTAATTGTCATGGCTTTCTAAACAAGAAGTTATCATTTATGTCCAGCTGACTGGTGTGTGAAACAAACCCACTACTTGACCTCTTTCTCCGCATTACTGAATTGTAACCACTGGGGTGTGATTAGAAATTGTCATCTTTACATCTGTTTATGAGAATCCTATTACTTTCACACTATTGTTTTCGTCTGTAGTTTCTCTTCTACCTCTTTTTGGTGCCTTTTTCTGTGATCAAGTATATTTCTTTTTATGCTTCTGGTCTTTTGGTACAGGCTGGTTGCCATCATGTCAAGGGTCTTGTAAGGAAGAAGAAAATTACTGAACTCGGTATTTCAGCTTTCATTGATCTACTAGGGCTCTGTTTGTTTCCCATTCTTAACCCTTTGAAAATAAAGATTGTTCGTTCATTCGTTTGTTTGTAGTATTGCATTGTAATTACTGTTGATTGTGTTGGGATCTTAGTACAGACCTAGTCATGTGTTCTTTGCATGGACATTTACAAATACCATCTTGGTTTTACTTCTGAAGTTTGTTTTATTGGTTATGCCATTTTACAATATTTTTATTCTCAAATATTCTCTCTAAAGTTTATACTTTAGTTTTGATTATATCATTTCTTTATGTATGGTAGTTGATGTTAATAATCTGTCCCCTTCATAAATTTTGTTTTAAAACAATTGAAACTTCGCCTTGCTTTAACATGTGCTTCAGTAATAATAAATTTGAACATACAAATATAACATTTATCTTTTTATATTGTAGTTTTTATCATTTTACTGCTGAATAAAAAATGTCATATTTATGTGTATTTTTTTATCAGTGCATACATCGAGATCTAGCAGCCAGAAACGTTCTGGTGGCTGAAGACTATGTCCTCAAGCTGGCAGATTTTGGTCTGACCCGAAACCTTCAACAGTTTGATTATTACAGAAAAACTACAGATGTAAGTGTCTGTTTAGTTCTTACAATTTTTTTAGAACTTGAAAATGTATGTTTACATTCAACTCATTTTGTACCAAGATGTGCATTTATTGGCTACTCTTTGCATTCTTATTTATAACTCTTATGCTCCATCCAGCTGTAACATTAACCAGCTCTATCCCAGTTAAGGGAAATAATTAAAGAAATGGTGTTATTACAGTAAATTTAACATTTTACAAACACTCTACAGTGAGTAAATGGCAGCTGTGTGTTACAACTGATTGGTTTGATGTGATGTTACAACTGGTTGGTTTGATATAGAACAGGGAGTCAGACAGAATTGCATTTTGTTCGCTTATGTTTAACTTATAAACTGAAAATGGGAGGAATGTTTAACAAAATTATTGATGTCGAACAATACGAAATACCTGAAACTTTGATATGCTGGTTGCACAGTATTACAATGACCACAAATGGGATTTCACTTGCAACAGACAACTAGCCTTCATAGAGGGTGAAAAATATATAGAACATGTTTACATTTTGCACACTTTAAATGAACCCTGGCAGTTGGATATCAAGAAGAGCAAGTTGAATAGACTGTTGCCCAGATTAAATTTATAAATAAGTAACCTACCCATAATTAAATATTTATAACGGATGTGATTCTGATGTAAACACATGTGGGTCCTCGCAGGGCTATGAAGTTCATGAATTGTGCTGTTATTCTTCTGGTGTGGTCTGTGGGAAAGACCAGACACTTATGGAGGTTTTGTGCAATGAAAGGGATCCATTACCAAATAGCAAACCTAACTACACCTAATTTTGTGTCACTGATATATTCTGTAAGTATGCAGTTTCAGTTATGGATAGTACACTAACTTGCCAACACAGGAGTCCAGGCTCAAATCTCCAGCTACAATGATTGTCTTCTTACAGACTGATTATAATCTAATTGAAGATTAACCTGGGGGAAAGATTGCAAAGAAGGAAGCTGATCTCATCTCATCTTATTAAGCAGTGATCTAGAATATTTGAAACCTACCATTTCACTTCCTAACAGCAGTATTCATACTCAAATATTTTTTTTTAATTCAGGGAAGATTACCAGTCAAGTGGATGGCACCAGAGGCATTGTTTGACAGGAAGTACACATCAAAAAGTGATGTGTAAGTGATCTTACTTGTTCTTTGCCATTTAACTAGAAAGAAGTTATTACATTTTTCCGAGATGAATTAGTAGAGAAAGAGACAAATGTGGGCGCACACCCATTGTATTTTTCTTCTTTTGTATTGTATTGTATGTTTTTTTTTTCTTTTGGGTATTGTGGTGTTGAACTGTATGTACTCTAGTCCGACTTTGTGAAAACACATAAAGGGTGTAGCATAGGTGGGAGCGCAAGCGCAATAGAAATACCACTACTTTTATTGTTTCTTTACTTATTTAGTCAAGCAGGGAGATTTGTTCGCAACAAACGAGCAATATCTCCGGCGGGCTGATTTTCACTGGTTGCGGGATCCGCACAGTGTTAGTGGGGGGGGGGGGGGGGGGGGGGGGGGGGGAAGGGGGGGGGAGTCTGGCAGTAGTACACGATTTTATAGGTCCAGACACTTACGATGACAGATGTACACGCTCATACCGGTCCAGACCCTTGGTATAAGGCACTCAGTTCAGGGATATGGATGAACATCTCTAAGTCAAATCCCCCCGGATGTGAGGGCCTGGCTACTACACACCACCTGCTCTTGGAGGTTTGATGCTGAGCCGCCAGCATCTGCAGCCTACCTTGTTCCAGACCTACTGGTTATCCTTTCCTCTGGAGTAAACAAGGCAAGGCCGAGACAGGGATTATGCTGCATGGGCAGCACATGTTCTCTGATTTAATGCCCAGGAATTGTGCTTTGGAATTCTAGCTCTGCTCCAATTCACATACTTTCATCTACAAAGACGGCAACAATCCATTCACATTCTTTAACAATTTACAACATTTCACCCGTAACTAGGACCTTATTCATGAGTTGGTCACCAAATATAAATGTACTTAGAAGCATTAGTTCAATATTGGCTTTCAATTTATTGATCTTTCTGTTAAATTTTATTTTCTTTCCACTCCCATGAATTTCTTTATCATTTGCAGTTTGTTTGCATTTATATATTAAAATTATATTTGTTCCCAGCTGGTCGTTTGGGGTATTGCTTTGGGAAATTTTCACTCTGGGTGGAAACCCTTATCCTTCAGTTCCAGTTGAGGCTCTGTTTGCTTTGCTGAAAGATGGACATCGCATGAAGAGACCTCCATATGCAAGCACCAAGATGTAAGTTCTGGAAATAGCTTGTCCTGCAATGTCAATTTTAAAATGATTTATTACTTTTATTACTATTTTATATATATATATATATATATATATATATATATATATATATATATATATATATATATATATATATATATATATATATATATATATATATATATAGATAGAGAGAGAAAGAGATATCAGATATTTTCTGCTGGTATTTGTCAAATAATTAACATGAGTGAAATAATATTGTGAATAAAGTAAATTACGATAAATCAGGTTGCTTCTTCCTTCTTGTTCCCTCTTAATTTCTCCATCTCATCTCTACCATAACCATGTCTATCTTCAAGTAATTACTCTATTCATGTTTCTTGTTCCCCCTACTTTCCAGGCTGGAAGAGTGTTTTCATGTCTCCTCACTTCCTTGGGAGCCGCTGTTGTGTAGTGGCCAGTTGCTTGCTGTCTGTCCCAGTCATAAATTCAAATCTGCAACAAGGATTATATTTATTTATTGACCTGGGCTTCCAGGTTGAGCCAGCCTAAAAGTGGGTACCAGGAAATGTCTTGAGAAGTAAAGGCAGCTGGTAGAATACAGACCACTGATTATCAGTTTTTTTTTTTTTTTTTTTTTTTTTTGTTTTTTTTTTTTTTTTGCATATCCTTTACAGGACCTCGCTGTCAACAGCAGCATCTTTCAGCTGTATGTTGATCTCTAGGCAAGATTACGCTCAGTAGTTTGCCATTGCTTTCTGAGCGGCCGGCTCAGTATCCTGCAAGTCACCAGCGGGGGTCGAACCGCTCCCAGTTCTCTCCCGCTACGAGACTCTGCGTGATAAACGGGATTACGGAGAAAGTGTTGTAACCCCTCAGCCAGAGAGACCGGCGATTATCAGTTGGTCTATAAAATAATAAGCACCGCACTATGCGCATCACCCACTGATTATCAGTTGGTCTTTAAAATAATAAGCACTGCGCCATGTGCCTTGAGGCATGGAAAAGGATTTACATTTTTCTGTTTTTTATCAACTGGAATATACAAATATGGGTCTAACTACCATATGCCTTAAGCTGTGTAAAAGGAGCCCTTTCCTTTACTTCTGGTCCTTACTTTCCTGACTGCAAACAGTGTCACTTTTCTTTTCTTTTCTGTCTGAAAGAAGTATACGTCACATTTTAAGATGTACTGTCTGCTTATACACAGGTTTGGCATTATGCAGAAGTGCTGGCAAGAAGATCCATCCAAGCGTCCTTGTTTCAAGACATTAGTCCAGGAACTAGACTGTATGCTGACATCTTCTTTGAATGATGAGGTAGACTTTATTCTTCAATATATTAAGAACTAGTGGGTGCATTGATACAGTTTTTAAGATGTCACACTGATGATGGCTTGAGTGCGGTCCAAGGGATCAATGACTGCTCTTGTGATTTGCTACAGAAGCAAATTACTGGCCACCTATTCTTGCATGCAATCAGGCCTACAGAAATGGGAGGGTCCTAATACTAGGCACTTTAGTAACTTTTTCTAAATTGCTTTTTAATTATGTAACCTGCATAGTTGGATAGCTCTTGAAAAAACAAATCCAACGATACCCTATTCAAGTCTGTGGGTCAATTTTAAAGCGAGATATTAATGTTTGTGTGTAAGTTTATAATTTACAAGGAAAATACAAAGAAAACGGTTTTGACCTTTCCACTTTTTGTGACCCTACCTACACACTCACACAACTGCTGGTCGTCAAGGAGATTAAAAAGCACAAGGGACTGTAACTCTCCCAGTTTATATATAAACACACACACTCAGACATATACACCACGCCATTCCGTGATGACGTCAGGCCGCGCGCAGACCACGCGCGGCGAGACTTGTCAGACAGCCTAGATTGCCGTAGATATTTGAATTTTGACAAAAGATGTTCCGTTGGAAAGATTACAAATTATCAATGATCCCGCCCATGCAGAGTGATGAAAATTTATACAAAAATACTAAATTTGACGTTGAATGCAATCGTGCATTCATTGGCATTAAAATCGCTGTGAATATTCCATAACAATATTAAATAGTCATCGCTGACAAGAAAACGGCTATTTCCGGCCATTGAAATATCACATCAGAGCATGCAATTTTCATTATTTTCGTTCGGGATTTGCCTCCCTACTTAAATAGTCGAAAATGACAAGATTTACATAAAAATGGACGATACGTCTAATGACATATATTAGAACAAACAAATACATCTACATAAAACGTGATTTGTGGGTATACTTAAGTCTGAAAAGGTCACGCTGTATCTCTGCGTGAGAAACGAATTTCAGAAACACGAGATGTACACACATAAACCGAGGAGGGAAAAACTATATAATGTAATTGGTCCCTTTTTTAACGCGAACTTGAAATAATCGGGGAATTTAACATCACGAGTACTCTTTATGTTCTTAATATCGGGGTACAATAACAAGAAAACAGAAATCGCCATAAGAATCATCTCCGGTAACGTTCGTTAACAGATAACGTAGTACCTACCTAATACTTTCCATGCCCACAGCAAGTCCTGCTATGGAACTTCTTTTTTAATTTAAATATTAAGAACTGTGGTGTTTGTGGTTAGTGCATTTTCTTACCAGCTCACGGGCCGCAGGTTAAAACCTGTCATGATTAGGACAGCGTTTTGTACAGTCAGCATTGCTGATAAGTAGGTGGTCATGGTTCACAGTGTCCAACGCACAAAAGACTCGAACAACCTGTGCCGCACTATGAACCACCACACCTATAACCAACGTCATTGAGACGGGTTGAACGAGGTGGAAAGTTCTTTTTTTTTTTAAATACAAATCAGAATCAGAATTCACAGTGAGTGAGTCTCAAATAAGGTTTTTGCCCCTCAAACCTGCCACGGGATTGCTTTCTTTGTTTGTAGTATGATTGCCCGTATAGTTCCATTTCTGAGGATCTTTTCCAGAAGTCGTGAACCAGTCATGGTGCCCCTTAAAGCTCACCAGGTGAGCTAAGTACCTGTGAAATATGTACTCGTGTTCTAACATGGAGAAGAAAAAGGCAGTGAGGAAAGAAACTGAACGTTATAATCCAACTTATCTACTATGCTAAAGTTATTTTACATAAGTTTTGAAGTCTTTTTATCTTCTATTTTTCATTTATTCTCTCTCTCTCTCTCTCTCTCTCTCTCTCTCTCTCTCTCTCTCTCTCTCTCTCTGTCTCTCTCTCTCTCTCTCTCTCTCTCTCTCTCTCTCTCTCTCTCTCTCTCTCTCTCTCTCTCTCTCTCTCTCTCTCTCTCAAAATCTCAATCTCAGTATGCCAGACCATGCAGTGCCTCACAGCACATATTAACTGAACGATCTCTTGATAGTCCTGACAGCAGGCAGATATTTTAATCATCACACTACACAGGATGCTGTATCTTTCTGTGCTAATTTTACATCTTCCTTCCCATCACTGAGTAAAGTGCTGCTTATTAATAACCATGACATCTGTTTGTTTTTTTTTAACATTTATTTATTTGTTTATTTCAGGCTTACCTTCACCTTGAACCATTGGAAAGTCCCATGAGCACATCAGATTCGCAGTACTCTTCAATGAGTCACAGTAGCAGCACAAGTAGTGCACCAAATAGCACGCACAGCTCAGATAACTCTGCCATAGCTTGAATATATACACAAATGTTCACTAAGAGAATAGTGAGCAGAAATTCACCTACAGTTTAATATCAGCATCAGTTGTGCACCAAACAGCACTATAAATCACATGAAGGATCAGGAAAAGCATGGCATCAGTAATGAACAAAACCATGGTCTCGACTCATAACCCGCTGTTATGACAATGTTGAGTTGCTTGAATGCCCAGTCATGAATCACGTATGATTTTGCAGCAGATATCCAACAGCCACAATGGAAAAAGCATGAGTGTATTACTTTGTCATGCAGAATATATTGTGCTGCATGTTTAAATATCTAGCCAGATTTCAGGCTAAATGTAAAATATATGGCAACACACCAAGCATTGGAAAGAATAAGTTTACTCCCACAACAAGAAAAGGACTTTACTTACTACTTGCAGGATTACTGTAAGCATTAATTCAGACCCTCTAGATTATTATCCGGCTGAAAAAGTGTTTGATTTCACATGAGAATGCAGCTGTGTTGTGTGGCTAAATATTTGCAGTGTAATCTTGCAAGAAGCTAGTAAACCCAGTGTATCATCACCGTATTTCTACCTAGTTGACTATTGTGCTTATATTATAAATCACATAGTGTAATCTCATACCGAGAATGATCTATTTACGTTCAAGATTGAGTTTTGTGACTGACAAATTCATTGTGGATCACTTCAAATCATGCGAGATCTGTTACCATGATGTTTTCACGGTTTATTTTTGCCAATGCACCAACATTATGATGTAGGAAAAAGGTAATACAACATTGCATTACTATCACCATCTTGAAATATGATTCTGGAAAATGTTATACTGAACATCATAACGTGAACAATATGCATGCAGTGCAGAAACATGAACTGACTATTTCTGAACTGACTAAAGGATGGAGTTGTTATATTCACAGACTGGCACTTCTGTTTACTTCCTTTATGTTGGTGAAATCCACAGCTCATGGCAAAAAGAACACTCATTATCAGTGTCACTGTGAGAAATCCAGAGTGTCTTTTGCAGGTGAAGCCAGCATGAAAGACTTAACTGTGATGTTTGCGACAGAAACAATTTGTCATAGCCCGTCCGAATGTAGATTTGTGAGTTTCAACAAGATGTTGGCTAGTGATAATCTCAGGAAGTGTGGTGTGTCACACACACTCCCGCAGGACTAAAAGTTCTCGGCCATGGGTACATGGCTTGTCATGTCAAGTGTATTGGGATACATGTGTACAAATTGTCAAGTGTATTTTTGCAATTGTTGTTGTAAATTGTTTTAGATTGTTATGTATTTATTAGCTAATTTGTCATCCTATATTGTATGATTGTGACCATAGCTGTTATCATTAACACTGGTGCTTAGATTACATTGGTGCTTAGTTTACATCTAGGCAGAAAATATAAATTTATCATATCTGGTAGAAAATATAAAAGTATCTTAGCTACACTTTTTATAAGGTGTCTCAAATATGGTTAGATTACAGCTATATAGAAAGATAGAATTCAAGTTTCTCACACGTAATTAGATTATAATTAACAAGTGTTTGCAATTTCTCAAATGTGAAAATTTATGTATAAATGTAGATACTGGACATTGGCTATTGCAACTGGTACAAGTCCACAAGAAATAATTTCACACTTGACTCACAAATAGATGCATATTGTGACAACTGGAAAGATTTGTGAAAAGAAAGACAAGTGAAAATTCTTGACAGTCTTGTGTTACGTCATAGGTTGTCGGCACAGTACAATGATGCTTGCCGCTAGAGATCGCAAGATGTGAAGAAGCATGATCACCCACGCCAGTCGGCAAGGCACTTGCAGATGACCTGTTCTCCTAATGGAGTAGGAAACTGGTCTCTGTTCTATAAAAAAATATTCATGGTATTTGCATGGAACCCTGGGCATCTGGCATCCCCTACATAGTATCTGCTGTGGTGTTTTTCTTAAGGAAACAGTTTCAGACATTTCGTTTTCGCTGATTCTCATGGATAGTTTTAAGATGTTAAATGTAACACAACAGGTACCTATAACAAGGAGCCAGTGAGTAAATACATTAAATAGACATAATAAGGTAAATGTGTCCATGTGCAAGTTCCATGTGGTTAAAGCTAATATAAAATGTAAGTGCTGTGATGACATTTACAAGTGTCTGCCAGCTCGTTGATTGTGGGTGCAGATCCACCTCTCATAGTCGTATTTTTTATGTGTAAAATTGGTACCAGAAAACTTGTCTTGAAAGCTAGGTGCCAGGTTGATACTGCCCACATCAACCTGTTTAATTCACAAATTACCTAAGACCAGTTTCTCCAGTGACATGAACATCTCAAATATAAACTTAAATGGTTAAAAACATTAATGTAATAGTCACCATTATAGTGTTTTTATTTATTTGGTTGTGCAAACATCTTTTCATGACATTTCTTGGTGACATAATGAAGCAGAAGTACCATAGTTGGCTTGAAGGCATCTCTTCTCTGAATGCTGCACATTTTTTGATTATATTCTAGATATTCTTTATCTCCCTTGACAGTCAAAATCATTTTTGATGGTGTTGTGTAAACTTTGTCTTCCACAATGTCTTCCAGTCTGGAAAATATCCGCCTAATTGAATCAAATACTTCCAAAGGCAGGACAAATTACAAAGCATAGGAGAAAGATATATATATATATATACATATAGTGTTTACAGTCAAGCAAAACCATTTACAAGCTCTCATTTCTTGAAGTAAGAGATGGTTTTATATTCAGTATCCTTCTAAAGGTTAAGAAATAGTTCAAGGTAAGAGGATCGACTTCATTCCACTTTATTTGTATCCCATCTTGTTCAGTTTCTTTCCTCAGTGGTTAGCCACCTGCCGAAAGTGTTGCACTGAGCATAAACTCAATAGCTCCTACAATCCCCAGGGGCTCCACACAAAAACTGTATACATGAACTGAGTGATGGAGTCTGGAAATAACCCACAGCCTTTAGCGCGCGAGGCAGTCAGACTGATCACTTGGCCACAGAAATCCCCAATTCTGTAACCTTTATTAGGGCATAGAATGGAAATAGAACCTCAGTAACACTACATTCCTTCTACTGTTGCACCTGTTGATGATCACATTGTTTCAGTGTCACAAAACAAAGTTTCAGCATGAAATGAAAACCAAATGTTATTAAAGTTAGTAATAATAAGGAATCGTTCATGCCTTCAGGCATATTTTGTATATGGTACCAATCCCATGTTTTATAAACCAATTATCACTCGATGGAATATGTGGTCAATATCACACTAGAAACCTTTACTTCCCAATACATTTTCTGCTACCCATTTTAGTCAGGTAGCCAAATGTTTAAAATCCCCGACTTTGGAGAACATGACCACCGACCTGACAGGCAAGCATGCTAGCCATTGTGCTACATAGACTTCCTGTTTGTGCAGTAGCTGCTCAGAATGGTTTAATTATACCCAACCTGTTGAGGAGATGTAAGATATACAGTCTTCTGTGTTGAGTGCAGTGTTGACTGAGAAAGGCAAACGTATTTGTAAACAAACATGCAAATATGATAAACAAGCTTTAATCACATAAATTTACCATTGTAAAAGTAATTAGAATAGTGTTACTCAGGAAATGTTGCTACACTTTACTCTGCACACTTTGTTTCTGCATAAGAAACAGTGAAGTATAAATATTTTGTTTTTCCTTTAGTTTTAACAGATAAGGCTTCAAGAAGGTATTTATTTCATGATGGGGGGATAATTTGTCAATACATTTTCACTGGTAGATTATATGTTGCAGTTCTTTCCCTTGCGCTAACACCGTTGTAAACGTGTTCTTTTAGAATTTTTTTTTTTTGTCGTCCCACTTTTGCCTTTAGGTGTCATGCAAAGAAGAAAGTGAAGTTCCAGTGCCTGTAACTAGCATCTTTGTTCCCTTCCCCACTATGGTACAGAGCAATATGTTTCTAGGGTCAAGTGATTCCCTGCCGGACATGCCGTAGGGTCGCTACCTACTTATCCTTGTTATATTTGCATTATCTACTTATCCCTGTTATATTTGCTACTGTGGATGGGTAGAATGGACACATATACATGTGACCATTGAGCTTCCTCCCTCAGGTGATGTTGCGAACAAATCACCCTCTAGGGCTGAATCTCAACAATTTGCTGTGAAACAGCTGCTCATCCTGCACCTGAGATCTAACTGCAAGCTTTTCTGCACTGAAAAGCAAGCAACAAAAAAGTTTGTAACTGCAACAACTTTAATATACACTATTGGAGCTGGAACTGCAACAACTTTAATTTCTGCAAAATGTGAAACAATGCAAAGGCTTCCTTATGTCTTGAAATACATTCACAGTGTATACAAAGTTATTTGACCGATTCTTTTTGTTTGAGGCTTATTGACCTAAACTTTACCAAACAAAAGTCATTTATTATAGATATATAAAGTGTATTGCAGTTTTGAAAATACAACATGCGTAATCTTAAGTATGTTTTACTGACCAATCCGATACAAATTACTTTGTTTCCAATATAACCGATGTAATTTAAATTACATATTTTCTCAAGTTGAGTTCATCTTGGTTTGTAAAGTATGAAATTTCCTCTCAAAGTTCATACCAAGAAATCCTAAAATGGTGAGTTTGTCATTCCCCCAACAGCCTCAGTAGCAACCAGCAGGGATCCAGAGTTGTGTATACCAGAGTGATATATGCTCTAACTATTCTTTTTGTGGGTAGGTTTTCTCATTTTAAATTTATTCAGGCTAATCTGCTCTTTTCGATTTCAAACTTTTGAGGGATTTCTAATGTGCATAGAGGCCCTTCTCAGTTTTCTTCTTTATCCAAGAGGGCTAGGCATCCAATCCACTACTGCTAGACTGGGAGGCAGGTATGCCTTTTTTGTTTTTCGTTTTAGAAACAAAATGCAAACTGTTCATATCATGATTCATGTTAGGTTTGCTTTAGTTAGGGTGACAGCCTACCTCTAAGACCCTAAACCAGTTGAGTACTGAGAACTGTCATGGGTATAAGCTTGATCAAAATATTTTCATCAGAATGAATATGCAGGACAAGCAAGAGATCACATGCTTTTTGTATCACTAGCTAACCTTTGACATTAATATTCTCATCAATTTAAAAGTTAAATATTGTTGATGTTTCTTTTTTCCAAGATCATGTAGACCAGATAGGTCTTTTTTTTTTTTTAGTTTCTATTTTTCCCCCAGAAATGCTCAGATCACTTTTGTAAACATATCACCTGCTTAAGAAAAGTGTATTTGTTGTATTTGTTTCTGATAATTTTCGTTATAGGTTGGTCATTTATTTATTTGATTGACATATTGTAATTCGTTAAAATAAATTTCACAAATACACTTTATTAAGATCATAAGATTGCATACCGCCGAAGCAAGATTGGTGCTGGCGACAGAACATGACACATAAACAGAAGACACTTCTTGCAATGGAAAGGTGACACAGACTTGAACATTCCAGCCCAGCAGCACAGCGTCAACATCTTGTTTCTTGTCACGTAAAGATGTGTGGTACTACTGGCTGGAAAAGGAGGTACAAAGATGGTAGTAGCATGGTGACAGTGTCTGTGGTACCTTAGCAAGTTGCATCTGTGGAGGTTGTGACATTTGCTAAATGGCAGAGGGAAAGAAGCTAACTTGTAGGCAGTCCAGTTGAAATGTTCCATGAGAAGTGGATCATGATGCTGATGTCCATACTCCCAAAGGCAGTCTGAGTGGTGGTCAGATGACACACACAATGAAGTGACATATCAGCAGTTTAGACAAGCTTTTTATAGTTGACTTTCAATGTAAGGAAACATAACAGGAGAAAGACATTTGATAGTTATGGCCAAGATGGGATTGCGCCCCCCCCCCCCCCCTAAATCTATTCCCTGGTAAGAAAAAATATTCACAAGACAGACTTCTGATAATCAGAAGACTCATTTTGTTTGGTCAATAGTGGGGTGTGAACTACTTATGGTCACACATTTCTCACATATAACAATACCATTATCTCAGCTGATCATAGGATATGCTGTTTGTTTATCATAACACTCTTATCTACACAAAAGATATGCTGTCTATCTTGGCTCTCTTTGTTTGCTAGAAAGATATGCTCTCTCTTTATCACAACATTCTCTTGTCACAGGATATGCTCTCTCTTTATCACAACATTCTCTTGTCGCAGGATATGCTTTCTGTTTATCACAACATTCTCTTGTCACAGGATATGCTCTCTCTTTATCACAACATTCTCTTGTCGCAGGATATGCTTTCTGTTTATCACAACATTCTCTTGTCACAGGATATGCTCTCTCTTTATCACAACATTCTCTTGTCACAGGATATGCTCTCTCTTTATCACAACATTCTCTTGTCGCAGGATATGCTTTCTGTTTATCACAACATTCTCTTGTCACAGGATATGCTCTCTCTTTATCACAACATTCTCTTGTCGCAGGATATGCTTTCTCTTTATCACAGCATTCTCTTGTCACAGGATATGCTCTCTCTTTATCACAACATTCTCTTGTCACAGGATATGCTTCCTCTTTATCACAACATTCTCTTGTCGCAGGATTTGCTTTCTGTTTATCACAACATTCTCTTGTCACAGGATATGCTTTCTGTTTATCACAGCATTCTCTTGTCACAGGATATGCTCTCTCTTTATCACAGCATTCTCTTGTCACAGGATATGCTCTCTCTTTATCACAACATTCTCTTGTCACAGGATATGCTCTCTCTTTATCACAACATTCTCTTGTCACAGGATATGCTCTCTCTTTATCACAGGATATGCTCTCTCTTTATCACAGCATTCTCTTGTCACAGGATATGCTTTCTGTTTATCACAACATTCTCTTGTCACAGGATATGCTTTCTGTTTATCTCAACATTCTCTTGTCACAGGATATGCTCTCTCTTTATCACAGCATTCTCTTGTCACAGGATATGCTTTCTTGTTTATCACAACATTCTCTTGTCACAGGATATGCTATCTCTTTATCACAGCATTCCCATCTTGTCTCTTCTTATCCTAATATTCTCATTTTCTTTCATATGATCTCTGTTTAGCACAGCACTCTCAACTTCTCACAAGATATGCCCTTTATTGATGTGTCATCTTTTCACAGAATATATCTATCACAGCACTCTTTCATCTTGTCACAAAAAATGCTCTCTAATTTCATCTCAGGAATCACTTATTCAGCTCATCATGGAATCTGATCTCTTACCTTGCTGTGGGACACAGACATTAAATACATATTTTCCAGTTTCATTACTGAACCGGATAGTAGTGACCTAACATTGCTAAAAGTAGCCCTGATACACTTGTTGTTAAATATTTGTATGAAATATGTTAAGAATTCTAATTACTTTAGTGTTGCATTATAAATAGGGCAGGACAGAATGATCTATTAACTGCATACTTGTATGAACATGTATGCTGTCTTTTGAAGACATGTGTTTGTGTGCCGGAGTGTCATAAGTGTTTAACTAACAGTGTATTTCTTGCAATGTGGAATATGTTTATTATAAGACAGAAGATTACATATTGTGCAATGTAGGAATATACTTGTTATGAGATAGAAGATGTAGTGTGTTTCTTGCAAAACAGGAATGTTCTTTATGAGATAGAAGTTGAAGTAGTGTGTGTAGATATATGTTGGTTATTAAATAGAAGTTGAAGTACTGTGTGTTACTTGCAATATGAGAATACGTTTATTATAAGTTAGTGTGTAGTGTGTGTTTCTTACAAAGTAGGAATGCATTTGGTATATGTAGTGTGTGTTTCTTACAATGTAGGAATATTATCGTAAGATAGAAGATGTAGTGTGTGTTTCTTACAATGTAGGAATTCCTTTCTTATAGCTCAATTATTTTTCTTTCCTTTATTAGACTGAATGGGATTTTACAGCTAAAGTTTTCTAAGAGATGGGGTAGCCAATTCCCTGCCAACCCTCCATAGTCACCTCTGACAACACATTCAATGATATGAAATGCATGCAAAGTTTGTCATATAGGGAAACTAACGGATACGTTTGAAATAACAGGAAAATTGTGGAAGTTGAAAGAAATTAAATCAAGTGCCATACTTTGAACATGTAACTCATAATATCAAATCAGTACTGCTGTATGGATCAGAAAAATGAATGATTAAAACATTTATAAATAAAATACAAGCATTCATTAACTGGAGCCTGCACAAAATAGAGGGACTAAAATGGCATGACAGCATCACAAATGTAGAGCTTACGGAGAGAACTAGACAGATTCCAGTGAATCGGGTGAGAACAAGACATTGGCACGGGATAGAGCGCACCTTGTGTAAACTGAGAAAACCTAGTATTAGTACAACCTGACATGGATAGCACACCTTGTGTCAACTGAGAAAACCTGGTATTAGTACAACCAGACACTGGCAGGGGATAGAGCACACCTTGCGTCAACTGAGAAAACCCAGTAATAGTACAACCAGAATCTGGCATGGGATAGAACACACCTTGTGTAAACTGAGAATACCTGGTAATAGTACATCCAGACAGTCCTTTATCTGTAACCCACAGGGTAAAAGAAATAGAGGAAGACTTAAAAACACGCGGAGAAGAGAAGTAGAAACACGCGGAGAAGAGAAGTAGAGACATGGAGAAAAGACGCAGAGACACATGGAATAGAGAAGTACAGACACATGAAGAAGAGAAGTAGAGACACATGGAGAGGAGAAGAGGAGACACATGGAGAGGAGAAGTGGAGACAGCTGCATAATATGGGGAGGGCATGGATAGAGCTGCAGGAGATAGCAAAATATAGGGCTTGGGGTTAATCTTCAGCATCTATGCTCCAATGGGTTTTTTTATTTTATTTTGCTTGTCCTTTGCAGGATGATCAGCCCCAGGTTGATTTTCAAGGCAATTCTACATTCAGAAGTTTACCATTCATATCTAAATGAGGACGTATGTCCACCTTAATGCCAGTGTAGGGATTGAACCCCCTGCCCTGTCATCAGCACACCAGAAGTTTAAGAGCAAACACTCTTATCCTTTCGACCACACCAGCTCCATTGGAGGATAGAAGACAGAAAAGGGAGGAGGAACATGTTTGTTGTCAGACATAATGTAGTGTGTTTCTTGCAATGCATGAAATAAGTGCTTGGAAGTTATATTAAATATACTGCGGTGGTGAATGTGTGTGTTGTGTGACAAGTAAAATATGAATATATGTAAGTAGAAATTGAATCAACAGTTGTACAAATTATTTGAAGAGTGCATGCTAACAGTAGGATGTTTGCAAAGGATGCATTTAAAGAAAATTGGTATAAATATGTGTTCTTCGTGGGTTGCCCCGTCATATCATTTTGTATTTAAGACATATATAATTGTATTAGGAATAATTATGGATATATTGTTGTAGAGTTGTGGATTCATATTAATCTCTGTCAGCTTTCACCTTAGTGACTGAAAGAAATACATGTAAATGTTAGTGAAATTACTTTGTCTTTTTTGGACTTTGTCTTCTCAACTGTTTATTATTTACAGACACATCACTTAACAAATATCTTTGTTGTTAATTTTATTAAAGTGACTTTAAAGAGCCAGATGTTATTCTTCACTGAAAGTTGTTTTGCACCTCACAATGGATAGTTAAATATTACTGATGCGAATGGATGTAAATATCACTCAGAAAAGAATCAACAAACATATTCAAACTGCTGTAGACTATTTTTCTTTTTTAAATAGAGCTACATGGTCCACCTGGAGATAATCATAGAAATGAAAATCATATACCAGTGCATGCATCTCTTTCCATTGTTGTTAAGAGAGGATTTCAACATTTCAATGAACTGGCCTGAAATGTTTCAAATAGCTTTGAGTTTTTGTTTCCCCCCATGCTGTTGGTAGTTTGTTGACTGTTTTTTATACTAGGAAGTTCGACATTGCCTTTTTTTTATCTGGGTTTATTTATTTTTTTTAATTTGCTTAATTGCTAAATACATATAAAGTGGGCTTCGTTTCTAACAAGAGATCTCTTGCTGCAGATCTTGCAGAATTCTAAGAATGTTTCTTTAATATTTAAGTTTAAAAGTTCCAATAAACTTCTTTAGTCATTGAAAAATCATCTATGGCTTACATCCAGATGTTCAGTGTAAACAAAAACCAAACCAAACATTTATCAATTAAGATGTTGGAAATTATTCTGTTGTATGTATAAATAAACATTATGACACACACACAAAAAACATTGTTTATATCCGGTTGACTTATTTTTTTAAAAATAATTCTGCTCTTTGTTTGTTTACTAGTGAATGATCTGTTGTTTTTTTCCCCCTTGCAATCAGTTTTTTCATACATAAAATTGTTGGGCAGAATTTTTTTTACAGTCAAGCCATGAATACTTTTTTAATTAAAGTAGTTTGTTACTGTATTATATTTACATGTATGTTAAAATGAAAGCATCAGTAAGACCATGTATATACATTCACACTAATTTGTGCACACAGAATAAAATAGCAACTTTAGTATATTAATCACCTGCGCTATGCTTAGGAGATAGTTAGATGCAGTTACCGAGTCGAGGATCTGAAACCAGCTGTGAACAGTTTAGAAGCAGACTGCTTTGCATTCATTTCAATAATATGAAGTGATGGACATTTAGAAAGTAATGGCAAACTACGGAACTAACATTGCATAGTAAATCACAAACAGCCGATAAATGCTGGGATTGATTGCAACTTGTAAATGGACATGAAACTAACTGTTACTGTAGTATTTTATGTCTGCCAGTGAAGTTACTGACCAATAAAATAAAAGATGTCAATTTAAACGAGAAAAAGAGTGCCTGTTCTTTTGTATTGATGTGAAACTTGGACAATGAGCAATCAAGCTGAAAAACATCTGATGGCTGCAAAAATGTGATTTCTGAGGAAAATGCAAAGAATACCATGGACAGACAGAAAAACTAATGACCAAGTACTACAGGAGACAAATGAAAATCATAAATTGATTAGAGAAATTAGACGTTGACAGTCAAAAAATTTTGGACATGTTATGAGAAAAAATGGATTGGAGAACTTGGTGACAACTGGCAAGATCGATGGGAACAGACCAAGGGGAAGACCGAGAAGTAAATACCTGGATGGCATGGTCGAGACAAGAACACGGAGCTGAACCACGACTCTGGTGATTAAGTGAAATGGCAAGTCATGACCGCCCATGCTTTCCGGCATGGCACATGATTGATTGATTGAGTTAAGTTAGTTGCACATCCATTACAGGACGTTTGCAGTCAACACCAGCATTTTTTTCTGTTGTTGGTGTTTTGGCAAGTTTACGTTCAGTAGTTTGCCATTGCTTGCTGAACAACGGCACTCATACCATTTCGCAAAAAAACCAGCTCAATGTGGACTGCTGCCAAATTGTGCACAGCTGTGTTTCAAATGTAAGTATACGGGATCATGAACAGCATCCATAACCCCTTCTCCACAGAAACCGGCTAATCTGCTAGTACCATGTGGAATATGGGTTTGTCTTCGGATATTATTAGCCTGATTATTTGTTGGAATTGGCCAAATGAACAAACAAACTTTATATTCTGAAACAAACCTACAATGTCTATAAACTTCCTGGTACATCATTTCAAGGGAATTCATCTTCAAAATTCATTAATCATCAGCAATTCTGGATTATCTGATGAAAATCCACTTAGTATTTCATGTAAGTTTAATATAATTTCAAGGCTTGGTTGTATATTTTTGTTTGTTGTGTTCAGACAGAAATTATGTTCACAGGTCGGTATATGCATTCTTATTATTATTAGTTGCTACAAATGCGTGATGATAGATAAAAATATTATTTTGCTTAATTTAATATTCAATTTCCTGTGCATTGATCTTCACGTGAAACGGTCAGTTTAATGATTCATGTTATTAAACTACTCGTTCATAATATAATAGAAGGATAAGAAATTAAATACTCCCAGAAATTTCAGACACCACATTCTAGTTTTGTGTCAAATAAAGGAACAAAGAATGCAATTTTTACTTTATTGGTGCTCATAAAGAGATGTATCAAGATGCACAAGGACCTATATTTATATGTTGCAGACTAATCAAAAGATTTTATCAGATGTAAAGCCACCTGACCTTTCAACATTTATAGCAAGACAATACTCAGAAACATTTAAGAAGTGAAGCCATAATATAAATTGAGATATGCTTATAAAGTTTTAAAAGCAGGGTCTGAAAGTAATCTGCAAACCATTCTAGCCAAGGTGGTGAAGAATAGTTAGACCAGATTCTCTTTAAATAACAGCACAACTAAATATATGGTAGTTTTTAAGAAAGCACAAATTCCACTGTGCTGTATATATAGTAAAGGCATAACAAACAGGTTAATCATTTTCAGTATCTAGGCTATGCAATATCTGATGGACAATGTGGCACAGGGATAAAGTGACATTCCATTGACAGAGATTCAGAGAAGAATCACCGCATCCAAAGAACCTTGAAAATCAGAAATATCACAAGCATAAAAATCCATTTATTGAAAAGTTTAGTGTGACCTGTATTTCAGTATTGATGCAAATGCTAAACAATATAATGTAATGAGTAGTCAAATTGTACAAAAACTGCAAGCAGTGGAGTTGTTGGTTTTTTTTGGTTTTTTTTAAAGCATGTTAAGAATATCGTGGACAAAGAAGTTAAAACAAACACTTTGGTATTCAGAGCTGCAGGTTTTACTAGATCACTCAATCAAAACCATAAGGAAAAGACAAATGAAATGGATGGGGGTATATCAACAGAAGCGGTGGAAAAGAGGAATTAGAATTAACCTTATATGGGAGAAATATTAGGCAAGAGGAAAACAGGAAGCTGTTTGTGGGAGGCTTTAAACAGCTGGCAAACAAATAAGCAACACCAACTTCATCAGATTATAAGATGTCGGAGAGGTTTGGAAATTATGATCACTGATGACTTTTCCAGACTAGATATCTGAAGATCTAAATCCTTTATTTTACTAAATGAGCATTTACACTAATCACACTGCCACTCAAATTTACGTTTTCTTATTTTTTCAATGACATATTTTAATCCCAGTCACTGCCATTATGCCAGTTTTCTTATTGTTTACAACTTATACATTTTTTTAAAAAATGACATTCTGCTTGGTTGTATACATTTATTGTTTTATATATTATTAAAAAATTGTTCTGACAATGTTCACAAAAGCTGGTAAAAGACACTGCCCATTTTGCTTGTATATATCACAACTAATATTCGAGTGTTTAGTTTTGTCTAAAGTTTCTGTGTCACATCTTTGTTGTTTACTTTTCTGATTCTGAGAAACAAAGCAATTTATAATGCTAGATAATTAACTAATGTTTTAGGGTGTTTACTGTAGATGGGACATAAAACCAATTACTAAAGTGTAATGTTGTATGTATAAACACACTCCTGTAACTCATTCTATAGATAGAATCAATCTCATATCGGTTCTTAAATAGAACCCGTTAAAAAAAAAATCATAATCAATGACATAAACATTTAGAGTTCGTAAAAGACATAAATATAGTTAGTCCTTAGAGAAGTGCTTCTGTATAGCATGATAATACAATTGTTACTTATTTGAATATTGAATTCATTTTTCCAAGGAACTCTTCTAAGTAATCTTTCTTTCTTATGATAATAATGGTGCATTCTAGTATGAAGCATTTACTTAACCATAGGTCCAGCACTCTTTGAATGTCAAAATGAACTGCTGGAGTGGCAGAACAAATGACTTTAGTTGGATGAACAATTAGTTTTGTTCACATGGTGTTATATTTCCTTTTTTTCGCATCTGCAGATGAACATGAAAACAACTGTCATGTGCTATTATTTTGACCATGACTACTTCACCATAATTTGTATATTTGCAGAAAAAGTCATCAGTCATATTCATCACAACATTCAGTTTGCATAAACACATCAAATGACACATCATAGTCCAGTGCATTTCCTCTTGACGGTAAATTGCTAACTAAAGAGAGAAAAGCACAGAATTGAGAATCGTGTACCATGCCAAATATAGTTGGGAGGGAAATGCATATGTTGTGAATTTTCATGTTTCTGTTAATATTTATAAACATATATAACAGCTGTAGTATTTCATCTTGGCTACTTAGTTTTTGTCTGTGATTCTGGCAACACCATATCAGCACATTACATGGTAGCAGTAGTTTTGTTAAGTATTAAAACCACACCAGAAAATGGACTACAGTATGTCGGAAAAAGATATCTAAATCAGATTTGGATATTTATTACTGGCGAAGCCCCATATTTTACCTTAATTCATTCCTGAATGTCTTCAGTCATCTGAAGTGACATTTGGTACAGTTTGTAATTGACTTTTGCTAACATTCTTTTGTAACATCTATAAACTCATCAATGTAAGACTGCGCCTTTTGGGTGTTGTTGATCTTCTGAATGTATGGATTGGTGTATCCATAATCATGCTGGCTATACAGAAAGATAATTGAAATTATATTCTTGGCACCGCAGAAGTCGGATGTGTCGGCCTAACGGCACAAGAACGCAATCACATCCGGAAAAAAACAACTCCGGATGAACACAGAAGAAGAAGATATTCTTGGCAAATTACAAATTACTACAGAGGTCACATACAGTACAATGCAATACAATTTCAAACTTTGCTTGCAAGAAAACTGCTGGTACACTGTAATATCATGTCAGACGGGTCTCATTCACAATAGATTTTCCATTGTTTTTCGTTGTAGTTACTTGTTTTTGCAAATAAAACAAGTCATTATGTTCAAAATGTAATTTGAAACAGTTTGTTATGTTGTGTATAATATAGTTGTGCGCGCGCTGTGAAGTCGATAGTGAATTCCGCTGGTAATGTCAGGAGCACGGTCATATGCAGGTTCGACACCTGCTCATCGCTTGACAAAATTAGGGAAAGATTGGCCGCGTATTCCTCCTTGCTCTCAGCCTACAAAATGTGATGACGCTATCACATCACTGACCCATACCAGAAAACTGCTTCGGAACAAAGTTTTTCAAATAATACAGCTGTGATTGTATGCACAAATATGCTGGCAGTCTTGGTTTTGTTTTTGCATTAAATGTCATGTATACATTAGTAGTCATGTTGGAGTGTTTTATTGTAAACTCTGTAAACATTCTGTCAAGCCATGAGAACTACAAGAACACACCCAACATACGTCTTCATTCATTCATTTGGTACAGAATGGTGTTTGTTACTGTTTGAATATGCCCATCATATTTTCAGTGTGGTTTCACTGTTCTCTGGAATAGTTGCATCGTTCTATATAAGTACATCTACATGACACTTGCACAATATTTATCAACACATACAACAGTTCTCAGTAGAATATAACTTTCTGACATAAGTAATCTGCCAGACACTCCTCCAAGTGAGACTCACTTAAACGTTGGCTTGTCTTTTCTGGCAATCCCGACTTACTTTTTGTAGCTTTAGTCTGTCGGCGCTTGTGACTTGGGAGTCTGTGAACGCAGTTTCATAATCTCAACATAACTGGGTTCTAAGTCAGCTGCAGGCATTAAAAGACATTGTGGAGCCCATAGAAACAGGGAAAAGATACTTTGTTGCATTCACACAAGGAATAATTCGTGCACTTGCGATGATCAAAAAGTCTTGCCAAGGAAAGACTGTCAAACTTAAAAGAGTACTTAAAATAGGATAAGAACATTTCATGCTGGACATCTGACTTATGATAAAGGAACATTTTACAAAACTTATAGGAGCACAGGACAAGTCACTGAATGTAGATGATGACTCCGCACATGAATTACTAAACTTAGACGAACATCTACACATTCCTATTTGGCAGTCTCAATGAGCTCTCGAAAAATGCAAAATGAATAATTATTCTTCTTTTGTTAGCTTGAAAAGTGTCTACATCTGCAATGTTGTCTCTTGTATGAATTTCAGTCATTTTTAGTTCACTCAGTGGTCCAGAGCTTACAGAAGAGAATTGTGTAGGCATTTTGCTAGTAGTTTTTAGATGTGGCAGTTGGGCTTCGGAAAAACAACAACAATATATCCGGGCCTGCCACAGGGATCACCATTATCTTCGGTGATTTTCAGCGCCTACACTAGAATTACGAGCAAGCAGATCACTGGACTGGGGAGGACATTGTTGTATGCCGACGATGTGTTAATGTATCGTCAGGGTAAGGATAGAGATTGGGGTGCTGTGGAACTACAAACTGAACATAAGCACTTGGTGTGTGAATTTGGGTCAATGGTCAACCCTATGAAGTTAGCAGTGACATGGTCCTCTTTGAATAACCATATTGTCAACACTCAAACACCAACTGTAAATCTATGTTCAAAGACTGGAAAGAACGCAGGCAATGAATTACCTGGGGATACGTTTTGATCAAAGCCTTGCTTATAATGAGCACATAGACTGGGTGATAACAAAGGCCAATCGGGGTTTGGCTGCGATGAGGGTGATGGCAGCAGCAAACTGTGAGCAGTGCCATCTATGTCTTCTATATGAGGGTCTGGTCATGTCTGTTTCTGAGTATGCGATGGTGATCCTGACTCTCAGCTGTAAGCAGACAAAGGATACAGAACGAAGCTATGCGTATTGTTCATGGATGCACAAGAGATACAGCATGCAGGGCAATGCGCTATCTTTTTGATTTTCCAAATATTGGAGACAGAATACAAATTTGCAGAGCACGTGCCTACCTCGAGTCAATGCAAACACACAACATCCACTGCATAGTGAAATTAAGAAGGTAAAGGGCAGCTGGTTAAAAAGAGGAAGGTCGTAGATGGGTCAAGCGGAACACATGATTCCTCGGGAAGGTTAACCCGGTCAACAAATGCCCGCAGAAGTCGGATGTGTCGGCCTAACGGCGCAAGAACGCAGCTTTGCTGTAAACAGGCACAACGCAGTCACATCCGGAGAAAAAAATCAGGATGAACGCAGAAGAAGAAGAACACATGATTGATTGACTTAAGAATCTACATCACAGCAATCGGGGCATTCCCATAAACGCTCCGTCCCCATCCTCAGCAGCCAGCGAAGAGTTCCAACACTAATAGTACCAGTAGCAATCTGATTATATGTCCGTCTCGCCTTTCCTTTGAGCGTCGGCCAGATGCCCTCACCACTCCTCGCTGTCTCATTCTTGCCAGACCATGGTAATCCATTTGCTCCTCCGAGGTGTGCACGTGCTCCCACAAGGCCGCAACTACGTCTGCCTTGTCATGTATCAATACCCCACCAAGTTCTGCAGAGCCAGCCAATCTGTCTGCCTGTTCATTTCCCAGCACACCGGCATGCCCCGGAGAAAAAATCCAAGTGATGCTTGTCACCCGTGACTTCCGAAGTGAAGCAAGCCACTCCGCACGAAGCCTGCCCATCCTCACCCTCGTCAGCATGTTTTCTGAGTCAGTTAAAATCACGATGTGTGTGTGTGTCGTATTCTCCATCCAGCGGAGAGCCGCAGTGACTGCCTCCACCTCCATTCTTAAGCTAGATGTTGTGGTATGATATGCCAGGCTCTCATGCCCCAAACGTCGACCATTAGCTTTGGCTATGAACCCCCAGCTACTTCTCTCACCTCTTGACACCGAACCATCTGTGTAGATAATCACATCACCCGAGTGAGCATTATCCTGAATTAGTTGCTGGATTTCCACTTCCGTGGCTCCTGCTGGTCACTCCCTGCACTCCCGGCTTAATGTGATTATAACTCTGCACAAGTCTGACTTGTCTACAAAAATAGTCAGACAGCAGAAGCGAGAATATATGAGTAATATAATCAAAGATATGGAAACTAATCACCAGAAAAATGAATCCAGAAAATTTTTTAAAGAACTGAAGTCAATGAAACGAGGGCACCAACAAAACACATATGGTTTAAAAGACAAAAATGGGAATATGATAAATACCAATGAGGAAATGTGCAACACATGGAAAGAATATTTTATTGAATTACTAAATTGTGAAGCTCCAAGTCACATTTTCCCACAGGAAGAGGTTCTAACATGCGAATCACAAATTGAAGAACCTACATTTGAAGAAATCCTATATGTAATCACACGACTTAAAAACAATAAGGCAACTGGGACTGATGGAATTGCTGCTGAATTTATAAAGGCAGGTGGCCATGCATTACATCTAAAGCTATACGAACTAATAATAAAAATCTGGAGGACAGAAGAATTACCCCATGACTGGAAAGAGTCATTATTGATACCTATCTTTAAGAAAGGAGACAAGTTCCAATGTGGAAATTATAGAGGAATATCACTACTGTCCACAAGCTATAAGATACTATCCGCAGTATTACTAAATAGACTAAAACCATATTCAGAAGACATATTAGGTGACTACCAGGCGGGTTTTAGACAAAACAGATCAACAATAGATCAGATATTTATCTTACGACAAATAGCCGAGAAACATTGGGAATATAAAAGAGATCTCCATAACATTTTTGTGGATTTTAAAAAGGCTTATGATAGTGTCCATAGGAATAGTCTATGGAATGCTATGCAGGAATTTGGAATACCAAGGAAGTTAATCAACATGACCAGACTATGTATGGAAGATACTTATAATATAGTAACATATAAAGGCAGGAAATCAGACCCCTTCCAAATAACATCTGGCTTGAAACAGGGTGATGCACTATCGCCGCTACTCTTCAATCTGGCTCTAGAGAAAGTTGTAAGGAAGGTAAAGGAGGAATGTGATATTGGAGGAACATCCAAGCTGCTTGGTTATGCAGATGATATAGATATTATAGGGCAAAGTGAACAAAAGACATTGGAAATATTGACTCACTTAAAGGGAAAAGCCCAACAGATGGGGCTGGTTATCAACCAAGATAAGACAGAATATATGGTAATTTCAAGAGACGGAATGGCTAGAAACTCTGGCCACATACAAATAGATAATATGACCATTAAAAGAACGGAAACATACAAATACCTGGGTACAATCTTCAACTGCTCCAACATCATAAGGGAAGAAATACAAACTAGAATCAACTCTGGAAATAAGATATACTATGCACTACAACATCTACTAAAATCAAAGGCGCTATCTCGTAACACCAAAATCACAATATACAAAACACTGATCAGACCAGTTGTGCTGTATGGCTCTGAAACCTGGAGTACAACGAAAGGAGACGAAGCCTTGTTACAAACCTTTGAGAACAAAATTTTAAGACGCATCTTTGGACCCATTAGGGATACACAAAGTGGAGAGTGGAAAAGAAGAAGTAACAGAGACATTTATGATCTGTTTAAGTCCCCGCTAATCACTGGTATCATGAAGGCTAATAGACTACAATGGCTGGGGCATATAGAAAGAATGGAAGATAATAGGGAAACAAAACTCGCTTACACTCAGGAAATAAATGACCGTAGACCCCGAGGTAGACCAAGAAGGCGGTGGAGAGATAATACATGTACAGACCTACAAGCACTTGGAATCAACGACTGGCAAGAGAAGGTCCACCAGAGAGACGAATGGAGACGGATTGTATTTGCAGCAAAGAACCTCAATGGCTCGGAACGCTGAAGAAGAAGAAGAAGACAAGTCTGACTGCTCCGCTGGCACTCTGACCCACTCCTCTCCACGCCTAATGTTCTCCAAGGGGCACACCTGTCTGATCGTATCCTCCGCCTGAGCCATCCATGATTTCCCTCTTATCAGTTGCTGACCCTTAACTGCGTCCAGCGCCTCATGCAGTGGGTGGTCTGTGTCTGCAGCTACTCTGAGGTATGCCTTCGCCTGCATCACCTTGAGCCTACCAGCAACAGTCGGCAGACCAAGGATGTAACGCATACACACTACTGGGGTGTCTCTAGTGCATCCCAGAATGACCCGCATGGCTTCGTTCTGTATGCGCTCTAACTTCACCAGCTGACTCTCTGAGACAGTGAGCAGACCTAATCCATAATCAATTACTGAGAGGATCAAGTGCTGGTATAGTGTGAAAAGCATTCTCTGCTCTGTGTCCATTGCAGTCATAGTTTTAAGTGCGCTGAGTCCCTTTTGAGATCTTGTCACAACCGTCTCCACATGGTCCTTGAAGGATAGGCTCCTGTCAAGTGTGATCCCCAGATACTTCAGTTTGTTCTCTCTGCTGACATTCCCACCATCTTTCGTGAGGCTTGGGACATCAGCTCTCACAATCATGTCCAGAGAGCACCACAAAACAGCTGCCTTTTCCGGGTGGATGACAGCACTCATTTCAGTGCACCAGTTAATCACGTTGTCTACTGTCGCCTGTAGCTCCTGGGCTATTTTTACCCTATCTTTCCCCTGCCTATATGCAAGAATATCATCTGCAAATGTTAGTATCCTTCCAACCCCTGGTGCTTCTAGGTTTGCAATCTTGCTCGTATACACATTAAAGAGCACCGGTGAGATTGCGGATCCCTGTGGCAGTCCCGGTGTTAAAATATGTGGCTCTGAGGTCCATGCACCCAGACGAAGAGCAACCCAACGAGAGTGCAGGACGGCTGCTATCCAGTTCACCAACCAGGGATTGACCCCCTTCTCCATCAGTGCGGTCATCAAAATATCATATCGAACTCTATTGTACGCATCCTCGAGATCAAGCGCGGCCGCCATCGTTTCCTGTCTACTCTGGAACCCTTCATAAACGTCAAAGGCAAAAGTGGCTGCATTTGACCAGGTATCTTTTCCTGGCCTGTAGCTCCCCAGGCCTCTTGGAAGAAGCTTCCCGCTTTCCAAAAACTCTTGCAGCTTGACAGCGACTATCTTCTCTAGAACCTTCCCAGGAAGGGAAGCCGAACACATTCTTCAACAAGTGAGGACACCACTTGAGGACTTAGAACCTGGCGATGACTAAGTACAAGTGCCAACAGATTTATGTACGTCCTTTTCAGTTTGCATCTAACTAGATAGCAAATGCAGACAAGAAACTCCGTCTGCTGTGGAGGCGAAAGTACAAGCGTTGATCTTCGAGAATTCGTTAGACGGTGATGCTGTCATTTACACAGATGGGTCGGTCGTTCAACGAGTGAGAAGTTCATGGGCCTTTACGGCTCAGGCCGGAGGGAGAATTGTGAAGGAGGATTCTGGTGCTTTTGCTTTGACCACAAGTAGCCTGACTATGGAAGTCGTGGCAGTAAGTAAAGCAATAATATGGCTCGAGACACAGACATTCAATAGGGTATGTTTCCTTAGCGACTCAATGAGCATGCTAAAGTAGATAGAGATGGGGTGGATCCGAAGAGAGCGGTTGCTGTCTCTAGAGAGGTCTCGGCTGGCAAAGATTAGTTTCATCTTCGTGCCTGGGCATGCGGGAGTACAAGGAAATGAGAGGGCTGACAAGCTCGCAGGTAAGGTTACTGTGGAAAGTGGACGCGCCATGGACCAGGCTGACATTCTGAATGCTTTACGAGAAGTAAATCGTTCACAAGAACCAAGTGATGATTGTGAATCTACAACCATGATCAGGATGCGAGAACAGCAAATTAAAAGAGGTGTGGCCAAACAAGAACACTACGCAGGAACCCAGAGAAGATTAATAAACCAACACAGAACCGGTGTCGTCAGTTGCTACACGCTGCGTGATTTGCTGAGGAGGGGATCCGAGCACTTATGGACTGAATGGTTCGATGTACAATGAGGATGATCTGTCGACTAACTAACTAACTAACTTTTGCTAGAACAGCTGTGAACAAGAGCCAGTCGCACATATATTGATTCCAGCACTGAAACTCGGGAGAGGCTTTATTATTCACGCCTATTGTCAAGGCACTTGATGATGATGAGATGCTTAAGCTGTGGTGGCATAGTGAGTCAGTGCAGGATTGGGCTTCGATTTGAGCACATACAGTTCTGGGGTCAACCTGACCTCTAAAACTAAAATGGATACCAGAGAATCTGTGCTAGACATTGTGTAAGTAAGGGAGTCTGTCAATGTACCTTATAGTGCTGCTCCCTAGCTTTCGTGAGGTCATATCCCTCAACCCTCCTCCTGCGGCAAGTTTTGTCATGAGATTAGTCAATCTCCAGGCGAAGTTAATCCCATGGGTAAGACGTGAAACGAAGGCTGCTTTTCACATGTTCAGTTAAGGAAGATCACTGAGATAAAGAGCAGAATGGGACAAGCAAAAACTGCATTCTATCAAATGAAGAAAGTTTTGTATAATAAGTCAATGTCCTTGACAGTCAGAAAAAGGAGTTTTTGCGTGTTACATAGAACCAGTTTTAACATACGGCTGCGAATCATGGACAATAAATAAACGGGCGAAAAAATGCCTAGAAGCCCTGGAGATGTGGTTGTACAGAAGAATGCTGAGAATTAATTAGACAGCTAAAAAGAGCAATCGGGACGTTTTAAGGGAAGCTGAGTAGCAAAGACAACTTAGCATAAACATCAGTAAGAGGCAGTCATCGTATTTGACAGGCCACGTTATGAGAAGACAAAAACTGGAATATGTGACAGTCGGAAAGATTTGTGGAAAGAGAGATAGAGGAAGACAGCGTGAGAAGATTCTTGACAGTCTTGATCATGGCACGGAAAGGGAGTCAACGTGGCGAAATGGTTCGATTCCAGGCCGCGTCCTTCGGTTCACGAGGGAAATTTTTCGAAGACTCCTGTGGGTCGTCGCTATAGCTACGGAGTACGTGCTTTGTGCGACGCTTTCCGCGCTGCGGAAAGAGACCGAGCCATATGGGATAAAACCCGGTGCAATGAAGTCGACTTTTAAGCGACTTTTTTTATTTTAAGGGAGTCAACACACGAATCGATCCCTGACGTCGGAAATCGTAATTTGTGGAGAGGCATGATCGCCCACGCCAGCCGGCAAGGCACTGGATGATGATGAGTTAGGAAAGTGTAGGACACTTTTTTTTTTTTTTGGCATATCCTATTTATAGGATATCGTTGTCACCACCAGCATTTTACTGCTGTTGTTGATGTCTTGACAAGTTTACGTTCAGTAGTTTGCCATTGATTTCTGAATGACCGGCTCATATACCAACACGTTAAAACCCAGCACGACACTGTCAGCTGCCAAATCGTCGCAGCTGTGTTTCGAACGCAAGTAAGCGGCCTCACGAATAGCATCCGCAAGACATTAGCCACAGAGACCGGCAGGACACCTTTACAAAATACAATTACCGACAAGCAGAGAATGTCGAAGGGACAAACCTTCATCAGCAAACATACAAGAAGGAAACACAACAGCATACAAATAACGGACATGACCAGCGTTGCCATCTCCTTTTGATGAAAAAGCATCAAAATCGACCCCAAAAAGCACCAAAAATTTTTTGGGAAGCACCAAAACAAAGCACCAACGGTTTTTTTATTACAAATGTAACAAAGTAGAACATTATAATTATTATCACTGCACATTACAATGAAGTTTATTCCAGATCCACCAAATCCCAATCAGAACTACTCTGGAGCACACAAAAAAGCACTAAATTGCAATACTATTTTTTGGGAAATCACTAAAACAAGCACCGGCGGTATTCATTCAAAATGTTATAAAGTAGCACATTATAATTTATTATTATCACTTAATATTAGAATGAAGTTTGTTCCAGATCTGCCAAATCCCAGTCAGACAACTCCTCTCAAGTTTATGTAGCTATTTCCTGCTGTGTTTGCTCTTGCAATGATGATGATGATGATGATGATGATTGAAAGAAACGTATATGTCTCCTGTGATCCGATTTTTCGTAGAATATCCTAGGTAATTTATAAACATGACAGCATTTACGATATCTTTTCATTCCATATCTAATAGTCAAATCAGCTGTCAAACTCTTGATGCTCAGTCTGGTCTGCAATTTTGATTTTATAACTCCCATCTGACTGAAAATGCGCTCCACGTCCGCATTAGAATGAGGTAAAATGAGCACAGTTAAAGCTAAATCTGTAAGATCTTGGAAAGGATTTTCACCGGTGGCATACCTGTATGAGGCTATTTCTGCTCACAGTCCAAGTGTGTCAGAGGTCTGTGTCCACTGCATATGATGAAGTTTTCTCCACTGGAAATCGATGCGGGTGAGAGTAGTTGCATCTTCTACAAACATTTTAGCAAGATCCAATATACAGGGCTTCATTGGCTGTAGACATTCACTTTCACTAAGACATGATATGGACTGCAACACTCGAACTTTATCGGGCAAACGTAATCGCAGCTGTGTCACAGCTCTATTAAAAACTGGATGCATCTTCCAGGAATTTCTTTCTCATCAGGAAACTGATAGCCTGCTATTTCTTTCTCAAACTCATAATCTAGATTGGGATTAGGATCTAAATAATATTGAATAGCATCACTTTCTGTTATTTTTTTCCCCAGGAAAAGCAATCTTTGAACTAATAGAACCAGTGTATTGGACAAGAGAGCTGAGCAGTTTTGTTGGATCCTGTATATCTGCTTCGAATTTCTTATTCACACTTTGAACTTCTCCGAGAATATGCTTGAGAAATATGAGATACACATAGTTTTTCATGTCGCTAAACATAGAATGTAGATATTCTGCTGGATAAGAACGCTTGTTGAGTCTTGCTATATCAAAATGAGTTCTGAGCTCGACCCACTGCTGCAATATTCTGACAATAGCAGATTGAATGGACTTCCATCGTGTCTGGCTTAATTGAACAACCTTCAGCGGATGTTGCCCATCATTTATTGAAGCAAAAAGCTGCATGTACTTTGCTTGACGAAAACTTGCGTGAGAAAACCAGTTATATGTTTCTCTAATCATAAACTCTATGTTCCTGGGCAGACAAGCAGCTGCAGCCTGTGACACTGTCAGCTGAAGGGAATGACATACACACCTAACTAGTACTAGATGAGGAACTTCGGATTTTAATTTTGTATATACTCCATTGTCTACACCTGTCATAATAGATGCATTGTCAGTGCCGAGTGCAACTAGTCTTTGCAACTTTAGTCCATTGTTGTTTAAACAATCTTTTAACGCATTGCATATTGCCTGCGTGTTGCAGTCACTCACTTCAACTAAATCGTATTAAAGGGAGTTAAATTACTTGAATATTGCGCGGTAATATACTAAGACTGTTTTACTCCCTCGCTTCAGTTAAAATTCGGCTTTTTAGTGTTCCCAGAATGATTTTTAAAGTAATTTTTACCCACCCAAAAAAGCACCAAAAAGCAGTAAAAACATATTGTGACGCACCAAATTCGCGGCCGCGCTATATGCAAAGTTTTGGCACCAAAATGACTTGAAAAAGCACTAAATTTGGTGCGAAAAGCGTCAAAATAGCGACACTGGACATGACAGGGTAGTGATTACATTCATGCATAACATATATAATCCTGTGAAATAGAGACGCAGAGGTGTTTCCAGGGCACCAGGGCCAGGTTCTATACTGGCCAAGACCTACTAACACGTTCTAGTCGTGCGTCCTGGGCAACAGGTCCCTTCGGGGTCCTGGCTAACGTAGTAGGATCGCTGATTCTTACGAAGTCGGAGAGTATCTGCCTGCACGGTGAGGAACCACCAGTCTGCACTCCAATAAGCCAGATATGGGACAACGGATACTCACGCAAACCTCAGTCCGGTATGACAACACACTGATGCTGGACAACAGGATGTCTTCAATCGACATACAAGACTTCGCGCTGGAGTTAAGAGCAAGCAGCATGCAACCAGCAAGCATGTGAAATAAAATATGTGGTACTTATGAGCCTCTGAGTTCAGTATCACATTTTATTTCATCCCGATTTACAATATATGCTTGGTAAGGTTATGAAGAAGGTGATCGCGGTCAAACTGCAAGAACACCTAGACAGACGTAGGCTGTTCCCACGAGGAATTTGGGAGTTTACGACCCAGAAATGACATCTGAGAAAATATGACAACTCTAGTTAATGATGTCCATCCAGGATTAAATAGCAAACATGAGACCGTGGTGGTGACCTTGGACCTAGATAGTGCAAAGCAACACACATACAAGATGGATATGGACAGTAACATGGTGGAAGCCTGAGACAGGAAGGGTACACTGTCAGGCTATTCGCCGTAGAGGTGGGCGCAAGAGATCTAATTTTCCACCTTGTGTAACATCATCATCATTGTCACAAAATGAAACCGTGTGTTTATCCGGTTGATTATTACAGAGGATTTTCGGATTAAGCGGACGATCGACCAGCGACATCTATTTGTACTAACAGAGTAAACACAGTTGTACAGGTTACATCGTGTCAGCCCATAAACACATTTGGTGGTGAGGGAGAAGGATATGGAATGGTTCCGTTTGTCATCTATACTGCCGGACATCAGACGGAAATGGCTGCTGGGATTGTCACCACGGAACAGAAGAGTGACAAGTTTGTCAACATTTGAATGCAGATGGAAGCCGTGAGATCACAGGGGCAGATGTAAAACGGAAGTACCTAGTACGGAAAACAGTGCATCTGTCAATTCTTGGTTTCCGGAACATCAAGATGATTGGCAGCTTGGTATCGAAACTCTTTGTTGGGAGTTTACAGAAACTAGCTGGCTTGTTTTGAGAATCTAGGCAATTACTGACAACTTTGACAGGATTTAAGCCAGGAAAATAGTTCTTGACAGGGGATGATTTGCCACTGTGCCACCTGTGTGGGGGAGTAAAGGATAACGTCACGTGGACAACTTTGGTAGTTTGCCATATAAACTCGAGTTGAGATCAACTAGGGTGGACTTGAATAATGCTCTAGACAGAGTGCAGGGCACTGCAGTGCCAGTGGAAATAATATCTACCGTGTGTTAATTAGTGACTTAATTTTACACGTGCCTATATGGCAGATGTAGATATGATTTATAGGACTGCAGTAGTGCCAATTAAGGTATAACTTATTATAATATATTCGTTATAATTACTATAGACTGTGGCCTTGTTAAACTATAGTGTGATGATTAGCACTGTTAGTGGAAACTAGCTAGAGTAGTGAAGTGATACTTGGCTCTGTTAGCTAGAATAGATTAGTGAAGTGTTGATAAGCTTTACTAGTTGAGAATTGAGTAATGAAGGATAATTGGGATCTTCCCGTAGGTGTCCCTGGTGGGCGGGGTTCCGCATTCTGTTTGGTGATTTTTTCTTTGTCATAGCCTGATTCGACTCTAGGTTCCCTACCAGATCCAAGGAAACTCTACAAGTTTTGGGAAAGAATTAAAAAACCCATTCTGAAGAACACCAGTTCAAGAGTCAATAAAGTTGCATACAGCAACGTAACTTACGCTAGAAGGAAATTGATTCATCAAAGAGAGTGATGCATACTGATGCACCACACAGCATCAGACAGTAGTAACGAACCGAGAACCGGCTAATAGTACCTAGTGTTAGTACAGTAACAATTAACATTAGTAATTAGCACTTATGAACTGAGTGGTTCAATGTGCAACGAGGATGATCTGTCGACTAACTAACTAACTAACTAACTGCGTACACACTGCAAAAGACTTGTGCAGTTTGTTTAGGAACATTAGGAACGGACAATGTGTAGAGTGCAACCGGTCCCTGATTAACTCTTAATACCACCGGTGTCTATTTCGGATGTTCATGAAATTGGATTACCAGAGGTCTACAGAGGCAAAGCATTATCCGGCAAGATGGTTCCGGCAACGGGTGAGACGTACTTGTTCTGACGTAACGTGCTGTGGTCTATCTTTGCTGTGATCAGCTGACTGAGTTGAGGTCTGAGAGACAGAGTCTACACACTTTATAGAACACGTCACACATTTTCTTCGCATACACGTCTCATACACGTTACACTTTTATTTTAATAAATTAATCTTTATTAATTTCTAGAAGCAAGAGTTGTTGAGTATGTTGCGTTGGGGAAGTATGAGAAGGGGGCATAGTACGACAGTGTGAGAGTGATAGGAAAAGGTGTCCATAGGCTGATGGAGTGTGTTGGACGGAAGCGGGTGGATTCTCCAGAATATTGAGGGGAAAAAAAATAATATTATAATGTGGGTGTCGGATCTCCTCACTCCAGGGACGACACTTTAAAGGAGGACACGACATTATTGGGGGCTCGATAACGGTATCTTTGGACAGCGGGATCTCTTGGAAACGGGATCTTTGGACAGCGGGATCTCTCATAAACGTGATCTTTGGACAGCGGGATCTCCCATAAACGGAATCATTGGACAGCGAGATCTCCTGCAAGCAGGAACCTTTGACAGTGGGATCTTCTGACAACGGGGTCTTTTGACACGGGATCCCTAGTTATAAGAGGGAGATATCATTTTGGAGAATCCAGCTAGAGTGAATGTGGATGGGGGTTAGGACTAATATCTTACCTGTTCACACTTCACACGTCTGCATAGGTCTGTGGTCCTGATTCTACTCTTGTCACTGAGTGAATGTGCTGTGTGTGGTATATCTAGATTTATAGTACTTGTTCATATATCTGTATAGTAATTTGCAGTTATATTGTACTAAACCTGCTAGCTTACCTCTCTGTATAATGGCCACCCCTAAACTTACCACGTTAGAATTAAGGGCAAAGGGGGAAGAAATGGGATTGGGGGGTTCTGCTCTAACGGATTACATACAGGAAGTGGAGAGAGAGTATCGTCAAGCAGAAAGGGAAGATCGAAAGGCCGAGCTGGAATTGAGAAGGATGGAGTTGGAACAAGCAGCTAAGAAATTGGAAGCTGAGCAAGCAGCTAAGAAATTGGAAGCTGAGCAAGCAGCTAAGAAATTGGAAGCTGAGCAAGCAGCTAGGAAATTGGAAGCTGAGCAAGCAGCTAGGAAATTTGAAGCTGAACAAGCAGCTAGGAAATTAGAAGCTGAACAGGAAGCACAGAAAAGGGAGCACGAGTACCGGATGAGGGAACTCGAGTTGAAGAGTCAATCTAATGGAGAAACTGAGGGAGCAGTTGGAAGTTCCTCCATCCCAGGCTCAACACCAGTAGGTGGACATGGGTACCATGCCATGAAGTTTCCTTTGGCGGTCTACGAGGAGGACAAAGAGAAGATTGACCAATACCTTCAACGCTTCGAGGCTATGTCAGTTGCTATGGGTCTGGAGCGTAACAAATGGAATCTTAAGCTATCCCAGGGATTACGCGGGACCGGATACGAGGTTTATACTCGCCTGCCACCAGGACATGAGAACAATTATGATGAGTTAAAGACGGCTCTGCTGAAACGATTCGAGGTTACGTCACATACCTACCGGAAAAAATTTCGAGCAGCGAAACGAGAACCGGGGGAGTTGTTTGCCGCCTACAGTTTGCGTCTAAAATCTTATCTCCATAAGAGGATGGATTTGGCTGGGTTCGGACATGACTATGAGAGTCTGGAACAGCTCATGGTGGTCGACCAGTTGAAGAAGCAAATGTCTAAACCTCTCAGGACGTTCCTGGGAGAACAAGGAGCGGAACGTATTGACCTCGTGACTAAATTAGCAGAACGGTTCGTCGAGGTACATGGGGAGGCAGGGGAAAACCTTTCAACCAACACCAAAAGTCAAGAGAAACATGACAAGAAGAAAGCCAAAAACTCAGGAACCAAAAAGTGGGAACCTTATGTGCAAAAATCAGAGGATAGTTCAGAGAAGAAGAAGGAGGGAAGCAAGAGCACTTCAAGCTCTACACCAAAACGACCGTGGTCGGAGAAGTGGTGTTCAATTTGTAAGTCACCCTCTCACAATACGAGGGACTGCAAATCGAAGGCTAAGAACCCTCACTTTGCAGCATGTCAAGTGACTTCCAAGGAGGTTGTCACGGAAAATGCCAAAGTCAACAAGGAAGCTCGCCACCAGGAGAGCTCACTCAAGTCTGGCAACAGAAAATCTAGGACAGGGAAATGGTGCAACCAATGCCAGTCGAATACGCACAATGCTATTGACTGCAAGGGAATGTCAGGAGACACTCAATTCGTCGTGTGCTCAGGAAAACCTAAGGTGTAGCCCACCGAACAGGTCGAGGCCGAGGAAGAGACTCCAGACCAGGAAAAACCACCTGTAGTGGAATTGGTAGAGGTTAACGGTCGTCAAGTGGAGTGTTTATACGACACAGGACTGGACGGGGAGGCCGTGATTTCTGCGGATCTGGTACATCCAGAACAATTCACAGGTGAAACCTTGGATATACAGCCTGCACAGAAGAGTGCTGTAGTCATGAAGTTGCCCATTGCTAATGTGGAGATTCAGTCACGGTACGTCACCGGCACCATCAAGGCCGCTGTATTGACCGATCCCATTTTTCCAGTCATCCTAGGTTGCCGGTATGTCTTTCTGGGAATGCCCAGGGAGCCAATTCATATGGGAGCAATGCAGACTCGCTCTCAGACGAAAACGGAAGAGGCAGACGCAATTGTGACTAACCCAATGCCGGGGGAGCTACGAACTGCCCAGAGTGAGGATGATACTTTACGTCCTTGCTACAAAAAGCTGCAGAAAAGTGCTGATCCACCAGGACGGGGGCAGTACTACATGAAGAATAGGATACTCTACAGGAGAGCAGGAAGGGGAGACAACCTATACGGTCAGTTGGTCGTCCCGAAAGCTCACCGGTCCCAGATTCTTCATATGGGGCATACCATCTCCTTTAGTGGACACATGGGTATAGCCGCCACCATGCAGCGAATTTCCTGCCATTACTATTGGCCGGGAATGACAGATGATGTGCGTCGGTATGTGAAGTCATGCCCTGAGTGCCAGATGGTGGCACCGAAACACTGGACAGCACCGGTGATGTTGGGTGAGATGCCCATCATGAACTCTCCTTTCGAGAGGGTAGCCATCGATATCGTGGGTCCACTTCCCAGGACTAGGAAGAGGAACATGTATATACTCACAATGGTGGATTGCTGTACAATGTGGGGTGAGGCTATACCGTTGACCACGATTGACTCGAAAAGAGTGGCGGACGCACTGATGGAGGCCTTTACCAGATTAGGCTTTCCGGATCAAATTCTGACGGATAATGGATCTCAGTTTTGTGGAAAACTCATGGAGGAGGTATTTAGGGTGTTTCACTCTAACCACATACATACCAGCCCTTACCACCCTCAAGCCAATGGACAAGTAGAGCGTTTCAACGGCACGTTGATGACAATGCTCAGGAAACTAGCGCAGGAAAAACCTGATAGGTGGGATGAATATATCCCAGCAGCACTCTTTGCCTATCGGGAAGTTCCTCATGGCTCAACAGGACTACCACCCGCTACGTTGCTGTTTGGTCGTCCAATCAAAGGACCGTTGGAAGCCATGTTGAGGAGTTGGACTGAAGAGGGGACGTCAGAAGAAGTGATCTCATCCTATCAATACGTGGAGGAACTGAAAGAAAAACTCCATAAGGGATGGACTCTGGCAAATCAAAACTTGAAAAAGGCCAGGAAAAGACATGCGGCTTACTACAACCGTAGGTCTAAAGAAAGATCTCTAGAGGTAGGAGATAAAGTCTTGTTGCTACTCCCAACGGGAAACAACAAACTGGAGATAGGTTGGCAAGGACCATTTCCCGTGGAAAGGGTGATATCCAGAACCAACTATCAGATCCGGATCCGGGGAAAGTCGAAGATTTTCCATATCAATCTCTTGCGGAAATACGAAGAGAGACCCGGAGACAAGGCAGCTCACCTCATGGCAATGGCAGTTGCAGTGGAGACGGAAGTGGGAACCAGCGAGGGCAGGGAATATCCCTTGGTACACCAGGAAACCTATAGGGATGTGCAAGTGAACCCTGATCTGACCTCCCAGGAGAGGGAAAGGATAACCCAGGTTCTCAAGTCTCATAAGGAGATACTGACGGATAAACCAGGACGAACGAGGTTGGTGGAGTTCGAGATGACTTTGACCACACAGGAGCCTGTTCGCCAAAAGGTTTACCCAGTGCCATTCTCTAAAGAAAAGGCCCTGGAGGAGGAAATACAAAAACTGCTGGAGGATGACGTGATTGCACCATCCACATCCCCATACAATGCGGGGGTAGTTTTGTTACGCAAACCTAGTGGAGAACACCGGTTGTGTATAGATTACCGACTGCTGAACAGTCATACACAGTTTCAGGTGGAACCTTTACCGAATCCAACTCAGTTATTCGCTAGGCTCCATAAGGCTCGGTACTTTTCAAAGGTGGATCTGAGTCGGGGGTACTATCAGATACCAGTAAATCCGGAGATTCGACCACTGTTAGCTTTCAGTACACCCAGTGGACACTACGAATTCAAAGTCATGCCCTTTGGACTCAGCAATGCACCCAGTGTGTTTACACGCATGATGAGGACTTTACTAGATCCGTTACAGGATCCGTCCATCATCTCATTCATGGATGATATTCTGATTTCCAGTGACAGCTTGGATGACCACTTACAATCCTTGGAGAGAGTGTTTAATAGGCTCAAGGAAGCAGGGCTTACTGCTCGTCCAACCAAGTGCATGATTGGTTACCAGACTCTGGAATTTCTAGGTCACACCATCACTCCAGGACACATTGTTCCCGAAGAGAAGAACCTGGAGAAAATCAGAAATGCACCAAGGCCAAAAACGAAGAAGGATGTGCGATCTTTTCTCTCGTTGTGTGGGTTCTACCACAAATTTATCCCACATTTCACGGAACTGGGAGCTCCGTTGACGGAAACCTTGAAAAAGGGATTCCCGGACCAAATCATTTGGACACCAGAATGTGAGAATGCCTATAGTCAGTTAAAGGAGGCCTTGGTCAGCAAACCTGTATTACAGCTCCCTGACCTTTCCAAACAATTTGTGTTGAGAACAGATGCGAGTGCGATTGGAATTGGAGCCGCTTTGTTACAGGAAGGAAAAGACGATGCTTCGGTTTTGAAACCTGTGGCATACGCAAGTAAGAAACTTCTACAGGCGGAGAGGAATTATTCAACCGTCGAGAGAGAGTGCTTGTCCCTTGTATGGGCAGTGCAAAAAATTTCAGCCATATTTGTATGGAGTTAAGTTTCGGGTTCAGTCGGATCATCAGCCCCTGATGTTCCTGGCTACTTCTCAGAAGCTCAACGCACGTTTGATGCGGTGGTCGTTGTTACTTCAACCGTATAATTTCACAGTAGAGTACATTCCTGGGAAGGAAAATGTTGGAGCGGATTTCTTGTCAAGACACCCAGCTCCTGAAGAAGAAGAATGAATCATCTGGATTAAACTCACGGTGGAGAAGAGTGAGATGGACTACTCTCTTAGGAGGGGGCCTATGTCACAAAATGAAACCGTGTGTTTATCCGGTTGATTATTACAGAGGATTTTCGGATTAAGCGGACGATCGACCAGCGACATCTATTTGTACTAACAGAGTAAACACAGTTGTACAGGTTACATCGTGTCAGCCCATAAACACATTTGGTGGTGAGGGAGAAGGATATGGAATGGTTCCGTTTGTCATCTATACTGCCGGACATCAGACGGAAATGGCTGCTGGGATTGTCACCACGGAACAGAAGAGTGACAAGTTTGTCAACATTTGAATGCAGATGGAAGCCGTGAGATCACAGGGGCAGATGTAAAACGGAAGTACCTAGTACGGAAAACAGTGCATCTGTCAATTCTTGGTTTCCGGAACATCAAGATGATTGGCAGCTTGGTATCGAAACTCTTTGTTGGGAGTTTACAGAAACTAGCTGGCTTGTTTTGAGAATCTAGGCAATTACTGACAACTTTGACAGGATTTAAGCCAGGAAAATAGTTCTTGACAGGGGATGATTTGCCACTGTGCCACCTGTGTGGGGGAGTAAAGGATAACGTCACGTGGACAACTTTGGTAGTTTGCCATATAAACTCGAGTTGAGATCAACTAGGGTGGACTTGAATAATGCTCTAGACAGAGTGCAGGGCACTGCAGTGCCAGTGGAAATAATATCTACCGTGTGTTAATTAGTGACTTAATTTTACACGTGCCTATATGGCAGATGTAGATATGATTTATAGGACTGCAGTAGTGCCAATTAAGGTATAACTTATTATAATATATTCGTTATAATTACTATAGACTGTGGCCTTGTTAAACTATAGTGTGATGATTAGCACTGTTAGTGGAAACTAGCTAGAGTAGTGAAGTGATACTTGGCTCTGTTAGCTAGAATAGATTAGTGAAGTGTTGATAAGCTTTACTAGTTGAGAATTGAGTAATGAAGGATAATTGGGATCTTCCCGTAGGTGTCCCTGGTGGGCGGGGTTCCGCATTCTGTTTGGTGATTTTTTCTTTGTCATAGCCTGATTCGACTCTAGGTTCCCTACCAGATCCAAGGAAACTCTACAAGTTTTGGGAAAGAATTAAAAAACCCATTCTGAAGAACACCAGTTCAAGAGTCAATAAAGTTGCATACAGAAACGTAACTTACGCTAGAAGGAAATTGATTCATCAAAGAGAGTGATGCATACTGATGCACCACACAGCATCAGACAGTAGTAACGAACCGAGAACCGGCTAATAGTACCTAGTGTTAGTACAGTAACAATTAACATTAGTAATTAGCACTTATGAACTGAGTGGTTCAATGTGCAACGAGGATGATCTGTCGACTAACTAACTAACTAACTAACTGCGTACACACTGCAAAAGACTTGTGCAGTTTGTTTAGGAACATTAGGAACGGACAATGTGTAGAGTGCAACCGGTCCCTGATTAACTCTTAATACCACCGGTGTCTATTTCGGATGTTCATGAAATTGGATTACCAGAGGTCTACAGAGGCAAAGCATTATCCGGCAAGATGGTTCCGGCAACGGGTGAGACGTACTTGTTCTGACGTAACGTGCTGTGGTCTATCTTTGCTGTGATCAGCTGACTGAGTTGAGGTCTGAGAGACAGAGTCTACACACTTTATAGAACACGTCACACATTTTCTTCGCATACACGTCTCATACACGTTACACTTTTATTTTAATAAATTAATCTTTATTAATTTCTAGAAGCAAGAGTTGTTGAGTATGTTGCGTTGGGGAAGTATGAGAAGGGGGCATAGTACGACAGTGTGAGAGTGATAGGAAAAGGTGTCCATAGGCTGATGGAGTGTGTTGGACGGAAGCGGGTGGATTCTCCAGAATATTGAGGGGAAAAGAAAATAATATTATAATGTGGGTGTCGGATCTCCTCACTCCAGGGACGACACTTTAAAGGAGGACACGACAATCATCATCATCTTCCATTTTTGCCATTAAGCGTCGTGGGGAGCAAAAATTGGCTCTCCAGCGCCCGATGGGTGGCATTGGATAGTGTTATTCCATGTGATTGTACAATGTCTTTGATGTCGTCAATCCATTTTCTTCTTGGACGTCCTCTTGGTCTCGTCGCAGATTATCTGTGATGTAGGGCCATTGGTGGTGTATGACATGCTAAGACAGTTAAGCATCAAAGGATAAGCAAGAACGTGGGCGCATAAACAGCTTGGTAAGGCAGTCGAAAAGACATCGTGCTGGCTGTGGAACATCCGGAACTTAGACAACCGTCGGCGCATAGCAAGCGTCGGGGCGGAGGTGACAGAGGCAATGGTCAGAGAAGAAGCTGGCTTCCCATGTCCACAGGTGCTAGGAGTTGTGTCGGGGCACGAAGCACCAAGTGCGTCAGGCTGTCCTCCCCTGGGAGGGGAGGTGGGGCTGAGAGATGACATTTCACAGATATGAAACACGGAGCAACGCAAAAGACCAAATGTCTCAAACTCACGACTAGGGAAAGACCATCGGGGTCATGAAGCGGGCGGGGAGACAATCGGAATCATGAAACGGGCGGGCACACCCCAAGAGGGTGTCAAGAAGATACACTCTGGGAAAGGGGGGGGGGCGCTTCTGACGATCAGAGATCACCTGTCGTGCTTTGCTCAAGGGCGGAGTTTTTATCACTGTGCATCAACACGGTTAAGTACGACTTTTTGACATTTATGCTAATATATGTGCTTGGATCGTCAACTGGGTTGCAGCGGTTCTAATATGAACGTAAGGACACTCTTCTCATTGATACTTAGTTCTCCTAACCTTGCACTATTGCACCGAGTCTACCTCAAGTATCTTTCTAGGTACTCTCGCACTTTGAATGTGATCACCTTCTTCATAACCTTACCATTTCGCCGATGCTCATCAATGCGTACATAAGTAGGATAGTGATGACAGACACAGTACTAATTGGACGTATTTTGACATTTGTGGGCGGTGTCCTAGTTTATAGACAAGGGAGGAATAGGCTGGGACTGTCTAGAACAGTGGTTCTCAACCGGTGGGGAATTACCCCTAAGGGGGGAATTTTATGGTTTCCAGGGCGGGGGTGATAATTAAGATGATTTCAAGATCGCATTAATACAAGAACCGATTACTTGATATTATTGTTCCCTCCATACTTTACGGGTCTGTACTTCTCGCCAATCTGAAATTCGTTTTATAACGTAAGTAGACCCGCAAATCACGTTTTATGTAGACGTCTAGACTTGTTCTAGTATGTGTTGTTAAATTTAGCTTCCATTTTTACTTATAATGTGTAAGAGAAAAAAAAAAGGGGGGGGGGTTATAGGGAGGAAATACGAAAGGATGGGAATTACATTCTGAACATATGGTGAAGGGATACATGGGCCAAAAAAGGGTTGAGAACCACTTGTCTAGAGAAATGCTGGTTGAGGCAGATAAGGGGAGTAAATGGTGCACGGATGGGTTGCGTCATCAAGTCTGCTAACATAGCAGAGGTGTTGTGGTGTTCTTTAAAACAACAAATAGTTAGTCTTGAGGTTCCAGGCATCAAAGAAAATGGCAGAGAGAGAACGCTTTTTTTCTCTGCACTCGCTCGCTTTGAACTCAAGCGTAGTCCGAACACTCTACTTAGACTAGCACTAGACTGAAGTTTGCATGTGAATTAGCTTTCCTTATTACCGGTTTCCCTCGCCATCATATTGAGGGTCGGAGTGGGTTCGCCTGATGGCGAGAAGTATTGGTAATAGGGAAAGCTAATCCACCAGCAAAATTTAGTCCAGTGCTACTATAAGCAGCTTGTTTGGACTTCTTTTTTAAATGTTTACAGGACGTTGTAGTCAACACCAGCATCTTTCAGCTGCTGTTGATGTCCTAGGAAAGATTACGCTCAGTAGTTTGCCACTGCTTTCTGAGCGACCAGCTGACATACCCCCCGTAAGTTACCAACGCGGCGAGAACCACTACCTAATCTCGCGCAGATTACGTTCCTCACGAGAATATACGAGATTACGGAGAAAGACGTTAACGCCTAGGCCAGAGAGACAGCTTGTTTTGACAACGCTTGAGAAAAATCATTTAAAAAAAAAAAAAAAACTCGGAATACCATTTGACAGAAGTTGGTCTTTCAAGGATCACGTGGGAGATTAGCGTAAAAGGTCAGGAAAGGACTTAGTACATTAAAGGTGATGGCAGTGGCAGACATGCATTTTAACACACTCTCCTTCCTTCTTTCACCTCGTATCCCACACAGGGACACAGGCTGGCAACAAACTGACCCCAGGCAGTCCTACACGAAGCTACCCCATGAAGCTCCTCCCATGTCCTCCGCGTGGTATTCATTCCTGTCTCGACTTCTCTTGTCCATATGTGTGTGCGTGTGTGTGTGTGTGTGTGTGTGTGTGTGTGTGTGTGTGTGTGTGTGTGTGTGTGTGTGTGTGTGTGTGTGTGTGTGTGTGTGTGTTTTTTAGGGAGGGGGCGTCTTCCTCTATTTTGTTTACCTCGTGGACAAAGGACAAAGGGCTTTCAAATTATATTATTCTCGGGGTTTCCCATTGTTTGTTCTACCCAACGCTGGGGGGGGGGGGGGGTGTTGTTGGAAATATAAAAGGGGGGGGGGGAGATTAACATTTTGATTCACTGGTATTTGTCTACTTCTGTCTTAGAGCTCCATGTTGGTGCTTCTGTCCATCCATCCATCCATGCATCATGTACCATGCCGGAAAACGTGGGCCATTTGACTCGATCGCCAGAGTCGTGGATCAGCTCAGTGTTCCTGTCTTGACCATGCCATGTGGCCAAGCCATCCAGGTATTTACTTCTCGGTCTTCCCTTTGGTATGTTCCCTTCGATCTTGCCAGTTGTCACCAAGTTCTCCAATTCATTTCTTCTCATAACATGTCCAAAAAAATTTTGACTGTCTACGTCTAATTTCTCTAATCAATTTACGATTTTTATTTTTCTCTTGTAGTACTTGGTCATTTATTTTTCTGTCTGTCCATGGAATTCTTTGCATTTTCCTCAGAAACCATATTTCTACAGCCATCAGATGTTTTTCAGCTTGACTGCTCATTGTCCAAGTTTCACATCCATACAAAAGAACAGGCTCTATGTAGCACCTCAACACTATTTTTCTCATTTCAATCTTTTTATTGGTCAGTATGTTTTTCATCTCAGATGTCAAAAAGCTAGTGCACTTACATATCAACTATCACCCTTACTGAAGCATCCAAACATACCCATGTCCGCAAAACGACAGATAATAAACAGCATATTCACACCAACCCTATGCTATCAATCTCAAACCTGGACTTTATCCAAATTACACCTTTGCAAAATCAACACCTGCGAAATGAGATGCCTGAGGAGAGCTGCCAACTTAACAATCCGAGACCGAGTAAGAAATGCTACTATCAGACAGACTGTGGGATCAACACCTTGTACCACATTTATTGACAGACAGAAGATCAAGTGGTTTGGCCATGTCGTTAGAATGCAACATCGCAACTACCATCACTGGCCTTACATGAAAGATCATCTGCGACGAGACCACGAGGACTTCCAAGAAGAAAATGGATTGACGACATCAAAGACATTGTACAACCATACGGAATGACACTATCCAGTGCCGTCCACCGGGCGCTGGAACGCAAATTATTCCTCCCCACGACGCATGACGGCAGAAGTGGAAGATGATGATGATGATGATGATGATGATGATGATGATGATGATGATGATGATGATGATGATGATGATGATGTTTTTCATCTTGCTTCTGTCACACCATTTTAATCCTTCTATTCTGCGCAGGCTCCAGTTAATAAATGTTTGCAGTTTATTAGTAATTCTTTTAACCATTATCCATGTTTCTGATCCATACGATAGTACAGATGAAACGTTAGAATTGAATACTCCAAGTTTGGTGCCGAGTTTAAGTTGTATTGCTTTCCATTAATTCCCCGGTGTTATAAAGTCCCCTCTTCTCTCGCCTTTTTTTGGTAATATTTTCATATATTTAGGTTTCTTCGTGATACACCCTCTAGTAACAGTTCATTACTTCAGGCACTGAGTATAATATGTGGTTGCTATAACAGCATAGCTGTTTTTATAACAGCATCGCTGTTTTTTTTTATAACAGCATCGTACAGCCAGCTGAATGAGCTGGAAGGTGGGCACAACGAGGCCATAAGAGTTCATTCGGGCTGTGCACCGGCGCGCCCATTATGTGCATGCAACATATACTTGCATTGTCGTCTATATATGATAAGTACAAAGTGCTTCGGGCAAAGATATATGTTAGGGTCGCAGGGGAAATACGCATTCTCTGTATGAGACTTTGGGTGAAACAAAGGTTGGAGATGTGCAGAACTTGGATGGCACAGGCTGAAAACACGATTAGGCGTGTTTGTGAAAAAGGCAAGACAACGCGAGGAAAGGAATGGGCTACGGCGCTGCACAACAAGACAACCTTACATAGAGTGGTAGTCATGACAGACGCGTTCGGGCAACAGCTGATAACTGACAACATATGACCGAGAGATGTGATAATATACATGGGTGGGTCTTTAGAGTGAAACACACACACACACACACACACACACACACACACACACACACACACACGCAGTGGGTGGTATAAAATTGCAAAGGTAAAGGTACACTGTGTTATAAATAGATGAGCGTCTGTCTTAAGATATCACAACTTCAAGGATGAAATGGGGGTGGGGTGTAATGGCGACTTTCCGATAGCTGGATAATAGTAGTTAGTACAGCCCGAAGTGTGTTTGCAACGGACTCGAAAAGCATGCTACGTCAATTAGAAACTGTTATGTTAAGTGGGGAGTAACTTGCATCGCTCGACAAGACACAAGTCAGAAGTATATCATGGATTTTCTGCCCAGGGCAGGCGAGTGTGCGAGGAAATGAGCAGGCTGATAGACCGGCTGCTGTCGCGCCTTTAGGTGGCAAGCTATAGCATAAATTTGACCAGGCTGACGTGGTGAAGGCTCTTTGTGATCGAGCTGAACATGACGCAGAACAGAGGATCGATATCTAGAGAGGATGATTCGGGGGGGGGGGGGGAATTGAGACTTGACAACATTTAACGCATAGGGAAGAATGCGGTAAGAAGTTTAATCAGGTAACCTCTGGTACTGTCAGCAGGGCCGGATTACGCCATCTTGGTGCCCTAGGCACAAACCCACATGGGTGCCCCCTACTGCCCCGGGCCCCCGATCCTCCACTGACTGCTGGTATGTTCAATATTATGCAAAAAAACTAACAAAGAAAAATAGTTGTGAAATGTAAACACATATGTTTGTACTACTATCACTCATATAAAACCTACAATAAGGTATTTCTGTATTAAAATTAATAGTTAATTAATTTTGTAATAATCATCATCATCATCAAGTGCCGTGCCGGCTGGCGTAGGCGTTCATGGCTCTCCATAGATCTCGGTCTTTGGTTTTCTGGATCAACTCTGCTGCTGATATTCCTCCATGCCACCGTCTCAATCCATCCAGCATCATTTCTCTTGGTCTGCCTCTGCCTCTCTTCCCCTCGATCTTTCCAGTTGTTACGATGTTCTCCAATGCCTCTCTTCTCATCACGTGACCGAAGAAAGATGTTTGTCTCTGTCTTATTGTTGTATATAATGTTCTAGTTTCATTAGCCTGTTTCAGGCAGTCGTCGTTAGTTACTCTGGCAGTCCAAGGAACTCGCAACATTCGTCTCAGGAACCACATCTCTGTTGCTTCTAATTTCTTCTTAATTTATTCATTTACATTCCAAGATTCACTGCCATACAGCAAAACTGGTTCTACATAGCATTTCAGCACTCTCTTTCTTACATTCAGTGATAGCGACTTATTGCATAAGATACTCTTCATTTTCTGAAATGCGGCTTTTGCCTGCCCTATTCTTTGTAATAATAGTAGACAAAAATACTGTAACTTTTTTGATAGATAAGAAAGTCAGAGAGAGCACACATTTACATTTTAAAGTTCTTTTTTCTAGATTTACGTCTGGCAAAGTTTTTGAGTACATCATCAAAGTTAATTTTGCGCAACAAGTCTGCCTCAATCATCAGCAAAGATAAGGAATCAAGCCTTTCTTGTTTCATTGTCGATCTACTTAGATTTTTTGTACGTTTCAACTGAGAAAAAGAGCGTTCAGTTGAACAGTTCGTAACCATTAATGTTAAAAATATGCGCAAGGCGATTTCTACATTTGGAAAAGCACACTCGATGTTGTCTCTAACTATTACTTTGTAGAGTTCTGCATGACTGAACGTGTTGTCAGATTTTGATGCACGAAACTTGTGGCGAATATATGAGTGGAACTGTTGTAGTTCAGTATATAAATTATTGTTCAGATCTTCAGGATAAGCATTTATTAGTCCTTCACAACACTGAGATGTTTGTGGTACATCGACCAAACAAGAAAATCGAACTGCTAGATCATTATATACCTGTCCTCGTCTACTCATCTCTGTCTCAAGTTTGTCAACAATGGTGTAGAAAGCAGATATACGAAATTTGTCTCTGGCATTCTGAGATACCTCAGGGGCATCACCATCAATGACCACTGTCTTTCGTTTACGATTATGGGTCAAAGTTGACTTATAATCCACACCTGGTGTTATTTCTTTTGCAGCTTCTTCAAATCTTTCAAATTCATTCCTAGATTCATGCAAGTGATCTGCTAGTGAAGAATACAAATCAGCACACGTTTTCAAGTTCACGTGCTCATTTTGTAGAGCTTGACTGACCCTGTGAAAATGTTGTAACACTTCTTCCCAAAAGACAAGCATGAAAGCAAATTCTAATTCTTGCATCTTCTTTGCAATGTTTTCTGCTTCTCTTCTGGTGTCCCCCTTCTGTGACTGGTCTTCTTGTAAACATTCTAACGCTTCTATAATCTGAGGATGAGACATTAGAATGGCTTCAGTTGCAACAGCATGTGCTTCCCATCTAGTATCGGAAAGGGACTTTACCAGCTTTTCATTCACAAGGCATCTTTTCAGAATCTTCCATCTTTTGGTTGAAGCTGAGAAAAAAGTATAGATCAGTTGCACTGTATGGAAGAAGTTTACTGCCTCTAAGCAAGAGTCAACGGCACTTCTGCCTACCAGATTTAGTTAATGGGCAGCACAGGGTATGTATATAGCAAACTCATTTTCTTCTAGAATTTTTTTCTGCATGCCCTTATAGCACCCAGACATATTAGCTGCGTTGTCGTAGGACTGACCTCTGCATTTCGAAAAATCAATATTGCAAGCTTCGCGTTACGTAGCACAAACATATCCCAGAAAAGTCAAAATATAGCACCAAAAAAACTTGAAGAAAAATAACAAAAAATAGCCAAAAAAACTGGGTGGGGGTTATTTTACCCCCGGGTTGTGGGACTAAATAATCTGCGATTCAATATTACATTTGCGATTTGCTTATGCCATGCAATTACGCTACCGGGACAATATACACATTTTTCTTGAGGACTTGTGGTGCCCCCCCCCCCCCCCAAATGCTTGGTGCCCTAGGCACGTGCCTTGTTTGCCTAATGGTTAATCCATCCCTGACTGTCAGCATGGGCATCGTGTCTTAGTTACCGAAGAAGGGGACGGAATATTTGTGGAAACGTCCCGAATGCAAATATGTTGATTCTTGATTTTCATATCCAATTCCAAGCATTGACGTAGTCACTATAGAGTATAATATTTAATAATATAGATAGTGTCATTTCCGCTGTTTGTATGGCGTTGTGTTTTCTTGTTGTTGTTTGCTTATGATGACTCGTAACCGCAATGCCCCCTTCTGTTTGTAATTGTATGTTGTAAATCTGCCATACACTTCGTGTTTCCCAATTGTTTAATTTATCGTAAAATGCATGAATCTGTACAATCAATCAATCAATCATGTGCCATGCCGGAAAGCGTGGGCGGTCATGATTCGCCATTTCACTCGATCACCAGAGTCGTGGATCAGCTCAATGTTCCTGTCTCGTCCATGCCATGTGGCCAAGCCATCCAGGTATTTTCCTCTCGGTCTTCCTCTTGGTCTGTTCCCTTCGATCTTGCCAGCTGTCACTAAGTTCTCCAGTCCATTTCTTCTCATAACATGTCCAAAAAATTTTGACTGTCTACGTCTAATTTCTCTAATCAATCTACGATTTTCATTTGTCTCTTGTAGTACTTGGTCATTGGTTTTTCTATCTGTCCATGGTATTCTTTGCATTTTCCTCAGAAACCACATTTCTGCAGCCATCAGATGTTTTTCAGCTTGACTGCACATTGTCCAAGTTTCACATCCATACAAAAGAACAGGCTCTATGTATCCCCTCAACACTCTTTTTCTCGTTTCAATTGACATCATTTTATTGGTCAGAATGTTTTTCATCTTGCTAAAGGCTACTTTCGCAATGGCGATTCTTGTTCTAATCTCTTCAAGGCATCTGCCATCAGATGTTATGACTGTTCCGAGATAATTGAACCGATTCACATGTTGAAGAATATTCCCATTTACTTGTATATTACATTGTGGTACTTCGTTCTTCCTAGTGACGACCATAACCTGTGTCTTCCTACAATTTAATTCCAACCCCAGCTGCTCACTGTATACAACAACAGCGTCTACTAATTGTTGCAGATCCTGTGCATTGTCTGCAATCAATACTGTATCATCTGCATATCTAAAGTTATTTATGTTTCGTCCTCCAATGCTGATTCCATTTAGGTCTTCTACATTTCTGAAAATATTTTCACTCTATAGGGAAAACAGATCTGGAGACATTACACATCCCTGCCTAACACCTCTCTTAATAGGTTGATATTGTCCTACTTCATTATCAAGCTTTATGGCAGCTTGTTGTTTCCAATATATGTTTTTTTATAAGTCTAATGTCTTTCCCATCAATTTGTAGATCTGCAAGCATATCCACAATGTTGACATGTCTAACTCTATCAAAAGCCTTTGTGTAGTCAATAAAGCAAAGATGTATATCCTTGTTTACTTCTAAAGCACGTTCAATAAATGTTCGCAGCATATACACAGCATTTACTGTACCCTTTCCTTCTACAAACCCACATTGTTCTTCCCCTATTTCAGGTTGTATTTTCTTCCTCACTCTTTGCATGATAATTCGTAACAAAATCTTTGTGATGTGACTCATTATACTAATTGTTCTATGTTGATCACATTCTAAGGTTCCTGATTTCTTTGGGATTGCAATAAATACAGAGTTACATAATTCAGAAGGTATATCTCCAGTATCATATAACGTGTTCAGCAGTCTAGTGACTTGCTCTAGTCCAAATTCTTCTAAAGCTTTAATCATTTCTGTTGTGATGTTATCTGCACCGGGGGCCTTGCCAGCTTTCATATGCTTAAGAACATTTTGAACCTCCATCTTTAAAATTTCTGGTCCTTCATTATTAAATCTAATAGCATACTGTTCCTCTCTGTTATCATTATACAGGTCTTTCACATAATCTGTCCATACATGTAGAATCTGATCTTTTTCTATTATGATTTTGCCATCTTTAGTTTTTAGACAGCCTGTTGATGTACTTGTTCTTTTATTAGTAAGTTCCTGAATTCTTTTGTGCACTAATTTGGTATTTTGACTGTTGTGTTGTTTTTCAATTTCTAAGCACTTTTCCTCAAGCCATGATTCTTTTGCCTTCCTACATAATATTCTGACTTGTCTGTGAATTTCTTCATATTTGGCAGGATTATTTTTGTTGAGTCTTCTTGTTTCCATTAAGTGTAAAATTTCCTCAGTCATCCATTTCTTACGACCCACCTTCTTTAATTTTGGAATAGTTGTTTCTGCAGCCACATTGGTTGAATTCTTTAACATTTCCCATTGATCATCAAAATCCTGGAATAGGATCTCTAGATCAGACAATATTTCAAATCTGTTCTGTACTTCTATGTTGAATTTGTTTTGTATTTCCTTGTCATTACTCAATGTACACAAGTCATATTTAGTGTTTCCTGTTATATACTTGACTTTCTTCAACTTTATCCTCAATGTTCCTGTGAGTAATCTGTGATCACTATAACAATCAGCACTGGGAACTGTTTTTGCTACTGTTAGCGCGTTTCTAAATCTTCTGCTAATGAGAATGTAGTCAATCTGGTTTTTAATCCTGCTATCAGGACTCCTCCAGGTCCATAATCTTCTAGGGTGTTGCTTGAACCAGGTGTTTCCTACAATCATTTCGTGTTCTTTTGCCCACTCTACTAGTCTGTATCCTCTTTAATTTCTCTCTCCTAAACCATAGTTTCCTACTGTGTATCTATCCCCTTGATTTCCTACTTTTGCATTGAAGTCCCCTATTATTATTATTATTAGTATTGTGATGTTTATTTCTGAATTTTTACATTTCTTTAAGGCAGACTCTATGTCATTATAAAATTCCTCTACACTATCTTCACTGGACTCTCCTGTTGGGGCATATACCTGAATAACATTTATGTTAAAAGGTCTGCCACTCAATTTAACTAGTAGAACTCTGTCCGACACGGCCCAATATCCCTGAACAGAAGTTGATGTTTTCCGGTCCAAAATTATTGCCACTCCCCTATGTCGATCTTCACCTCCAGAATAAATAATCTTAAAATCTTTATGTATCTTGATGCCTGCTCCTGTCCATCTCGTTTCGCACATACCTAATATATTAATTTTTTCTCTTTGAATTTCTTGTGTTATGTTCTCTAATTTTCCGTCGTTGTTTAACGTCCTAACGTTCCATGTTCCTAATTTTAATATCTCTGTCCTTGTCTTGCGATGATCAGTCTTTAAGCGAATCATAATAAACAGACGTTGAATCTGTACAGACGTTGAGATTCCCCGGTAAACAGGCACCGTAAAACCTTCACTTCCGGTGTTCATTGTTGCCGTGTAAACTGAACCAAATAATATTAATAGATGTTTCAAATGTCCCTTGGTGTTCAAAGAGACGAGGTATTTATTTTGTGGATAAACTCTGTTTGCCTGCTTTCTTTGCATTTTGGGAATTCAGAATAAAAACGTTAATACAGTGGACAAGGTTAATATAGTGGCCAGTAATATGTAAAGTACTTAACTTACGACTACGCCAATCACATTTCAAACAAGCGTTGGACAGCCACAGTCCACAGCAGTCGTCATTCATCGGATACTTTACTTGGTTTGTTTATGACATTTTCAAAATAAAAATGAAAAAAACACACACGAGTATAGAACAGTATGTTTATAAAGTTGAAAAATTGAAATTCAAAGAAATCTCAACGTCAGTTATTATAATTATTTTGCATGTGGATTAGGCTAATCTTCTTCCCCTATTGCCAATGTCCCTCGCCTTCAGGTGAACCCACTCCAACTTCAGAGATACATGTCATAAGTTGGTGTTTCAACATTCCTTAGCAAAGTTTAAATTTCTAACATTAATGTTTACTTAATTAATTGGCAGCCAGTTTGAATTTAAATTAATAACAAAACATAATTACATTTACAGCATAACAACATGGCCTTTTTATTTGTTTTACCAAACTGAAGGGAAAAATATCCACAATTGGAATTGGCATTTCAAGGTTCCTTAGTTAGGTTTAACGAAGTGACTATTCGCAATAGAATTGCGAATAGAGAAAAATTATATTCGCAGTAGAAGTAGGTCACGTGATTATGCCTATGCGTGTAGCTATATTATAATTTTTCATTGATCTATTAACGTGTCCTCAGTAGCATAGTGGTAAGTGTCTCCGCCTTTCACGCGGGAGCTCGAGGTTCGATTCCCCACCCGGGAAGCAATTTATTGTCCCCCATTTTTGGCACCCAGGCAACGACGGAGTGATAGAGTGTCGGAATCCACGGATCCAATAGATGTCTTTGTTTAGCGTGAATTTTATTTGCAAACTGAAATAGAGCCCCAAATTAACCACCTTCATACTGGCTCAAACTAAAATTTACTAGTTACTACACTTTCACTGTACAGGGAAAAATGATCTAGAGACATTACACATCCCTGTCTCACACCTCTTTTAATAGGCTGATACTGATATTGACCTTACATCATTATCAATTCTGATGGTAGTTTGTTGTTTCCAATATATGTTGTTTTTTGTTTTTTTTACATTTTTATTTACACATGGATGCCTGGTAACAGTAAGTGTACAGAAACGAAAGTTAACAATTCTTTAACTCGCCTGGGGACACAATTATTTGGAGGGATCGTTATTTGTAATGGGGATACCAATTCTGGACAATTATTCTTGATATTTAAACAGGACTAACGTAATCTATATATATATATAAAAGAGACTATGTGTGTGGTTGGGGATGTATTTTCTGCGTTCGTGAACGGTCCATCCGATTGAGATGAAATTTTCTACACGTCTTCCTTTCATTCCTGTGCAACCGACTGTAATAGTTTCTTAGTGTAAAATCGTCTACTTACTTACTAAAATTTCATTTTGTAATTACATGACAACATAAGAAATATTCTATAAAGGGACATAACATTTAGTAGCATTGATATATCTTAGGTTAAGTCCCCTGGCTATATAAATAAATAGATACATAGATAGATAGATCTGACCCGATAGATAGAGAGGGTGGGATAGACGGAGTGAGAGACGGACGGGCAGGCAGACAGACAGATAGATAGACAGACAGCCAGGTCGACAGACAGACAGTCGGGAACGGGAACTTATATGACTACTTATATGAATTAAATTAGATGCTCCCCACCAGGGACTGGGTGAAGCCGGGCCAGGTCAGACAGACAGACAGACAGTCAGTCGGGAACGGGAGCTTATATGACTACTTATATGAATTAAATGAGATGCTCCCCACCAGGAGCTGGGCGAAGCCGGGCCGGGTCAGATAGACAGACAGACAGATAGTTGGGAACGGGAGCTTATATGACTACTTATATGAATTAAATGAGATGCTCCCCACCAGGAGCTGGGCGAAGCCGGGCCGGGTCAGACAGACAGACAAACAAGCAGATAGATAGATAGATAGACAGACAGATAGATAGATAGATCCTCGCCAGGGCCTGGGCGAAGCCGGGCCGGGTCAGCTAGTGTAAAAATAAAACAGGATGTCAGAAGAACGATTAGAAGTAAGAAGAATGGTGATTAATTAAAAATTACGGAGAATTCGGCAGAATTAAACTCGCAACAGTGAACATTCCTATTTAAATTAACCACCTTCTTAGTCTTCTTACTGGCTCAAACTAAAATTGACTAGTGAGCAGACGCTGTGACATGTTTGTTACTTCCCGCAATTCTATTGTGAATATAATTTTTCTCTGTTCGCAATTCTATTGCGAATATAATTTTTCTCTATTTGCAATTCTATTGCGAATAGAGCCTCCCTAAGTTTAATTATTATTAAATAATTAATTAGCGGCCATTTTGAATTTTAATGAGCCGATATTGCATAACATCAAAAATTTTCTACCTAGGAAGTTAGGCCTCGCTGTTCTGAACACGATAATATATAGTTGCTAAGGGGTTTACTCAAAATTAAAGAAGGTGTAGCAGTTTTAAACACATTGTAAACAATTGTTGTTTCTGGGCAGCAAGTCAAAATCAGCTAAATCAGTATTTTCCTCTTTGTTCCATTTATGACATAATTTTACACACAAATCTGGATATCTCGGCTTAGAATCAACATACAGACTTGAATGAGGTACCGTTGGAAAGCATTTTTCAGGTCTTATTCAGCTGTCCAGATGTAATCAATACCAAACCATTTTTTAAAATATTACTGAAGTTATAAAGGGAAACATTTTTGGGGGGGCAATTTAAGTGTTATTCACATTTACCGCAATGACATTTGGCTCAAATAATGAAATATAATATAATATTATAATTAATATTTACTAGATGGAAAAAAAATACATTTCCGTCATACATACAGACTTGTGTCGATTGGGGACGCCCACAGTATCACAAGCTTAGTCTGTAGCTTTGCAGCATGCTATATAAATTTACAAAGCCAGGTGTCTTTAATTTTATTAATTTTCTATCTCACTGCTGAGTATATATTTATATATGTACATTATACAAGTGGATAATTTAATTGATATGAATTCACCTTTATTATTATAAGAGTATGCTTGCATCTAATAAATGTGGGTTAAGAATTTGCTTTACTTTACTCAAATTCAGCACATAGGTTATGTTTAGGGAAATATGTTTATCTTAGTTGTGAGCAACTTGATCGTGCAGCTGAATTTACACATGTTTAGAAAGTGAACAGGACAACTGAGAAGAACAGCCAGTTTAACCTAGTTAGTTAGTTAGTTAGTCGACAGATCATCATCATTGCACATCGAACCATTCAGTTCATAAGTGCTCGGATCCCCTCCTCAGTAAATCCCGCAGCGTGTAGCAAATGATGACACTGTGTTGGTTTATTAATCTTCTTTGGCTTCCTGCGTAGTGTTCTTGTTTGGCCACACCTCTTTTAACCTGCTGTTCTTGCAGCCTGACCATGGTTGTAGATTCCCAGTCATTGCTTGGTTCTTGTAAATGACTTACTTCTCGTAGAGCATTCAGAATGTCTGCCTGGTCCATGGCTCGTCCACCTTCCACAGTAGCCTTACCTGCAAGCCTGTCAGCCTGCTCATTCCCTTGTACACCCGCATGCCCTGGCATGAAGATGAAACTAATATTTGCCAGCCGAGACTGCTCCAGAGACAGCAGCCACTCTCTTCAGACCCACCCCATCTCTATCCATCTGAACATACTCATTGAGTCACTAAGGACACATGCCCGATTGAATGTCTGTGTCTCGAGCCATGTTATTGCTTTACTTACTGCCATGATTTCCATAGTCAGGCTGCTTGTGGTCAAAGCAAAAGCGCCAGACTCTTCCTTCACAATTTTCACTCCGGCCTGAGCCATAAAGAGTTTAACCTTCGGAGACTGAGTAAGAAATCAGACAGACAGTAGGATCAACGGTTTGTGACACATAAATTGCAAGGTAGACGATCATATGTTTTTGGTCATCTCGTTTGAATGCAGCTCCATCAGTTACCAGCACTGACGCTACACCACAGAAGATCTGATACGAGAGCAAGAGGGTGTCCAAGAAGAAAATGTATTGACGATATCAAAGACATCGTACAGTCACACAGAATGACATTATCCAGTGCCACCCATCACTGGAAAATTAACTGTTCCTCTCCACAATGCCTGATGCCAGAAGTGGAAGATGATGATTATCAACTAGGGATTTCTAACATACTTAACACTTGGAGAGCAGTTCTGTTATATTTTACATGCATCTATTATACAGACTGATCATTGTGAAGAGAAAAAAAAAACACTATGAAGATGCAAGATGTGAGGTTTGTAATCATATAGCCAGCACAATAAGTTTATTGTAAAACACTTATGATAGATTATTGTACTATTGTTGGTGTCCCCCAGAAGAATTATGCAAAGCTGGGTATTGGTCATCTGCCCAAGCAGTCTGAGTCAGCACATTGTACAGGCAAAGATTTTTATTCTACTTCTGATAGACAAGAAAACTATATTATTAGAGATTTTAACCTCTGCCCCATGAAGTGTGGGAGTGGTATTCCCCATCTGTCTTCACTGCTGATATATTTTCATTGAAACTTGCTTATGTGTATGTCATTAAAAATTACTATATGTTTATGGTATGTTGTAGGTGTATGCTTGGCTGGAAGATCAGTTTGGAGATGAACCCATACCAGACTTTGAGCTAAATGAAGCAACAGTTCAGTACCTTCATCAGCTAATACTCACCAATCGTAAAAAAGACCACTATGTCAGGTTGATTGTCGACGACATTGAACAGAAAACTAATGAATACTATGCCGAAGGTGACTAATTGTTGTGTGAACTAAAATATCCATTACTCATTTAAAACATATTGTTTACAGTTCAGAAATAAACACACATAGTATTGTTTTGGAGTTCATAGAAGGAGAAGGAAGTAGAGATATTTGTGAACTATCTTAGTGGCCTCAAAAGTTTCCCCTATTGATTTCCTGTATAATGTTTACAGGTAAGGCAGATGGTATATGTAGAAGCCAGATTGGTATTTATATGAGATATGGATTGGTATTTATATGAGATATGTTATATATGTTGATTTGGTTTGACATGAGGGTCTGTTCAAGGTACTAAAGAAGATTGGCTGAAGACCAACTCTTCTGTCCATTGAGGAATCGTTCCACACAGGCATGAAGGGTATAATAAAGTTTGATGGTACAACTTCAGAAGAGTTTGAAATCAAGAGTGGAGTTGAGCAAGGTTGTGTACTTGCTTCTACTCTCTTTGGAATATACTTTCACTTCTACTGAAATATGCCTTTCGTGATCAGGATGGTGGTATATACATTCACTGACACTCAATGCTCAGAGATTGAAGGCCAAGACCAAAATTAGGAGGATACTGATAAAAGAGTTGCTGTTTGCAGATGATGCTGCAATTATAACCCACTCTAAGGAAGAATTACAACATCTACTATCTGCATTCTCCAATGCTTGTTCTGAATTTGGTTTAACAATTAGCAAAAAGAAGACAGATTATGTCACAAGGTGTACATGGGGTACCATCTATCTTTATTGACAACGCCAAAGTGGAGGTAGTGGACTATTTTACATATTTAGGATCAGAAGTAAATAAATTATCCCTAGATCAGGGAATCAACATCAGGATTGGTAAGGCAGCAACAACAATAACATGTTAACAAAAAAGAGTATATATTCTACAACAAACTGAGACTCGTATACAACCAAAAGAAATGAGTTTACCCTTAAATGCCCTGAACAAAAATCCAAAAGAGAACAGGGTGTTGAAGATAAATGGAGCTTGTTAAAGAGAAGCACATAAAAGAAGGCCACAGGAGTTGAAATGAAATAAGTCAGTTGTAAAAGACATCAAAGTATGCACACTGGAAGAGAGACTTTTACAATCTTATACACAGAGTACAAAACACTGACAGAGGTGACTACAATGTTTAGACATTAATTTTAGAGAAAAGTTTATTTCATTCTGTGGCATTCATAAAGAACTAAAAGCTTGGTTCCACAGGCTATGTGGCGATGGGGGTTATGAATGCATTCGAAACACAGCTGCAAGCGATTTGGAAGCAGATCACCTTGTGTTGGTTTCCATACGGTGGTATGAGTGCTGGTCATTCAGAAATCAGTGGCAAACTACTGAATATAAAAACTTGCCCAGGAATCATAAACAGCCAAAAAATGCTGCATTTGACTGCTATATCCTGTAAAGGTTATGCAACTAACTTGTTTCCCATCATCACTTAATATACAGGCTGAATGAAAACAACAATACACATGTTTAAAAGAAAAAACGTCTGCTCATTTGCTTGGGTAAACACTTGATTTACTTATGTTTTCCAGCACAAAGATTGTCAGCAATCTTGTCCAGACTTCTCATGGGCCCAAACAGCTTGTCACAGGCTGGTGTGAACAGTGTCAGATCTTTAGCAAAACTTGGGACACTGCTTGATATCAGGGACCCATCAACTTCATGGTAAGTAGTTTACAGGATTTAAACATTAAGGCAACCCGACCCACAGAGAGCTATTGAAATACCGAAGCCACTTGAAACATCACTGTGGTTAAGAAAGAAGAGATGGAAGGCATGGTTCCGGAAAGATGTGTCAGACATTGACCAGTGGACACAGGCATGAAAGACGTAGGGTGTGAAATTGCATGAGGTAGGAAAACTGGCGAAGGAGTGAGAATCTTTCCAGCATTTTGTGATGGGAGGGACATTCTGCAGAGAATTTGCTACATCATGAGCATACTTTGATTTCTTCTTTACATATCTCTTGCCATTCTTCTTAGTGTTAGTTAACCAATACGCATGATGATACACATGGGAGTCATAGTAACATAGTGGCTAGACACCCACCTGCTGGCTCGGTGGTCATGGGCTTCCAGGTCGACCCAATCTAAAATGGGTACCCAGAAACTTCTTGGGAAATACAAGATGGTGTGCATGATACTGATCACATCATTCACCGATGGTGTGCATGATACTGATCACATCATTCACCGAGTACTGATTGGTCTATACAAATATGGGTCTAGCGTGTACATGGATCAATTAATACTTTTTACTAACTTTAATTTATTCTGTTGTCTTTGTCAAATTATAATTTAATTATTTTGGTTATCATTTCTTATTTAGACATAAGTATTAATATTGCTGTTACTGAGTGGATGGCTTGCATTTTGTATCAGTGATTTAGTTGTAAAAATTTATATTTATTGATAGTTTCATTTTTAAATTAAAATATTATGTACTATAGATTCATTTTTAAATTAAAATATTATGTACCTCACGTAAACAATTAAACAGGAAATGCGCAATATATATTTGACTCTTGTTTTGGTTGTATTTTGCATCACTTAAATGTTGCTGCTGTCTGTGGCTTAGGGGCAGTGAACAGAGCTTCACAATCCCACATGCCAAGTTCCAAATCAGCTGCAGGCAATTTGGAAGCAGACTAGCTGGCCATGATTTCACCATGGTATGAGAGTCGGCCATTTAGAAAGCAATGACAAACTACTGTGTTGATTTCACCATGGTATGAGAGTCGGCCATTTAGAAAGCAATGACAAACTACTGAATATCAGAACACTAGTGGGTAATTTTCAAGTTGCATGATGGTCCATGTCATGAATCATTCTTTCTTCGATTCTGGTTTTACCAAATGTATGTTGTCAGGCTACATCTCTGTTAAGTATCTGAACATCATTTATCTGCATCCTTTTATACATTTACTTGTCAGATTTTGGCTTATTCATTCTACTTTTCAGCTATTTATTGGCACTGCAAGATCTAGATGATCAACTAGAGCAAGTTAAAGAACAACGAAGGCATGAGATTCAACAGCTGAAACAGCTTGCAGCTAAAACTTACAGTGTCACATTGAAGTACAATGACCTCCATAGGTAAGACATGTTGTAAGGGGAACATCAATGGAAAAATTAACAGGGTTAGAAATATTGATTTCTTGTGCTTCTTTACTTTAGGTAGTTCAGTAACTATATATCGTTCTTCTGCTCTTTATCCTCCATCGGAGCATAGGCCTTCAAACAAACCGTCCTGTCCTATCTTTTGTTATCTTCTGCAGCTGCATCCACATCCTCCTCATATTAATTATCTTTGTCTCTTATTCTTTTCTAGTGTTTTAAGTCTCCATCTATTTCTTCTGCTGTGTGGGTTCCAGAAAATTACTTTCTAGTAATACTATTCCCATGTTCTCTCAGGGTTCAACCCCTACACTGGTCAGTTGAACTAAAATGTTGACTTCTCGTCCTTGACTTGGGGACGTGAATTATAAGTACCTTTGAAGTCAGAGTGGGCTCGCCAGATGGCGAGGGACACTGGTATTAGGGAAAGCTAATCCATACACAAAATTAAGTCCAGAGCTACTAAAAGTAGTGTGCACGGACTATGCTTGAGTTCAATGTGAGTGAGCGCAAAAGAAAACAATAATGAACAAGTCTACAAAGGACTTGATGTGTGATGGTTGAGGGATTATGTTCCATTGGGGAGATTGAAGCAGCAGAGGATGATGTGAAGGCCTCACATTTCACATCCCAGTGGCAGTGTCCACCACAGTGTGTTGGTTGAGGGATTATGCTCCATTGGGGAGATGGAAGCAGCAGAGGATGATGTGAAGGCCTTACATTTCACATGGCAGTGTCCACCACAGTGTGTTGGTTGAGGGATTATGCTCCATTGGGGAGATGGAAGCAGCAGAGGATGATGTGAAGGCCTCACATTTCACATCCCAGTGGCATTGTCCACCACAGGGCGTCCTACTGAGTTATGCCAGAGATGTTTTCTTTATGTTTTGTAGGTTGACATTATTTGCTTGACTTTTTCATATCAGTAAATCAGTAATTAAATCCACTTTTACAGGGCATTGGATATTGTGAAAGCAAATGACATTGAAAACCAGCCAGCTTATGACAAGAGGAAAGCAAAATTCACCTTTCTATATAAGAAGATCAAAAACTATGGAAAAGACATCTCGAAATTGCAGGTATCTATTTGTAGTTGCATTCTATCATAGAAAGTTTAAGTCATATTTGAAGTGACAAATCCACCTGACCAACTGTGAGATGCCTGGTCTTGTATTGTCTGGAAATGTTCATTGACCTTGTTTTGCCCGCTGGATAACATAGCAGTAAGTAAGGGACCCGCTTACTTGCCTTAAGGTGTAGTGGACATATGGTACTGGACCCATATTTGTTATAAACGAAAATGGCACTCCAGAAGTGAAGGAAATATCAACGCTTACACCCTGACCCTCCCCAGACATTTCCTGGTACCTGTTTTAGGCTGGGTTAATCTAGAGGCTCAGATCAGTTTTTACAATCTGCCTCAGGGCAGATTGAACCTATGACCAGCAGGCAAGCATCTAGCTACTCTAGCTCCCATAATGAAACAGAAAAGATCATAAATATTCGTTGTGTAATGTTTCCTGGCATGGATTCGTTATATGAAGTGGTTGCGTTGAAAGTATAAACTTCCTTGTTGTGACTATCAGATTTATGTTCCTAGTGGCCATGTTTGATTTGTTTAAAACTCAAGTGTAGTCCATACATGATACTTCTAGTAGCACTCAACTGAATTTTGTGATTTTGTGTGTGGATTAGCTTTCATTATTATCATGTCCCTCACCATAAGATCAAGCAAACCTACTTCAACTTCAGAGGTACTTGTAATTTATGTCCCCAAGTCAATGACAAGAAGTCAACATTTTATTCCAACTGGCCTGTGTAAGGGTTGAACCCGCTACCTCAGCATCAGCACACCGGATGTTTATGAATGAGCACTCTTATCCATTCTGCCTTGCTGGGCCTCTACCACGTAGTTTAACCCTTCACAGGGTGGAACGGCCATTTCCGTCCAATACCGTAAATGGGTGGAACGTCCCAAAACGCCCGATACTATTATGCATTGTAAAAACGCGATCTCTCGGCTTTCCCACACTTCCGATGGCTACTTTTGCTTTCGCCGATTGCTTGACAACGTGGCTGCCATTTGTAAGTGCCTACTATGAATTTGAACGGACTTTTACGGACTTTTTTTGGATAGTTTTCGGGGTTTTTACACTGTTTTTCAAAACGGATTTCGGCGATTCTTCAAGTGATAGCCGAGATTTCGCTAGGTTCAATTTAAATGACATTAAAGGGCACGAAGTTAACTATTAATCAGAGCTAGATATCAGTGCAAAGTGTTACTTTGCATTAGCAGTCTGAGTCGGACTTTAAAGAAAGTGATTATGATTCTGAAAATGTGTTTGTAAATTGCCGTATAGATGACGGAAAATCACAAACATGCTGTATTTCATAAATATTTGTGTTCATATATGGATTACCGACAACAATCACATGAGTAACATATTCTGCATGCTTTTCCCTTCATTGTGTTGTTTATTTAACTAAAATCGGTTGACTAACACCTTATTTGTGATGTTTTTACTAACGCCACCCGACATTTTACCGAACCTGAAAAAATCTTGCCCATACAGGGCTAAAAAACGGACAAGCGTCTGCCCTGTAAAGGGTTAATTAATGTTGTTCTATGCAGTTAGAGAAAAGTGGAAGTAGCAGTCTTTGAAGAGATAAAGAACATTGGTTTATATTAATACCATATCAGCAAAGTGGAGTGGTTAGTTCACTGGTTTTCCAGTTCAGGGTCGGCAGTTTCACCCTTGGTAGTTTCTGAAACTGTTCCAAGATCAGTAAGACTCTTAGGTCAGCCTAGTCTCATAAACTAGGAGAGCGATATTTCTAGGAAACTAAAGGCACCAGCATGGTATGGATCTTATCCTTGGTGTGCCATTCAGTTATGGAAAATATAGACCTAACACCACATACCCAGTGTGTTTATGGTATGTTTGTGTTAAGGTACTTCACTTGTATGCTGTGTCCTGAAGCGGGAATCTCCTAGGGGCCTATGATGTGACAGGATGATCACATTTTGTAGGCCTGAATGCGCGGAAGAATAGGTGGTCAGTTTTTTCTCATCTGGTTATGCCTATGGCATCAGTGAAGCCTCACTATCTGCCACACTAATTTGCTAGTCACTTGTATGCCACATAATTGACTAATTGTTGAGACATGACTATTTCTCATTTACTTTATCTTTCTGTATCTGAATAGTTTTTGTAAACCTTAAAGAGGTTATTAAGAAGAATTTTATGTTTTATCTTCTTTCAGACGAAGCTGAAAGAAAGTGGTGCTAATGAATCAATATTCCATGAAAATTTGGTGAACAAATATGAGGTAATTGATTTGATTTTTCTCCTCCTCCTCCTCCTCCTCCTCCTCCTCCTCCTCCTCCTCCTCCTCCTCCTCCTCCTCCTCCTCCTCCTCCTCCTCCTCCTCCTCCTCCATCTCCATCTTCTTCTCTTCCTTCATCTTCTTCTTCTACTTATTCTTCACAAGTAGGTGTAACATATTCTAGAATGGGAAGTTGAGGAAGAACGCTCTTCAAGCAAAGTAAATAAAGATGCTCACTGAGGTATACTGAGAGATGTGTGGACTACTTATTCTGTGACTAAACAGCAGACTAGGAATACGGCCAGTATTATTATAATGCCTGTTGTCTTTATTTTCCCCAGATCTTTGATGCCTATGTTATGGCACCAGAGCCGCTCTAGTCAGGGGAAGCTTCTGTTTCCAACAGGGTAGCAGCTTAATATCCTACATCAAACTGTTTCCAACAGGGTAGCAGTTTAATATCCTACATCAAATTGTTTCTAACAGGGTAGCAGTTTAATATCCTACATCAAACTGTTTAGAAAAAAAACAATTCTGTTTCCAACAGGGTAGCAGTTTAATATCCTACATCAAACTGTCTAGAAAAAACATAATTCTGTTTCCAACAGGGTAACAGTTTAATATCCTACATCAAACTGTCTAGAAAAAAACATAATTCTGTTTCCAACAGGGTAGCAGTTTAATATCCTACATCAAACTGTCTAGAAAAAACATAATTCTGTTTCCAACAGGGTAACAGTTTAATATCCTACATCAAACTGTTTCCAACAGGGTAGCAGTTTAATATCCTACATCAAATTGTTTCTAACAGGGTAGCAGTTTAATATCCTACATCAAACTGTTTAGAAAAAAACAATTCTGTTTCCAACAGGGTAGCAGTTTAATATCCTACATCAAACTGTCTAGAAAAAACATAATTCTGTTTCCAACAGGGTAACAGTTTAATATCCTACATCAAACTGTCTAGAAAAAAACATAATTCTGTTTCCAACAGGGTAGCAGTTTAATATCCTACATCAAACTGTCTAGAAAAAATATAAGCAAATAATCATTTATGAATTAGTGAACGTAGTTTCATAATCCTGCTTGTCAGTTTCAAAATCAGTCACTCATGATTCTGAAGCAGACTGCCTTGCATTAATGTTCACATTGGTATGAGTGTCAGTTCAGAAAGCACCGGGGAAACTGCTGAGTTTAAAATTGCCAAGAAAATCTCAAACAGGCCAAAAAAATGCTGGTATTGATTGCACTGTCCTATAAAGTACATGCAGCTACCTTTGTTTAAAACATCAAGTGACATTTTAAGTGAAAGGATCTTATATGACATTTTTTAAAGTATCTATTTCATGTGTTTTTGTGGCCTATCAATCAATGATGTGAAATGAAATATAGCAAACCAGAATTGTTAGGTACATATGAAAGCATTTTAATTATATTACAGATTATGTGGAACATATCAGCATGCATATTCTCTGAGCTTAATTGCCTTGTCAAATTGATAACGGTGAAGATGTACATTAACTATAATTAAATAGGTAACTGAAGATCTGCTTTATTGTTATACACAAAATGGACAGTGCATTTGGTGACATTTTTTTCACTTTATGCCACAAATGATCACCATTCATATTTATTTAGTCTGACATGTAGGGACAGAAAGTAGATATCAAACATTTTGTGTAACTGGAAGTGAAGTGCTACTTTCACTAAATATTTTGAAGTTGTCCTCCATCTAATTTTATATGAAAATAGAGTTTGAAGCGTAGGTTGCCTTTCACACTTTGCACATTGTGCCTACAGGCATGTGAAAAATTTTCTTCTTGATTTAATAATTGAATCCTTAACTTTATGAGTTCAAAATGCATTAAACACAATATTTTTCAGATACATTCAGAGTGTAAAAGTGTCTTAGATATGACTGAGCTACCGTATGACAGTAGACGGTACTACCTGCTTTCTGTCAGCGCCGAATGTTGGGCGGCGCTTACCAAACCCGACACCCCACATTGTGCCAACGGCTTCGGGCGGAAGAGCGCAATTGGGAGGGTACTAGCCTTATCCTGGTGCGAGGAAATGCAACCCAAAGACAAAATAAGTCATGGCAGGGCAGACCAGGCCCTAAGCCTTGGTTGGCAGCTGGTCTAGGATCAAAGCTCCGACAGGCGGACAGTTAGAGCATTGCTTTGCTGATCCGGCAGCTTCTGCAGCTTGTCTTGTTCCAGATTATAGGTGTCAACTTTCCTCTGGAGTGAACTAGGCAGGCCGAGAGAGGGATCATGCTGCATGGGCAACACATGGTTTCTTTATTTTAGCCCAGGCTTTGTGCTATGGAGAGGCAATAACTCCATCCCTGGTCTTAACCGGTCTCGGAATCAAAGCGAGAGGCAACTGTTACGGGTTATAAGTCCTTGTCGGTTGGCATAGACATGGGGCGCCACGCGTTGCCTCTGACGGTGGGAGACACCTACAGGTGTCACTGATCAGCTACCGCCCGCCTCAAGCTGGGCATCCCCCAGCCAATTGGGTGCTGATCTGCCACAGCCTGCCTGCTTCAATGGGTGCTTGGGGCTAGGACAAAATCTGTATTGCAGGCTGTAAAACCAATGCACCAGGTACTAATAAAAAGAATAGAAACCTCAAGCTACGGCTTGCAACCTGGAACGTGAGAACCATGTGTCCAGGATTTTCCACTGACTTGACAAATATTGACGATGTGAGAAAAACGGCTGTGATTGATGCTGAACTCGATCGTCTTAACATTGATATTGCTGGCCTGCAGGAGACTCGCCTCGCTGAGGAAGGGTCACTCAGGGAAAACAATTACACCTTTTTTTGGAAGGGAAGAGGGCAGGCAGAAAAAAGGCAACATGGTGTGGGCTTTGCAGTGAAGAATTCGCTACTGGGAATGATTGATATCCCAGCTGGAGGTAATGAAAGATTATTATCACTGCGCTTGGCAACCTCTTGTGGATTTGCCACCATTCTCACTGCATATGCACTGACACTCGCTTCCTCTGATGATGTGAAGGATACGTTCTATGAGCAGCTAGACTCCGCGATCAAGGCAGTTCCAAAATCTGACTACATTTATATGCTCGGTGATTTCAATGCACGTGTGAGCAAGGACTCGAGTTCATGGCCAGTGTGCCTTGGAAAATACAACATCGGTCGCATGAATGATAATGGGCAAAGGCTGCTGGAGCATTGCACTAGAAATGACCTATGTATTACAAACTCCTTTTTTAAAACAAAAGAGATGCATAAGGTCACATGGAAACATCCAAGATCCAGCCATTGGCATCAGCTGGACTTCATTATCACACGGAGACAACATCTGAACCACACATCATTAACTCAAAGTTACCACAGTGCTGACTGTGATACAGATCATTCTTTGGTTGTTGCAAGGGTTAGACTGAGACCAAAGAGAATCTACACAGCTAAACACAAGTCTAGCCCCAGAATTAATATTACTAACACTCACGATCCTGGAAAGTGCTTTGAATTTCAACAGCAACTTGAAGACGCTTTCAATGATACATCAGAAAATTGTATAGTAAATGATAAATGGAGTAAACTTAAGGAAACTATTTATAAAACAGCGGTAGGGGTTTACGGCACTGTGGATCATAAGAGGCAGGACTGGTTTGCGGCAAACAACCAGATACTGCAGCCCTTGATTGATAAAAAGAAGATAGCTCTCTTAAGAAACAAGGAAAGACCAACGCGTAACACTCTGAGTGAGCTGAAGCAAGCGAGGAAGGATGTACAAAAGGCTGCCAGGCAGTGTGTGAATGACTATTGGATCAAGTTATGTGAGTCCATTCAAATCGCAAGTGATAAGGGAAACATCAGAAGCATGTATGAAGGGATAAAGAAAGCCTGTGGTCCAATGATCAAAAGAAGTGCACCGCTGAAAACCTTGACTGGAGAAATCATCACTGATAAGAAACAGCAGATGGATAGATGGGTTGAGCACTATTTAGAGCAGTGTTTCCCAACCTTTTTTGTGCCATGCCCCACTTAAGCCTTTCTAAAATTCATATTGCCCCCCCCCCCCCCCTCTCCCCCTCAACATATACATTATTTTTAATATTCAAAAATTGAAATGTTCACTAAAGAAACTTGAATGATAGGTTTTAGGAAGAAATCACTAGGTAATTATTGAGCAAACACAGTAAGTAAATTTTCAAAACATATAATGGAGAACTGAAATTCAAGTACAAAATAATTTTAATGAAAGATTTTTCTATATTATTTTAATTATTAGTAATTAATTATTATTTAAATTTAGTGAGATCCTTGCGCATGATGCTTGCTGCAAAGAGATCTTATGTCAGGTTCCAATTTAGTTAACTTCAGTCTCAAGTCTCCCCGTTTTGTTATATTCAGCCGATTTCTTCCATTTTCGAATTGCCCCCCTTAACAATCAAATTGCCCCCCTGTGGGGCGTGGGCCCCACGTTGGGAAACACTGATTTAGAGCTTTACTCAAGTGAGACCAAGCTAGCGGATGATGCCCTCAACGCAATAGAGGCCCTGCCAACTCTTGACCACATGGACACACTTCCCACTATAACAGAAGTTAAGTGTGCTATAAATGAGCTTGCATCTGGCAAGGCTCCAGGTAAGGATGGGATTCCAATAGAGGTAATCAGGAGTGGGCAAGACACACTCGCTCTACAGATCCACCAGCTAATAGAACTATGCTGGCGAGAAGGACAAGTCCCACAGGATTTCAAAGATTCAAACATCATAACGCTGTACAAGAACAAGGGAGATCAGAGCGACTGTAACAACTATAGGGGTATCTCACTTCTGTGTATTGTTGGGAAAGTATTTGCCAGAATTGTCCTGCACAGACTTCAAGTCCTGGGAGATCAAGTCTACCCCGAATCACAGTGCGGCTTCCGTCAGAACCGGTCTACCATTGATATGATATTCTCATTGCGACAGATGCAAGAAAAATGCCGGGAACAAAATCAGCCACTTTTTATTGCCTTCATTGACCTCACAAAGGCATTTGATTTGGTCAGTCGTGAGGGTCTGTTCAAAGCACTAAAGAAGATTGGCTGCCCACCAACTCTTCTGTCCATTGTGGAATCGTTCCACACAGGCATGAAGGGTATAATCAAGTTTGATGGCTCAACTTCAGAAGAGTTTGAAATCAAGAGTGGAGTTAAGCAAGGTTGTGTACTAGCCCCCACCCTCTTTGGGATATACTTTTCACTTCTACTGAAATATGCCTTTCGTGATCAGGATGACGGTATATACATTCACTCACGCTCAGATGGTGGCCTCTATAATGCTCAGAGATTGAAGGCCAAGACCAAAATTAGCAAGGTACTAATCAGAGAGTTGCTTTTTGCGGATGATGCTGCGATTACGACCCTCTCTGAGGAAGAATTACAACATCTACTATCTGCATTCTCCAATGCTTGTTCTGAATTTGGTTTAACAATTAACAAAAAGAAGACAGATTATGTCACAAGGTGCACATGGTGTACCATCAATCTTTATTGACGTCGCCGAATTGGAGATAGTAGACCATTTTACATATCTAGGATCAGAGGTAAATAGCAAATTATCCCTCGATCAGGAAATCAACATCAGGATTGGCAAGGCAGCAACAACAATGAACATGTTAGCAAAAAGAGTCTGGGAGAACAGGAAGCTTACTGCCAACACAAAAGTCCTCGTCTACCAAGCCTGTGTCCTTAGTACTCTTCTTTATGGCAGTGAAACCTGGACAACTTACTCACGCCAAGAGAAACGTTTAAACAGCTTTCATATGCGGTCTCTGCGAAGAATACTTGGTATTAAGTGGCAAGACAAAATCACAAATACTGAAGTATTGGAAAGATCAGGTTGTGTGACGGTGTATTCCATGCTGAGTCTTCGTAGACTTAGATGGATAGGACACGTTAGGAAGATGGATGATGGTAGAATACCAAAGGACATCTTTTTTGGTGAATTACAGACGGGCAGGAGATCTCAGGGTCGGCCTCTACTACGATACAAAGATGTGTGTAAGCGGGACATGATTGATACAGGCATTGATAATGCACATTGGGAGCACGTCGCCGCTGAACGTGTTGCATGGAGGGCAACTATCAGAAATGGAATAAAGACAAAGGAGAAAATGATTGCAGATAAAGCACACACAGAGCGTGAGAGACGTAAGATGGTGCAAAATGGTGGAAGTGACCATGTTTTCACATGCACCTACTGTGGGCAAACATTTGTAGCAAGAATTGGCCTTACCAGCCACACTCGCCACCACCATGGATCATAGTTATTAAGCCTTTTTTAAGCACAATGTACCAAACTATCGTCTGTCAAGACGGAAAGGTGCCAATGTAAGTAAGCACAAAAGCATCTTTGTTTTTTTTTATTTTGTAATGGGTGCAATTCTTTTACTGCAAAGTTATGCTGTGCCCAGTGCATAACAGAGATATGCTTTGGAGTGAGCTATATTATGGCAGTGCTCACATCCTACCCTCTTGCACAGAAGTATATTTAGTGTTAGAATCGTCTAATTCACTGGTACTTGGTATATATTATGTGTTGTTATAGTACAGTTAAACAGTGAATGAATCAGAGTTCAGTTATAAGTAATATAAAGATGAACAGAATTGGTGTAATAAATATATTTAAAATTGTGTTCAGTTTGTCATTTATCTTTCAGATGCTGAAGTCATTGCAAGACAAGCTTGCACCAATGCGTGCAGAACTTCAGTCTTATAGCAGCTTACCTCCGGTGAGTTCTTGTTTATTCATCTGTTGGGCTCTGCGGGAATGACTGGAAACTGCTCTTAGATCCAGTAAGGTCCACATCAAAAAGTAGTGCAAGTCAGTAAATAAGAGTAGAGAAATGACTAATAGTAGACTCCACCAAAAGTTATAAGCAGCAGGTTGTTTCTCAATGATAAGTGTCTTGTTTAGAAAAATATTTCGGCCACATTATCTTCTTTAAACTGTCGTTAGTTGCATATCCTTTACAGGACATCACAGTCAACCACAGCATTATTTGGCTGTTTGTGATTTCTTGGCAAGTTTACGTTTAGTAGTTTGCCATTGCTTTCTGAACAATCAACACTCATAACATTGTATGAAAACCAACGCACGGTACCCTGCTGCCAAATCGCACGCAACTGTGTTTTGAACATGGTATCCGGGATTATGAATTATGTCTGTAACTCCTTCGTAACAGAACTGGCTGTAAGTAAAGTTATAAGTAAAGAAGCCTCTCCACACATGGAGGTGTATTAGGTGTGTGGTGCTAGCCCTGTAGTTTAATAGACCAATTGGCAGTGGGTGGTTGACATGCTTAATATCACACTGGCTGCCTTTTCTTCCCACATTTCCTGGTGCCTGTTTTAAGCTGTAACCTTGCAGCCCTGTTCAGTTTATACAAATCCACATTAATGGGAATTCAGATATGTCCAGTGTACATTATTACAGGAAAAATGAAGTTAATTCCCTTGTTATTGAGTATGCTGTTGTGATCTGAAGGTAATAATAAACAAGGATGTCAGCTGCGGATAGCTGCAACCTCGACAGACTGAAGCAGGTATCAATTATTCATGGTTAATACATGGTGTATCAACATGGCATGATAGAAATTAGAGCTAGATCTGGTCTGAGACTATGGTGACTATGTCAGACGGGAAACCATGATTGGCCCACAATTATAGCATAACACACAATGATATTGATTATATCTGTGTGATGCACAAAAGAATGACACAAAAATATATCAAATTTCTTGTCACCCATTTATAATCTGCTTATCTTGTAATTTCATGTTAACAGTGCTTAACATTGCCAACATTTAAGAGTACAGCATGGTTTTGGCATCATGTTTTTTTCTGTTTTCATATTTTACAGGATCTGAGTGAAGTAAAAATCAGAATAGAACAACAGAAGAAAGAACTGGTGAGTATTTTATAATTTATTTTGATTGCTGATTCCATATATGCCAACTAGTTAGTCATTTATTCAGTAAAATATTAATGATTTTAAAAGCTACACGTATCTGGTTCTAATTAGTTTTTGGTTAGTTAAATTTTGGTACCGCTTGGGAAAACAATTGTCAGTAATATAAATTTGTTTCATGCACAAGTTCTTCATTGTGTGTTTATGTACGTACAAGATTATAACAGGATAATTGTTGAATGTATACAATATCAATACATTGTGTATTATTTTCACTCTTTTTGTTTGTCTTGATCATTGTGAAAGTTACAGCATTTTTACTTACTTACTGTACATAATCTTACAATTGTGAAGAGTGCACAGGATTGCAGCTAGTGTTTATTTTCTTAACATTCTATTTCTTTTTTAAAGATATGAATGTGATGGTATAGTATGATAAGTAACATAAATTGTAATGAAATTGCTCTAACTTTCTGTTTTCTTTTTTTCACTTTATGTCTTAATATGCATCTGTGTCTCATTCTGTGTGGGTGTGCAATTATGCATAATTTTTACTGACATCCTACCTAGTTCTATTGGTAAAATTACATGTCTGAAATATTGCTATCTTTTCCTTTCTTGTCCCCAATTCAGGCTGAGCTAGAGAAGCAAGTAGCAGAGAGTATTGATGTCTCCCTGTTGTGATCTAACGGAACAAGACGTGTTGCAGTTGTCAACTTTCTTGTATATAACCATATTTGTGCAGCCCTTTCTTGTCCCCAATTCAGGCTGAGCTAGAGAAGCAAGTAGCAGAGAGTATTGATGTCTCCCTGTTGTGATCTAACGGAACAAGACATGTTGCAGTTGTCAACTATGTTGTATATAACCTTGTTTGTGCAGCCATTTTTACATAACTGACCGGGATATTTATTCCATGTTTATGTATTTATACAAGTTTTAAAAGCCACAAATATGAGTAGTCTTTAAATAAATGTAATAGGTGATGCGATGGTTATATGTTAAAGGCTGATTGACTTCATTGCACTGGGTTTGATCCCATCTGGTTCAGCCTCTCGGCAAGCTATCTGGCAAGAGTAGCCCACAAAGCACAAACTCTGTAGCTCCAGCGATGACCCCCAGCGGTTTCTAGGAAAAGTTCACTTGTCTGAATGACGCAGTGTCTGAAAACAGATCCATGACTTTCAGAGCACAAGGCAGACAGCTTGATCACTTCACCACGGAGATCCCTGAGCAGATGGTGCTGGGTTCATGTAAATCATCAACAGTATCATACGAGGAACAATTTACATAATATTTACATGCTGTTAGTTCCAAGTGCATTTCCACATTAAATGTTGACCGAAACATATCTTTATGTTGTTTTTTTTACCAATACATTTGAATTTTTCTTTCTTGTTGGCACAAAGCTGGTCTAGAGGTTACACGACTTTATCCATAATCCCATATACTCTCGTAAGTAACATGATGTGCGCGAGAATTGGTAGTGGTTCTCTCCGCGTCAGTAACTTAGGGGTATGTGAGCCGGTCGCTCAGAAAGCAAAGGCAAACTACTGAGCATAATCTTGCCAAAAAATCAACAATCAGCTGAAAGTTGCTGATGTTGACAGCAATGTCCTGTACAGGATATGCAAAACAAAACAAAAGTTAGCACAAAACATTCTGCAGTATGAATGTGTGTAATTTTGACTGCATTGTTTTCTGTAACGTCTGTTGTGCCTTTTCTTTTTACCCAACATGTGTTTGTGTGCATGCAATACAAATTAATCACATTACATTCATTAGTAGATATTTCACTGGAAGAAATAACAAAGGATTTAACACAAAGCACTCAGATACCATCCATCATGTGCCATGCCAATAAGTGTAGGCGGTCATGTTTTGCCATCTCACTCGATCACCACAGTCACAGATCAGCTCCGTGTTCCTGTCTCGATCATGCTACGTGGCCAAACCATCCAGGTATTTACCTCTCGGTCTTCCCCTTGGTCTCTTCCCTTCGATCTTGCCAGTCGTCACCAAGTTCTCCAAGTCATTTCTTCTCAGAACTTGCCCAAAAAATTGTGACTGTCTACGTCCCATGAATCTGATCAGTTTACGATCTTCATTTGTTTCTTGAAGGACTTGTTCATTGGTTTTTCTGCCTGTCCATGGTATTATTTGCATTTTTCTCAGAAAAGAATTGAGGATACAGAGTTGATGTCAAGTGTTCCTGAAAATATAAATTCCATGTTGAAAACAAGAAACTAATATTTTGTAATCAGAAAATAAGAAACAACAAGCATATTCCGAAGCAGTAACCTGCATGGTATGGCTCTGGTGTGTGATAGGACCATCACAATTTCTAGGCCTGTGTGCACGAAGGAACTGGTGGCCATTCTTTTCTGCTACTAGTAGATGACAAACGCAGTTGTCAAACACGCTTCCAACCATGTTTATAACATTATCAAGCTAGCCCTCGATCAGCGACAATAATGTGCTCGCCAAATAGAATATCATCATCATGCGCCCTGTCAATTCGCGTAGCCATTCATGTCTCTCCACAGATCTCTGTCTCCAGTGTTCTGGACTAACTCTGCTATTATTTCACCACACCACCGTTCCAGTCAACCCAGCAGCATCTCTCTTGGTCCACCTCTGCCCTCTCTCCACCCTCTCTCCACTGCTTGGAAGTATTCTCCTTGGGGGATCTTTGTACACACTTCTCCCAGCAGTCCCGCCATTGTTGGAAGCATTTCAGGAAGGCCCTGTTTATATATACACAATCACACCTTTTCATACATGCAGCACCACGCACACACATAATCAAAAAGAAAACCCTAACCTACACAGTTCACGGCGACTGCACTAGCCAGGCGACCTTAATTCCTCAGGGTTAAGACCCCTCTGTACTACACTGCAAGGTACTATAGGCAGTAGATGTCAGTGAATATGGCCACGAAATCCCATAAAGCTGTAGAAATATGGTTTTGAAAAAAAGAGTATTTTAAAAACTGCAAGATAATTTTAGGACACCTATAGAAAGCTCCCCCTTAATCTACAGGATAGGCATTCTGCAATGCTGTTGACGTAGGGGGAAAAGCAAATTGATTGTTGCCGAGTAACCGAAGGAAAGTGATCGAGTTGCCAGATTATTACTTAATGTTAAGTTAGTTGCATGTCCTTTACAGGACATAGCAGTCAAATCCAGCATTTTTGGTTGTTTGTGATTCCTGGGCCGTTAAAAGACATAACACTCTTATAAAAACCATACTGGGGGCAAGCAAGCAAGAGGTAGACAACGATACAAGTGGAAAGATAATATCAAGAGATGGATGAACATCAGTCTGATAGAATGTACAGTTAAGGTGAGAGACAGACTGTTGAAGATCCATTGCAGCCAACCTTCATTGTGAAGACGGCACCTGATTGATTGATTGATTCCTGGACAAGTTTACGTTCAGTAGTTTGCCATTGCTTTCTGAACGACCGGCACCCTTACCCTTTCATTAAAAACAAAACCAACGTAAGGCGGTCTGTTGTCAAATCGCCCACAGCTGTGTTTCGAACTTCATCCATAATCCCTTCACCACAGAGCAAGCTATATTACACAAGCAATAAATTTGCGAGTATGTTCGATTTTCACACACTGCAGATGCAGCAATTAGAAATGATAGCAGCATAGGAAGAAATGGATTTCAACACACAATTGATAATTTAAAATTGTAATAATTATTACCAGGAAGCTCCTTGTTAAATGATGTTCTAAAGGGTAAAGGAGACTAAGGAGAGATAGTGCAGGGCTGGCTACCCCAACCTGTAGAAAACTGGCTGCAAAACTCAACAAACACAGAACAAGTATAAAGGAAACTGTTGGGACGGTATGACGTGAATTCTAATGTAGAATGACAGGCAGAAGAAGAGAAGGCGGGGAAAGTGTAGAAGAGGAAGACAATGTTACATGTGGGTAGACAGCAGGTGATGCACTTGAGGAAACCTATATTTACTTTGGCTCAGGGCAGAAGACATTGGAGATTTATGATCCACCATATGCTGTCATAATTTGTAGGTGAGAGATTCTAATCACGTTATGTCCGTGACGTAAAATTGTTTACATAAACAGTGTACATTTGTTTCTACTTGTTTTCTGGGAGTTGTCAGTCAGTCGTCGTAACAGTCACAGCAGTCATTAGAGAAACACGAATCTCTCTGATGCCTGTCCACAGCCTTCTGCCTCATTTCTGATACAATGTTCCTGAATGCCATGATGCCAAACTGTCTAGCATCTTGGTTTAACCATGTCTCTTTTCCCCTGAAACTTTTCAGTTGTCACGATGTACTCCCAACTTCGCTCTTCTCACAATGTGCCCAAAGAATGTGAATTGTCTTCTGATGCGAGTAAACAGTTCTCTTTTTGAGTTAACCTCTTTCAAGATATCTTTATTACTCTGTCCTCGTCATCCTCCTGTAAAACCACACCTCTGCAGATTCCAGACAAAGCAGTTCTTGAACTCCTCATGACGTTTTTCAGGTTAAAAGGATTATTGGGTTCAGACATGATTTACTAGGCATCTGTAAAGAAGGCAGCCTGCCATTGCTTTCCTTCTTGGCTGTGACCATGCTGATCCAGTCATAGTCTCCATAAAGAGAACGAAGTCAATATAAAACAATATTGATCAAGTTTACCTATGAATCAATGCTAGTTAAAGACAAGATGATAAATGAAACAACCCAAGTAATAATGCTTGAGTGTAGATGCCTCTCCAGTCATGAGAGGCCGATTCTGAAGTGTATATAAATAGTGTGTTTCTGGAAAAACCAGCATTTACACCTGGAGTTATTTGTTGAGAGGAAAGGAACAATTATGGACTCTATAATGTTGATTTTTCATTCATTAATCAATTGCTAGAAGTTACTATCTAATGAGTATCCAACAGGTTTCATCATCAGCTATCCAGACCTACTCCACAGAGTCCTGGGTCCATCAGCTTCAAGTGTTTTTTAAGCTAATCTTTCGAGGGTACGATGGAATGAAATGATACACGATCGACTTAAAACAGCAGTAAAACCAAACATGTTTTGCTGCTGAATCAATGATCTGATATAAAACCACCCAAATACACACGCCACCTGTAGAAGTAGGGCGGTGTCAGATACGTGAGCACCAAAAGGAGGACAAAATAAGACCAAACAAAGGAGGACATAATAAGACCAAACAAAGGAGGACATAATGAATGTTTCATTTGAGTCGATCCCGATTAAACCCGCAATCAGTACAATTTTATTACAATAGTTGCCAATAAGTGTATCAGTATCTTATTCTTAGTAAATCGACCAAGAAACAATTTTGTTTAAAAAAAATATAAATTCAATAGAGGCCTTTCTCAAAATGCTAAAAAAACATTATTTAAACAGCCGATTGTACAATTATTGCCTTATAATCTTTATTAATTACACATCTCGGAGGAGCCAACTTTTCGTAGAAGATCCTCGTTAACAATCACATATGCATAAAACTGTTCACAGGTAAGAATCTTCAAATTGTACTTTGTGAAAATTATGCCCTTTACAGAGTCGAGTAAGAGTCTGTTCCTTCCCTTTGTCCATTGAGCATTGATCAAGGAGAACATTCTTTCCACATTGCCATTGTGTCCAGGGATACAGAAGAATACTTCACAAAAATGCATAGACTTTGTTAATGTTAACAATATGAAACATACGGTAGAGTGTAGATACATTTTAAGGTGTAACACAATACATAAAAAAATTAACATAAAATATAAGAAAAGTCAGACATTTTAAAGGATTTTAGCGTAGTCTGCCGGACGGAGAATATTAGGCTTAAAAAGGGACATTTTTTCTTTTTGCCGGACATCTAGCAACCCTAGGTGAAGGGAACGACAATTAGAAATCAAGTAACCAAACATACCAGTATTGATGGAAAAGATTTGAGCAGTCTGTCGAAAACCCTGTACTTTATAGTGAATTTGCTGTTACCGTAGGGATGACTAACGCCCCACATTCAAACAGACTCGGTGATTGCGTGTTAAGTGCCTTATGTCTCCTTTGTTAAAATTCACCAAGGGAGTATATTGTTTTGAATTTCCTTCATTTGCTAAGGGGAAAGTGGAATGTGGATTGCCAAGCGATTCATAATAGTAAACGGTAGTCGCACAGCAAATGCTAGCATTGGAATGTAAGGTGGGTCATCACATATTCTAGGCTATGACATAAGAGCTTGGGTGGCCTCTAATCTTAACTTCTTTCATCCACCTCTATGAGTGTCCACGAGTACCTGTGAATGTGTTTCTCATTCTTTATTTCCGCTGGATCTGTGGCGAAGGGGTTACGGACGCAGTTCGTAATCCCGCATACCGGGTTCGAAACACAGAAACGCCTTGCGTTGGTTTTTATAAAATGGTAATAGTGCCGGCCGTTCAGAAACCAATGGCAAACTACTGAACGTAAACTTGCCAAGAAATGACAAACAGCCGAAACATGCTTGCGTTGACTGTAAAGCATATGCAGTTAATATCTTTTTGCCAACAGACGAGTTTGTTCCCATGATGCCTCACTAGACTGGGAATGAAGACCTTAGTTAGTATTCTGATGTATTAGTGTGCTCGAAAACAGACTGTGCGATCGAGTAAATAGTGCAATGCTGCATACCTTTATAGACCAATGGGCACTCTATAGGTTATGTTATTATCATCCCACAGACCGCCTTTACTTCCCAGGACATTTCCTGGTATCCATTTTGGGCTTGTTTGACCTGGGAGACAAGGTCAATTTAAAAGAAATTCGCCTCAAGGGGATTCGATTATGTAACTGCCGACAATGTGCTACCACAGCTTTCGTATCTTGGAAATATCTGTATGTCAGGTGTGTGATCTAGAGACCATCAGTCGTAAAAAAAACTAGTGGGTTGAAGTACCGGAAGACATGACGGACTGGCACAATGTAATACTAATAGTAACATTGGGTCGGTGGTGCAGAGAATGGGCAGCAGACGGCACAATTTGAGGTGCAACAACTGATCCAGAGTAACAAACATCAAGGGGCCATAGTGATCTATATTGATGGATCAGCCGTGAGAAACAGGCGGAGTGGTTGGGGTGTCATTGCGAAGGCTAATGGACGATTCTTAAAAACAAGGAGAGCCTGGCATATGAGACTACGACCTCCAGCATGAGAATGGAGGTGGAAAAAGTCACAGCGGCATTCCGTTGGCTAAAGGAGAACATGCAACACACATTGTCTTCACCACGGACTCAAGGAGTATGCATAGCAAGGTGGAGAAAGGAATGTTTCTTGTGGAATTGCTCACATCGCTTCAGAGGTCACAGATTGTGAGAATTGTATGGATTTTTTTAAAACCCTGGCCTTGCGGGAGGGGGTGAACAGGCTGACAGACTGGCAGGGAATGCACCTCGTGGTGGTAGATTACTTATGGACAAGGGGGAGGTAAGGTGGTCGTGGGACCAGGTGGGAAAGGTGGGGGGACAGACTGAGTACCCTAATGTGGAAAAGATGGGATTGCGGGGAATTGGCAGAGATTCTAGTAGAATCTCAAAACTGAGAGGGAAGACCAGGAGAACTTTCAATCAGATAGCGGTGGGAACGATTAGTAGTGTGACTCTTCGCTGGCTGTTGAACGAGGGGACGGAACACGTATGGGAACGTCCTGAGTGCAGTGAAGTCAGTTCTTAGTTCAACTCAACTCGTATCTGGGAAATGAAATAATCTTACAGAAACATGTGATCAAATTTCGAAGTGAAAATTAAGAGTGCAGTTGAAACAAAAATAAGTCTGTAACAGCCATACAACATTATATTAGGTTTTAAGAGAGACAACACACTGAGGGACCCGAGAATAAACAAGGTGGTCACGGGATGGCAATCATTTCTCCTACTTGAATTCCGTACTCCCGTCGGCCTCCAAGATAGGACTAGCAGATAGAACATCAGAGCTCTCTATTTGTGAAAACTGAAATGTGTGATAACTTCTTATAAACTTCCTGCTCCCAATATTCGTATCAAGAAAGTAAATATTTGCCTTGCCCAAAGAGACGGATTTGTGAGTTCACGACCATTGATTAAAACTTATGTATTTAAAACTGTTGACGATTGCCTCAGGATTTCAGGGCGACCATGTTCAGGGACTCGTTTTGGGTAAGTAACTGCAAACGGGTTTTAATTCTTAACTGCTGATGAATTTTCACTGTGTCCAGTTGCGATTAAAATTACTGTTTTTTTTAGTGTTTTGTCTCTGTTGTAAATTAAGAATTGTGTTTATTGAAATATTAGAGTAAATGAAATGTAGCGATGTGATATTCTATATATCTGTTTTGAATGTAATTATTTTAACTAGGTTTATCATTTATGCATTACTATTTAATTATTATACATGTGTGTAATTGTATTATTAAAGTCATATTTATGTTTATTATTTAAACAGTACAATTTTTTAGTATTATGTATAATTTTGTTTTGTTGCATATCCATTACAGGACGTTAAGTCACCATCAGCATTTTTCAGTTGCTGTTGATGTACTAGGCAAGATTATGCTCAGTAGTTTGCCATTGCTTTCTGAGCGACCGGCTCACATACCCCGTATGTAACCAATGTGGCGAGAACCACTACTGATTCTCACGAAGGTTACGTTACTCACGAGAATATATGGGAATACGGAGAAAGACATTAACCCCTAAAGTTTACTTTACATTATAGCAACTACACAATCTTCTGCCATTTCAATTTTGATGAAGATGTTGGTGCTTATAATATATTATTGTTTGTTGCATAGCTGTTTAGGCATTCCACTTACACCTGTCTATCTTCCACTGTCTTTCTTGGTTACTGTTTTTCCTGGCTAATTTCTCTATTTCATTTCATCTGTTAATATGTCCTGCAAATGTCATTTGCCTTTTCCTTATGATTTTTAATTGGTTATCTTATAACACCTCTATAGCAGCTCTCAATACATTTGTTTCTTTCCTGTCCACTATATTATATTCTAACATTCCCCTAACAGAAAACTGCCACTCTGCTGCCTGCAGTTTATTTTTCACCACTCACCATTATTATTATTTATTGACACATCTATACAGAAGAAGAGGCCACATATAACTTTTCATTAATCAGATTTTTATACCTATGATGTATCTTTTTTTCATGATGCTGCTCATTCTTTATAATCTTTAGATATGACAATTATTTTCTTTATTCTTGTGTCTTATCTTCCATCAGATGTCACTGATTAGCCTAGATATGGAAAATAATTGACGAGTTTGATTTTTATGCCTTTAATATATGTTATATTACATGTTATAAAGAATATTAGAATCTGTGCTGTTTTGGAAACTAATATGAAAATATTAATAAATAAATAGAAAATAATGAAAATAAAAAATCACAATCATCAATGATGAAGAAATGGAACAAGCCACAAACTTTGAATATCTTGGCTTCATTACAAACAACAATGGGTACTGTATAAAAGAAGTGTGGAAGACTGGTTGTACAATGCAGAAGTTAAATGATTCACAGCCAATCAAAAAGTGTGTTTGGACCAAACAAAAATAGATGATAGAAAATAGGAAGTAGGGGTGTGTAACAGAAATGCTCTACACATTGTTAAAACGGTAGCAGCTATATTGTTAAAATGGTAGCAGCTATATTGTATTATATATCAAATTAAATGAGATTGCACAAGGAACATGTCAGTATTGCTACTATTGCTAGAGATTAGAAATATAATAATAATAATGTTAGGTTTTTTTTTTTTTTTAAATGAATACAGGGGTGACAGTTATTAAAAAAGTTTTCACGTACCAAGGCACTACTTCTCAGTTGTTGATGATAATCCAATAACATTTACTGAATAATGATAAATACACTACTTTTCTTCACCAATATCACAAGAACTGCTCCATTACACCAATACAAAACAGTTAAAACATATTTTGAAGCACATCATTTTCACACAAAGGGGAAAATGTCAGGAGCACAAGGCAGTATTGTACTACTGAAACAATATATACACTGTTTTATATTTAGTTATAATTATATTCTTTTAAATTTAATTATTTAAATACTCCTCATCTTATTTGTGATAAGCAAATCAAACTTAGGGGCACAAGTGTGGCCCATTAGAACAAGCATAATTTGACATTCATCCTCATATGATGACGAACTTTCACTGCTAGGTTTGTTTTCCATAATGCCCACCTGCTAAATAATTTAACTGAATACTGCACGTGGTATTAGTTTTAGAATCTGTCACAAAGTTCTTCAAATCAGAATAACTATAATCTAAAATTGTTTAAAACAGTAATTTAGTGTAAATCGATGAGGTCGAGAACCAGATGGTGTTGCCATTTCTAAAATAATAAAAACAAACCACTTTCACAATCGATTTGTCCTAAAAACAATTATCCACACGTCTTGTGTGATACTGTTCAAAGGGCATATCTTTTCTTTCTGTAAATTTTGAATTACCGGGCACTAAAAATTGTGGAAAATAAGAGAAATGAAACAAATAATGCACTGTCAATACTAAGCTGACTAATCGGCTCGTGGCAGGGAATCAGTTAAGCAGTATTAAGTCTTAACAAGAAAGCAAGCAGCTGACCATTTTGCGGACTCATTCGCACAAGATAACAATCAAAATCAGTCCAGAGAAACAACAAGAGATTCAAGAGAAACGGCAACATACAGGACAGAAGGAAATAGTACATGAGGTTCTGGAGGCACCCATCACAATCAGCGAACTGGAGCTAGCCATATCAAAACTGAAAATGAGAAAGTCACCAGGAGCTGATGGTATCTCCAATGAAATGATCAGGAACCTAGGAACAGAGGCCAGAGCAAAGCTGTTGCAGATCTTCAATAACAGTTGGACCTTAGGCAGTGTTCCACAAGCCTGGAGAGAAGCAATCATGATACCCCTCCTAAAATCAGGGAAAGATAGTTCCATTGCCTCTAGCTACAGACCAATTAGCCTCACCAGCTGTCTCTGCAAAACACTGGAGCGCATCATCAATCACAGACTGCAGTGGTACATTGAAAGTAAAAACATCCTTGTGCCACAGCAGGCTGGCTTTAGGCAGTGCTACTCTACGGAAGATCAGACAACCTACCTCTCTCAAGAAATTGAGGATGCATTCCAAGAGAAGAAGCTGGTGCTTGCGGCATGGATAGATTTGAAGAAAGCCTTTGACAAAGTCTGGAAAGAAGGTCTGATGAATAAACTGAGAAACTGCAAAGTCAATGGAAGAATGTACAAATGGGTGAAAGCATACTTGCACAACAGAAGAGCCCGAGTACAGATAGACGGACTAAAGAGCAAGAAAGTACTACTGTGTCACGGAGTTCCCCAGGGCGGAGTATTGTCCCCGACACTCTTTCTAATCTTCATCAATGATCTCGTTGCTAATCTACCGCATGTAATTAAAGCCGCAATGTATGCCGATGACCTGGTTCTATGGAGCACAAATGAACATGCATCAGTGGCCACCAGATTACTACAAAGAGCTGTAGATACATTTGTTGCATGGGCAAATAGATGGTGTGTCAGCATAAACACTGACAAGTGCAGCACCACCCTATTTACCCTCTCTCCAAAACAAAAGGCAGGGACCATCCAGATAAATGGAACACCCCTACGAGAAGATAAAGAACCAACATACCTTGGAGTAACATTTGATGGCAGGCTGACATGGAGAAAGCACATCAACAAAGCAGTAGCAAAAGCCAGAAGGAAAATAGCCATCCTGAGAAAGCTAAGTGGAACCACATGGGGAGCCAGTGGGAAAATACTTAGCAAAGTTTATCAACAGAGCATACGACCACACCTGGAATACGGGTCAACTGCATGGTGTTCGGCAGCAAAAACCACACTACAAGAGCTGGACAAAGTGCAAAATCAAGCACTTAGTCACCACAGGAGGGATGAGACCAACCCCTATAGTGGAAATGGAGAAGATGGGGAGGACACAAGCACTGAGTGAGCGCAGAGATACGAAAACGCTAATACAAGCAGAAAAGTTCCTCAGCTTGCCAGGCCACCATTTGAAGAACAGATTTGAAAACCTAGCTATGGGGCGGTTGAAAAGAAGTAGTTTTATCCACCAGGCCAAATGACTCTGCAGAGAAACCACCGATCTGCCCATAGTTGGTATCCCCCTAACAACTATTCCAGAGCGAACTCCATGGAAAGATGAGCATAGACTATCATTACAAATCCAGACAAAAGTGAGAGGAATATTTGACAAGGAAGATCAGAACAGTGTGCAGCGCAGAACAGCCACTCTCAGCTTCCTTAATGAAGAATACCCACAGGACCTCTGGATCCGAGTCTACACAGATGGGTCAGCACAAAATGCTGTTCGAAATGGAGGAGCGGGAGTGTACATAGAATACCCAAATAATACCAGGGACACAGCTAGAGTACCGACAGGAAAGTACTGCCATAACTACGATGCTGAAATTGAGGCAATCAAGATAGCAACAGAGAAATTACTAAATACCAGCAATGGTACACAACCTGTGGTGCTATTGACAGATGCAAAATCAGTACTCGAGGCGCTTCTGTCTGGGAAATTGCCAGTACTAAGGACACTACTTTCTGAACTTAGCAGTCAGCATAAGGTCACCATACAGTGGATACCATCCCACTGTGGAGTACCCGGGAACGACAGAGCTGATCAATTGGCTAAGGAAGGAGCCAAAGAAGAACAGCCTGATGTGCCTGTAACATACCACCAAAAGAAAAGAATGATCAAATCAGTCAGAAAGCCACCATTACCTGCTCAAGATGACTACCACGTTATGGATAGACCAGAACAAGTCATTATTCTGCGCCTCAGAACAGGGCACAATAGATTACGCAACCACATGTATACAAAATTCAAGATTGGTGAAACAGCCATGTGTACATGTGGATTGGCGTCGCAGACAGCAGAGCACATACTCCAAGACTGCCCAAAATATAACATATCTAGGCAAACCTTCTGGCCTAGAGAGACGACAGTGGAAGATAAACTCTATGGACCGCTGTGTGAACTGAAAAAGACAGTTCAATTCATACAAGAGACAGCACTGCAGTTATAGACATATTTCAAGCGAACGAAAGAAGAAGAAGAAGAAAATAAAATGTGTGAAAACATGCATCATTCCTGTTGCAACATACTGATGTGAGTCATGGACCAATTCACAAGCACTAAAATAGAAAATCCGAGCTTTTGACTTAATTGCTACAGACAAGTTCTTAGAATACCGTGGGCCAAGAAGAAAAAAATTACAGACATTTTGCGAGTTCTGAACATCTGGAAAAAAAAAACACCACGTTGTCTAGAATGTTTTGCAGACTATTTTCAGACTCGGCTATTAAAAAACTGCTGGCTCCGTGGTAACGGGTTATGGACACAGTTCGTAACCCCGCATATCATGGTCGAAACACAACTGTGGGCGATTTGGCAGCAGACCGCCTTATGTTGGTTTGTTATGAAATGGTATGGGTGCCGGTCGTTTAGAAAGCAATGGCAAACTACTGAACGTAACCTTGCCCATGAATCACGAACAGCCAAAAAATCTGGGGTTGACTGCTATGTCCTATAAAGGATATGCAACTAACTTTTTGTCTGTATTAAAAACTATATTATGACATTATTTGCAATAGTACTCACATTAGGTTGCATTTATATTCTGTGAGAGCAGTTCCTACACAGGGTGGGTGTGTTGTCCTAGCCTTTAGGCCTATAATGGCAGCCTCGGCCTAGCACAGCTAGATCAATGACAGGTTCTGATAAAATTGTGAAGTGCCCATCACTTTAATGTTTAATCTATTGTAATGAAATGAGGAATTGTTTTTTATGCTAAATTGTATAATGTGTGTATGGTGCAGTTTTCTTTTCATTGTATAGCTAGCTGGTATAGCAGTGACAGTTGTGAGGTGGTCCTCACACTCATCATGACGAGCTTAATGTCCCCACATGCCTGTCTAATTTTTGTACGGTGTGGAGTTAATAGATAAGGCATGTGGGGACGTTAAGCTTGCTATGATAGGTGTGCCATCTCTGCTGGTTTTACAGAACCACATGCATGACATCTGTCATAATTTCTCATAGTGCACTATAGATATATGGTCCCTCATGGGACCTGAACTAAACTGGCACACGAGCTCAGAGCAAGTGGAGTCCCAAGGATGCAGAACCCACACATCAGTTCAACCCCATGGATTACTAAGGTTCAGAGAGTCTGGATAGCTGCTGGGAGTGCAGTCATAGTTATTTGATGTATGGTGGGCGCGTAACAGCACCAGGCATAATGACTGCCACTCCAAATCCTTCTCACCTGGTTTGATGGCTTTACCAGGTCAACCATTTCTATCCACAATTTATTTACTGTTAATCATGAATTCAAATATCATGATGAATCGTCATGGGAGCTACAGTGATATTAATACACTGCAGATGAAAATAAGAGTGTAGAAGAGGAAGGAAAGAAAGAGAAGAGCTGGCGAGCAAAGAACAAGATGAAAGACTGACAGACAAGCACTAAAGTTTATTTGTATCGGTTATTGGAACTACCAAGGCGCAAAACTGCAAGCACACATAATACAGATATTGGCATATGACTTTGTCATCCTCAGGAATTTCTCATATGCAACACTCAGATAGATGAATGTGTTAAAAATGTCTTCCAAGACACAAGAACAAGTACGCATCAGAGTGCTATGCAGGCAATAATATATGAAGACTTTGTATTGGAAATAGTTATAAAGGAGGCATTTCGAGATTGCAAGAACAATTCCCCAGAGACTTATAGTGTACAAAATGGTGACATCAAGCAGCTGAGTGATGTGAAAATGTACTTTCTTGTGAGAGATTTCAGTGTCGATATACAGATTTTAAAGATAGCAGAGGCATGGTACACAGTTATCTGAAGCTACTGTGAAAACCTGAAAGAGATCCTTCACAACTCAGCAGTTATAGAATCATCACCATGCAGAATATATGGCAAATTGCTGGGAAAAATAGTGGCAAAGAGAGTGATGTTGATTATGGAGAGCATGAGAATTCTTTATAACAACTGGCAACTGCAGACCATCGAAGGCAGCCTATAGGGTATGCTGGAACATTTGTATATGATGTACATGAAGGACTTCAAAGCAAGCCAGAAACAGTCAACATTTGTATCTCAAAGATGCCTATAATTGTCTAGTTTGACATTTGATCACAGCCTGTCATGTAAGCATCATGTAGAGCAGACTGTTATTTAATGTAAGAGTGAAATAGCAGCAAAAGTCAGGTCTTAGATATGACTGAGCTACCATATAACAGTAGACGGTACTACCTGCTTTCTGTGCTGAATGTTGGGCTGTGCTCACCAAATCCGACATCCCACAGACAAATATAAAGATAGCTGTAAACCTACTCTGGGACTGACGTTTGATCAAGAATAAGATGTTTAGACCAGATAGTATGTAGAAGCACATTATTTGCACTTGTAAATATATATTTGGAATGCATAGAGATAAATAGCAAGATGTGTTGCATTTTATGGATCTAGTAACTTTGTGTTTGGTTCTGTCTGTTGCTGCATTAAACACTAGGAGAGAAGCAGGTTTCGTAATTGTTCAAGGTATGTTACTTTAGTGGGTGTCATTTGATTTCATAGACTTCCTTCATAAAATTTAACAACCCTTTAGAATATTCCCCACTCCTGTAGTTTTGTAATGAAAACCATGCAATACAAGATGATGTGGTCATATTTTGACAAACCTATACCATTTTCTTTTTCTCATTTTATCAGTATATGGGTTTTATATTAGATGTTGTACTTTCTGACATTTTGTTTGGGAATCAAATATGCTAACGCTTGTTTAAGTTTATTTTCTTTATTTAAAGCATTTTAAAAACTATTCCTAATATTTTTTGGTTCCACTTGTTTAATGTAATGTTGTTTTAGTATCTGCTTGTAAGATTAAAAGTGATGTTTGAAAACTGGATTGTGTTTACAGATTGGCCCCAGACCAGTTAAACAGGTACAGTTTTAAAAAAAGCTGAATCTGCATGAGGATTAATGATACTAACCTAATTAATGTCATTTTTTAATGAGTAGTTTTATCATGTTGAAATTCCTGTTGACATTATTTTGTTATGGAATACATTTTAAATTCTTAACCAATCATAAAAGCCAGCATACTTATGAATTCATTTGAACATTCTATTCTTTCTAATTTTTTTGTGTCTGTTATTATTAAACAAGTGACATTTCAAGTTGTGTACACAATAAGAATCCCCCCCCCCCCTCTCTCTCTCTCTCTCTCTCTCTCTCTCTCTCTCTCTCTCTCTCTCTCTCTCTCTCTCTCTCTCTCTCTCTCTCTCTCTCTCTCTCTCACTTTCTAACTACCTTTTCTTTTAATCTCATTTGGTCATTTCTTCTGGTGGTGGAATATTATTTATCAGCCTTCAGAGAGCGGCCTAATCAGGCGCTTACAACTCAACTAAGGTAAATAATAACCTTTTTTGTCTCATGCTGACTCAACTAGTCATCCAGCTAAGTAGGAACTGTGGACTTGGGCCTTTAGACACTGCAACACAATAGACCCAAGACAGAAATGTTATTCTAAGTCCGACCCTGGTAGCCTAGTGTCAATGACAGTCACTGATGGTAGAATATGATGCTTTGTGGGAGTTATTTTCTACAGCAGAGAAAGGATAAGGGGAGGAAGGACCCAGACCACAAACAAAATAGAAATAGCCTTAAGGAAGAGCTGGCATCCCTTGGGAGCGTGTACTGGGGTTGAAGAAGTACTAAGGCTGCAGTGGTTTCCACCGTGGCAAACTGCAAGTGCAGAAGTGGCAAGAGAGGCCAAATGGCCAGGGTCAAGAAGCTGACTGTCTTCCAGCCAAGTCAAGAGATGCCATAATAAGTCAGCAGATCACAATGCATTGGATGCAAGATGTTCACCTTCCCGACAGCATAGTGGCCGCCATCAGGTAGGCACAGATTAGCAGAGCATTTGTAGGACTGTTGTATTAGCAGTGAGTGAACCTTGAGCTTACATAAAAGGTTTGGATGCACAACTGGACAAAGACAGATGAATGTCGTGACTGGAGTGTCAAGAATCTGTTCCGATTATCTGATTGTCTTGTCTTCCTCTATCGTAATTTTTCCATAAATCTTTTTCAGTTATTACAATTTTTCTTTCTGTAGTACCCCAAAAGACGTAAAATAAGCCATCCTTATTACAGAATATCATACAAAGTAATTAACATGTATCCTGTAATGAGACTGGTACAAGAACTGCCACTGTAGCTCAGCACTTGAAACAATTTCACACACGCTTCTGTAATCTGAGATTGTATTTAAAGCAGACAGTACATAAACTTGCTGTTATGTTCATCCTGTTTTGTTTTTTGTGTACATTAACTGCGTCACTAGATAATTTGGGGTTCAGTGCAAGATTTGTAATGTTATTACTTCACATTCAAGTGAAGGACGGCCTACTGTCGGTGCTCAGGTGACTTGGCTTGTCCAAACTAGTTTCCTTAACGAGTTCATATGGGACAGTGATGATAATTTAGAGTAATTTTCCACTGGCAACAAATGGAACAATTATGGGGTGACCTGTTGCTGGGAGGTTGGAACGTACAACCATTACTACTACTTCACTGGGCAACCGAAATACACGCGATATATCTACATTTCAGTTGTTATCATAAGTGTTTGATATTAATATCTCCAGTTACAATTTCTGTACCAGACTCCCCCAGTGACGTATATCCCAAGTTTTCTATTTGATATTCGTTTTTACCACCATTTGTGCCTTTTATCCAGTGTTTCTGTTGACACTCATACTCATATTTTATTTTGTGGGGTTGTGGTATGAAATGTGAGTGCTAACAGAAAAAAACTAGATAAAATGGAGGTTTCCTTTGTCTGTATTTGTGTGTGTATTTGTGTATGTCTGTCCATCTATCTATTGGCACGTATGTACGTACTTACTGCGTGCGTACACCAGAATGCTGCACTTTATTAACATAGGAACGTGTGCATGCAGCTAACGCCACTGTGGGAACAAGTTCAGTATTCTGACAGCTACATACACTGTCAGCGGCTTCTCACCCGCCTCCGCACGTCCTACTCGTACATGGCACTTATAAACATCGCTTTTGGGTCATAGTAATAAGTATCGTGTTCCGCTGATAGGGGGGCTAGGAACTAGACGTGAACCCGCACACCCCACAACAAGATCACAGATAGAGAGATCACACGTGTGCACTTTCAATCCTCGTTGATAAAAACTATAATAGGTTGATTCGTGGGAGTTCTCGCATTTGTTGTCGAGATTTTTTGTTTGTTTGGGGGGGGGGGGGGTGAAGATGAGGGATGGGGATTGTTTTCTCTCGCTCGCTTTGAACTCAAGCGTTGTCCATACACGTACTACTACTTCTAGTACACTGGACTTGTTTTTGCGTGTGGATTAGCTTTCCCTATTACCAGTGTCCCTCGCCATCAGGCGATCCCATTCCGACTTCAGGGGTACTTGTAATTTACTCCCCCAAGTCAAGGACGAGAAGTCAGCATTTTAGTACATTGACCGATGTAGGGGTTGAACCCGTCCGTTACTTCTGCGACTTTAGGGATGGGGATGGTTTGAAAATGCGACTAGAGATTTTGGAACCATTATTTGCTTACAGCTCACTGGCGTAAGTTGTGTAGAAAATATTGCAGGAATGCAGTTAGTGGAGAATAGGCGTGCCTGTAAAACTTTACAAAAATTGATAGGCTCGCAGGAAAGTTTCTCATAGTTCTTCCAGCAACATACAGCCTAGTCTATATCGTTCCATTGCAAAATTCTAGGGAATTCTCAGAGGCAGTCTTGCCAAAACAATGAGGAACACTGCAATAAAATAATGCGGAAAACAACCTGTGAAATGTCAAATACAACAATAAAAGTCATTCGCTCGTTAAGTGTGAACAAAGAACACTGGCCAAACAAAACAGGATGCTTTTCACTAACAGTAGAGGAGAGTCAAGACGTCTGCTCATAGGACACGGTGGCCTGGGATGTCATCTATACAATAGGTAAAATATTGGAACAAGAGATCTTTTCACATGCGATATTTGCCCAGTTTCTGTCCAGCTAACACAAAGGACGATAGTCAGCACGCGGCAGTCTAACGGTGAACGAGGGAGAAGCACTTACACAGGAAATCAATTGAGGAAACCGTTGAGGCCACTAAGACAGTTCATAAATAAACACACATATTATTGTTTTGGCGCTCATAGAAGGAGAAGAAGGAAGTAGAGATTATAGGAGGCACTTTTTAAAAAAAAATTCGCATATCCTTTACAGGACATCGCTGTCAACAGCAGCATCTTTCAGCTGTCTGTTGATTTCTTGGCAAGATTACGCTCAGTAGTTTGCCATTGCTTTCTGAGCTGCCGGCTCAGTTATCCCGCAAGTCACCAGCTGGGGTAGAACCGCTTCCAGTTCTCGCCCGCTACGAGACTGCGTGATAAACGGGATTACGGAGAAAGTATTGTAACCCCTCGATCAGAGAGACCGGTAGACAACATAAAACTTGAAAGCTATGGTTACCGACCGGGATTCGAACCTGTCACCTCCAAATGACGACGGCGCCTCGCTGCAGGAACAAGAGTTAGTTAGTTAGTTAGTCGACAGATCATCCTCGTTGCACATCGAACCATTCAGTCCATAAGTGCTCGGATCCCCTCAGCAAATCCCGCAGCGTGTAGCGGCCAACGACGCCAGCTCTGTGTTGGTTTATCAATCTTCTTTGGCTTCCTGCGTAGTGTTCTTGTTTGGCCACCCCTCTTTTAATTTGCTGCTCTCGCAGTCTGGCCATTGTTGTAGATTCACAGTCATCACTTGGTTCTCGCAAAAGTCTCACTTCTCGTAGAGCATTCAGAATGTCAGCCTGGTCCATGGCGCGTCCGCCCTCCACAGTAGCCTCACCTGCGAGCTTGTCAGCCCGCTCATTTCCTTGTACTCCCGCATGCCCTGGCATGAAGATGAAACTAATCTTTGCCAGCCGAGACCGCTTCAGAGGCAGCAACCATTCTCTTCGGATCGACCCCTCCTCTATCCTCTTGATCATGTTCATTGAGTCGCTAAGGAAACAAGCCCTAGTGAATGTCTGTGTCTCGAGCCATGTTATTGCTTTACTTATTGCCATGACTTCCATGGTCAGGCTACTTGTGGTTTCAGTGAAAGCACCAGAGTCCTCCTTCACAATTCTCCCTCCGGCCCGAGCTGTAAAGGCCCATGAACTTCTCACATGTCGGACGACCGACCCATCTGTGTAGATGACCGCGTCACTGTCTAGCGAATTCTCGAAAATCAACGCTTGTACTTCAGCCTCCACAGCAGCCGGATTTTCTTGTCTGCATTTTCTATCTAGTTGGATGCAAACTGAAAAGGATGTGCAGAAAAGTCTGTTGGCACTTGCACCCACTCCTCGCCAGGTTCTAAGTCCTCAAGTGAACACACCTGTTGAAGAATGTCTTCGGCTTGACCCATCCACGACCGTCCTCTTTTTAACCTGCTGCCCTTCACCTTCCTAATTTCACTATGCAGTGGATGTTGTGTGTTTGCGTTAATTCTGAGGTAGGCGCGTGCCCTGCAAACTTGTATTCTCTCTTCAATGGTTGGAAAATCAAGAAGGTAGCGCATCGCCCTGCATGCTGTATCTCTTGTACATCCAAGAATAATGCGCATAGCTTCATTCTGTATCCTTTCCATCCTTTCTATTTGCTTATGGCTGAGAGTCAGGATTGCCATTGCATACTCCAAAACAGACATGACCAGCCCCTCGTACAGAAGACATAGATGGCGCTGCTCACAGTTTGCTGCCGCCATCACCCGCATCGCTGCCAAACCCCGCTTGGCCTTTGTTATCACCTGGTCTATGTGCACATTATAAGCAAGGCTTCGATCAAACCGTATCCCCAGGTAATTCATTGCCTGCGTTCTTTCCACCGTCTCTGAACACAGCATTACAGTTGGTGTTGGATTGTTGACAATATGATTATTCAACGAGAACCAAGTCACTGTTGCCTTTGTTGGGTTGACCATTGCCCCAGCTTCATCACACCAAGTACTTATGCGATTGAGTTCGGTTTGTAGTTCCACAGCAACCTCCTCTCTATCCTTACCCTGACGATACACTAAAACATCATCGGCATATGACAATGTCCTGCCAGGTCCAGTGATCTGCTCACTGGTGATTCTCACTGTGTAGGCGTTGAACAGTACCGGAGATAATGGTGATCCCTGTGGTAGGCCAGGATATATTGTTGTTGGTTCCGAAGTCCAACTGCCACATCTAAAAACTACTTTCCGTTGGAAGAGGGCTGCAGCGATCCAACTAAGGAGGAATGGACTTACGTTTAGTTCAAGAAGCTGAAACATTAAAAAATCCAGTGGTACTATGTTGTATGCGTCCTCAAGATCAATCGCTGCAGCAACGGTTTCAGTGCCTGAGTGGAAACCTTCATAGACATCATGGGCAAAGACTGCTGCATTGGTCCAGGTTTCTCTTTTTGGACGGTACCCACCCAGGGTAGGTGGGAAAACACCTTGCCTCTCTAGTTGGCTTGATATTTTCCTGGCAATTACCTTCTCCAGCAGCTTGCCTATTGTATTCTGCATGGTTATAATTCGATATCCCTGAATTTTTTTGTGGTCTTTGTCAGGCTTCGGCAAGGGAATCAGATAGCTGTGTAACCATTCTGTTGTACATGTCTGCTAGTTTCTCTAGCTCATTGTCGGTACACCTATTTATGTCGTCGTATCTTATGCCATCAGGACCTGGAGCACTGTTTTTTGATCGTCGAAGCACAGCCTTGATTTCTTTCACTGTCACTGTGTCTTCATCCGAAGTGTTCTGGGCCTTGCATCTGTCTGAGGTGACCTCCTTGGCCAGATTTCGGCCTCCCATGTCTGTCTGGTTGCTCTGCTCAAGGTAGCGTTCAAAGAGGGCTTTGCCCTTGTCCTCGTCAGTCCTCTGCCAGATGAGGTCAGCACCTTGGAAGTCAGAAATGCTCTTATTCTTGACTACACCACTCATGCAGGAACAAGTGTGCTTCGACGCATGACTAACTAGACACTCGCAAAAAAGTGTCTTCATTAGTCAAGTCTATCAATATCATACAGATGAACCTACAACTATGGAATACGGACATCATTCGTATCAAACCATTGAGATAGCACCATAGGTCTCATAATTTTATATTAAGCCAGCATAGGTCAAATAACAAGCACACAAACACATCGGACCGTAATGCGGTGTCCAGTATAGCAGTATTGAATTTGCAACAACATTGAGCATGCCTGTCTTCTCTCTTCTGCCTTTCATCTCCCAATGGGACACATGCTTTCAGTCAATACACGCCAAGCCTTGTGCAGACTTGTTCAAGGTTGGCTGCATTTTGCAACTACATTTTTCTACGGGATGAGATAATAACCTGTCTTACGCGAACCTCCTTAGTTGCCTTTTACGACATGCATAGTAGGTAACAGCGTTACTATTCTTAGCTTTCTTTATAGGTCATAACAACACACTGGGTGTTTGGGAGTATATACACGTACGAGGGGGATTCAAATGAAAACCTTAAATTTTCTGAAAATTGATTTATTTAGTTGTTTCAGGATTTGAGATTTAAATATTGAGTACAACCCACTACTGGCAACGCTGATCGTATTCTGGTACGAACCTAAGGCCCTGTCCACGTCAGTATGGAAGCACTAGACTCGAGTTTCGCTGTCGTTTGAGCTCGTCAGTAGTGCATATCCTTGACCGGATCCGGAAACAAACCCCGGATCATTGGTGTGTGACGCGGGTGTGTAACCACTAGACCACGTGGTACACGCTAGACGCGACCAAATTCTCTCACTAGAATATCACAACGTCACCCATCGTAGGCCACTGAAAATGTAAAGAATAACTGTATTTTTCGATGTAGTCACCACTGCGTTAAATTTAAGTTCTCCAGCGCCGATAAAGTGTTTCGATTCCTTTAGAAAGCAAATTCTCTTGATCGTGTGTGTAACCACTCATGCACCATCTACTATACCTCTTCATCGGACTGAAACAGTCTTTCCTCCCAGTGGCTCTTTGAGGTAGGTGTCCAAACAGGTGAAAATCAGTTGGGGGGGGGGGGGGGGTAGGTCTGGCGAGTACGGGGGATGTGTTACACTCTGAAAGTGGAGGTCACTGATCAAAGAACGGATAACAAAACGCTGCTTCTCTTTGGTGCATGTCTAAAGTGGGACGTCACCCTGTTCATTTGCACTGTGATGTCATGTGCTTAACACTCTTGACATACGTAACAACAATATTCACAGGTTACAAGACAATGGCATGGTTATTGTCATTTCTATCACACTTTTAAGGTTTTCATTTTAAGCCCACCCCACCCCAACCTTCGCAGTTATAAGTCTGGCTAAAAAGAGATGAACTGAGCATATAGACTTACAATATATTATAACATTATTGATGAGTTAAAGTACCAGTAACTCAGCAGTACGTATTATTTGCAAGTTCCATTCTGCCTATTATCTATGAAATGTGCAGCAATTATATGTATATTCTAATACCATATAACTACAGCTGATGTTATTTATTAACTCACATTCATTGTTGTATGATGCATTGATCCATTACAGAGCCGTGATGTTTTATTTACCATTACAAAGCAAATGCTCAGTAGCTCCACATCGGTATGCTGAATTTGCGCAAAGCACTTTGTACACAGGATCGATCGGCGGTGTTTTTTGTTCCCTCGGTATTTTGGAAGTCTAGACAAGAAGCATTACATCGTCTGGTTCCAGTTTGTCAGTGATAGAAGACACTTGTGACGAAACAGTTACAGTATTGCATACCAATTTTTGGCAACTCTGTTGGAATTTATACAATATTGGTTGCAAACATTTGTACGCTGGATCGGTGTTTTTGTTTCTGTAGTTTACGAGTTTAGTCAAGGAAACATTGCATCGCCTGACACCAGATTCTGATAAACATTAGTGCAACTAAACGGCTGTGTTGTTACCGTGGCCCACATTTGGGCGACCACCACAGTACGTCTGTTGTTGTTGTAGTTTCCGCAATATTCGTTACCGGATTCTAGTATAATAGTTATGTGGAAGTTACTAGTATTACTTATTTAACAAAACGTTCACCGTATTTCAACAGATCGTTATTACTAAAGCATTTTTGTTTTAAAATGCAAATCTTTTATCTGCGGGGTGGTATGGATGTACTCAGACGATTGACTCCAGATGACCAGGTGCTGCCCGCCATCTAGACTTTTACTAAGTGAGGAATAGTGGATCGGACGTCGAGCCTTCTTGGGTATTTATCACCGGTATCTTCCACTTTTGTCGTGGGGAGGAGTAGTTGGCGTTCCAGCCACCGATAGGTGGCACCTAATAGTGTCATTCATGTGGTTGTACAATGCCTTTGATGTCAATCCATTTTCTTCTCGAGCCTCTTTTTGCTCTCGTACCAATTCTTCTTTGGTGTAGCGCCAGTGCTGGTAGTGGATGGTGTTGCATTCTAACGAGATGGCCGAAAGATTTGATCGTCTGCCTTTCAATGTAGGCGGCACAAGGTGTTGATACCACTGTCTGTCTGATAACATTTCTGATACTTGTTATCACACATTTCACACATTGGCTTAGCCAATTTCCTCACTGGGATATAGTCGCGTGGGAGCAAGCGGTTAGTACTGAACACATATGAATGTTACCAATTTAGCCACCTGTATATTTAGAAATCTAAGCCACTGCAAGTAAATTGTGCTTTAAAGAGTTAACTCTCTCTCTCTCTCTCTCTCTCTCTCTCTCTCTCTCTCTCTCTCTCTCTCTCTCTCTCTCTCTCTCTCTCTCTGTCAGACAATTGTTACTTTAATTAGTTATATTCTAGGCAGTTGTTAGTTTTAAGTGGCACTGTCTAAAAGAGTTAAATGAAAACAAGGGTAGGAATCTTAAAGCAACTGTTTGGATTAAGAAAAGTTAATCAGGCAAAGAGTAATCATGAAACGCATGGTGAGTTGTTTGTGGTATAATGTGTTAATGGATTATCGTGTCTCTGACATTCCCAGGGCGAAATGGTTCCTCCATTCACAGATGTACTATTCAGGCAAAGTAAGTAAAGGATCCGTTTACACGCTTGTTGGCGCATCCGACTTACGGTGCTACCCCAGTTATTATGGATCCCCGTAGATGATGTGGTCAGTATCACAACGGCCGCCTTTACATCCCAGGACATTCTTGGTGCCCAGTTTAGACTAGGTCGACCCTGTAAGAATTGGTAAAATAAGAATTTGCCCGGCTGCGGATCGAACTCATGACCCCCGGGTCGACAGAAGGGTGTCTAACCACTACGCCACCGCGGCTCCCATTTTTACTATTGCCGCAGACGAGAAGTACTTGGAAGCAACAGAGATGTGGTTCCTGAGACGAATGTTGCGAATTCCTTGGACTGCCAGAGTAACTAACAACGATTGACTGAAAGGGGCTAATGAAACTAGAACATCATATGCAACAATAAGAACGAGACAAACACTAAACAGCTTTCTTTGGTCATGTGATGAGAAGAGAGGCATTGGAGAACATAATGACAACTGGACAGATCGAGGGGAAGAGAGGCAGAGGCAGATCAAGAGAAATTATGCTGTATGGATTGAGACGGTGGCAGGGAGGCATATCATCAGCAGAATTGATCTAGAAACCAAAGACCGAGATCTATGGAGAGTCATGACCGCCTACGCCAGCCGGCATGACACTTGATGTTGGTGGTGGACGAATGGATCGTCGTCGTTCCTACGTTCTTTGGGTGAAACGGTTCCTTTATTGTTATGTTGACGCTTGCTGTGGATATGCAAACATACACATCTTGACACCTGATATTGTCATAGCCTCATTCTTTTATGTACTCGGTACAGTTAACACGTTTTCTTATTCGTCAATGAGTTTTACAACCCTGTCCCCGTCACAGAGAGGGGGTGGGGGAGAGATAGATAGATAGATGGAGCGAGAGATAGATAGATAGATGGAGGGAGAGATAGAGAGAGAGAGAGAGAGAGAGAGAGAGAGAGAGAGAGATACAGAGAGACGTGGGGTATGGAGAAAGACGTAATTTCCCACACCACCTGTTTGGCTGCCAAACTTGTTCTGGTTACCTTCCCCTGAGCTGTTTATAGCAGGCGTGATTGCCGTGCCGTCTCAGAATTTGAGGACAGTTTCTCAACCTGTATTAGCTAAGACAGTAGACATCTGCACTTTGATCTAACCTTGGCCACCAGCAACGGCGGTCACCCAAATGACACACATGGACTTGGGACTTCGTGCGGCGGCGCTTACTTCTAGGGAACTTTGAGCCCTAAAATAATTATTTAAAAAACAATATAGCACGTCTAATTAATGAGAATAAACTAAGTCAAAATCTGCTTTGGTGAAACCTCACTTCAAGAGGTGGAATGATAGACATATTAGGGAGAAAAATATAGAGGTATTAAAATGATAACAGAAAGCAGGAGGCGATTTGACAGCACTGGGAAATTTGTGGGAATGAAAAGATAGTTAGTTAGTTAGTCGACAGATCATCCTCATTGCACATCGAACCATTCAGTCCATAAGTGCTCGGATTCCCTCCTCAGCAAATCCCGCAGCGTGTAGCGGCTAACGACGCCAGTTCTGTGTTGGTTTATCAATCTTCTTTGGCTTCCTGCGTAGTGTTCTTGCTTGGTCACACCTGTTTAATTTGCTGTTCTCGCAGTTGAAATGAAAATGAACAGAAATTAAATGTAGTATCTGCAGTGGCAAACTACTGAATGTACAATTGATTAGTTAATCACAAACAGCCAATAAATTGCTGGGGTTGATTGTGACTTCCCGTTAAGGGCTTGCAGCTAACTAACCACGCTTAGAATATTTAACCACGTCAAATCCGCAGTGATGTATGGGGGAAACATGGAGAATGGATACAGGAGTTACTAGTAAACTACAAACAATTATTAACTGGTGGCTGCGCGAAATACGACCAAAATGTTATTATAGAATCACTAATGGGGAACTTATTAACTAATTCAGTGACGAAGGATAATTTATCGCCAAATTGGACTTACCATTTAGACCGAAGGGTGTTATATCTCCGTAATTGGGCCATCGTGTTATTTGTTTCGTAATATGATGGGAGGGGGGGGGGGGTATGAAGGAAACTGCTGCAGGAGGTGGCAAAAGATACGGATGTGAGGTGACATAGGATGTGTCGTGGGCCACTTCGCAACCACTACAGACACAAGCAGAGCTTGGGAACTTCACTGCCACCGACAAATGCTGACAAAATCGCGGATCATACACGAGAAAGGAGGTCAGCGTGGCCGAGTCAATAAGACCGCTCGTTCTTACACATCCGGTGTGTTGATGCCGAAGTAGCGGTTAATAGGGAAAGCTAATCCACAAGCAAACATCAGTCAATTATACTAGAATTAGTAACACGTGGTGAACTTCTCTTGAATTCAAAGCGAGCGAGCACAAATTAAAAAGAAAAAGAATGAATGAGAAGCATAATGACCTTCTACAAAGAAAGTTATTCTAGCGTGGAAGAAAACTGGTCTGTAAACAGCAGCGTGTCTCGGGAACCAACATACGTTGTAATTGTGTGCACCGCCATAGTGGGTTAGGAAAAGCATTAATGGATGACATGGTCACGTGACAAAAGAGGCAGCACATTTAAGACACCCTGGACGTGCGACAGCACGCGGTAGGGGAATTGGCAACGGATCGAGAGTCTCCGACAGCCCGTGATGAGAGCGGCGTTCTTTATTGCACTTGGATAACAAGTTAAGTTAATTGCATATCCTTTACAGGACATGGCAGTCAACCCCAGAATTTTTGTCTGTTTGTGATCTTTTGGCAAGTTTACGTTCAGTAGTTTGCCATTGCTTTTTTAACGACCGACACCCATGCAATTTAAAAAAAAAAAAACCAACGCAAGGCGGTCTGTTGTCAAATCGCTTGCAGCTGTGTTTCGAACGTGGTATGCGAGATTACGAACTGCTTCCGCAATCCCTTGTCATGGAACAAAACAACAACAAAACATGAGAAATAGTATTGGTAAGCTTTACTATAACTCCATCACTAGTAATAAAATGGACGTTGTGGCTAATACCTTCATAGGATAAAAACAAAATCACACCGATACAACTACATGAAAAAAAGCGCGCGCGCGCGCATACGCACGCACCCCCCCCCCCCCCACACACACACACACATATGTGTGTGTGTAGACACATAACTAGCAGAAACTCGTCGAGTGTTTTACATCTAATGGTGCTACATAATAATACCAATTTTAGAATCACTGATATAGATACTTGTTTTATGCTTTCCATTGAGTCCAATAGCTGTATTCAGGAGCAAGTGGTTGCCTTTGTTGGCATTCTCTCTGCGTGTGTTAGCATTCTCTCCGCGTGTGTTAGCATTCTCTGTGCGTGTGTTAGCAGTGCTAGGGAACTTGTGATAACTAAGCTTGGGTGTTCATAGTTTACACTTTACACCATCTTACATCTTTTTTGCTAGAAAGCCTTAAGATGCGACAGGTATCACGCAGCGCATGCGTACCTGTGTACACTGTATTTTGAAAGTTGCGGCGTGACCCCGTATGCACAATTTTGGTGGGGATCTATCGGGATTGCAGATTATAGGCCAAATACCGCTTCGATCACAGGAGGGTTTCTGGTGAACGTGTTTGTATATTCAGAGTATTACTGTATTATTGTTACAATTCGTATAGTTGGGAATACGTTTTATTAGTTGTGTTTCACGCTAACGTGTGTAGGATTTAGCCTTGTGCTTCGTCTGCGGTCATGTGAAGTATAATGTAGTTTTCAGTGGCATGATCTATAATTTGTGCCTTTTCTTAAAGATTGTGGCGTTCCCTCAGTAATAACGTTGTGTAACTATAGAAGTCTGTTCTGGGGTTTGCTCCGTGGTTAGATAGTTTCAGTAAATACATGCAGTGTCATTAGCACGTAAATTTGTTTCGCTTACTCTTCATTTCCTCCGGAAAAATGATGGCAAGTCTTCTTCTTCTTCTTCTTCTTCTTCTTCTTCTTCTTCTTCTTCTTCTTCTTCTTCTTCTTCTTCTTCTTCTTCTTCTTCTTCTTCTTCTTCTTCTTCTATTATTATTAGTTGCAGCTAGCATTTCTCTTAGTGATATTCACCACAATCGGCTCTGTTGTGAATTGCGTTACCTGTGCAAGGTAAAAGCTCGTTTTTCAAACCATAAGACGTATTTGGTATATGATGCTTGTCTCATATTTTACAGATTAATCTCTATTCGTTTGGTGATGTGGTCAGTATAACAACGGCCGCCTTTACTTTAAAGAATATTTACTGGTACTCATTTAAGCTGGGTCGATCTGGAACCTTGGGTGAATTAAAGAAACCCCCGCATGGGTGAGGTTCGAACACATGGCCATCCGGCCGGCGAGAAGCGTGCTAACCCCTGCACGATCGCGACTCCCACATTACACGTAGAGATAGGTTATTTTTAAGTATCCTTCGACCCCTGTGTTCTCACAGCTTTAGACCATTAAAGTTGTCTAGTGTGTTCTCTGATTTCTACTTCATTCTTGCCTCAGACAGCTGATCACATACTCCAAGAATGCCCAAAATATAATATATCTCGGCAAACCTTCTGGCTTATAGAAACAACATAAACTTTATGGACCAACGAAGAAACTAAAAATGACAGTGAAGTTAATACAAGAGGCAACATTGCAGATATAGACGATAAATGTCAAGCCAACGGAAAAAGAAGAATGTGTTTCTCCTGCTATTTTAACGATTCATTGGTTCCAACAGCAACCCCCCCCCCCCACACACACACACACATATATATATATATATATATATATATATATATATATATATATATATATATATATATATATATATATATATTTCTGTGTATTACGTAAAGCACATTTGTGTCCTCTTCCTCGGCGTGAGATATCCAAATATTTGAAGGCCGCGGGATCGCGCCTTTCTCGAAGTGCGCCAGGTAGTGTTGCTAGACATTGCATGTTGGCCAACAACCAACAATTATGTAAACACGCACATAGAATGCTATGCTGAACAGATGCGTCATACAAAAACCATAGGCCCCATATCAAGAACCTGCTGTGAGTATATGATGTGTTAGGACCGTCACCTGTCTGTAGGGGTGAGTGCACGGAGGTTTAGATTACCAGTCTTTCCCGTCCTCAGCGAAAGATAGAGCTAGCATGAAACCCTTGTTCTACCGTACTTATGCCATTTTCAGTGTAACGTCCTAATCGTTACACCAACGCGTTCGCTAGCTGTGCCATTTAATACGGACATGTATATATATATATCCATGGATAGATGGTGTCTAGTGGTTTAGAACTACATGTCCGCCTCTACCTCCTTGTTGTACTATATCCATGGATAGATGGTGTCTAGTGGTTTAGAACTACAAGTCCGCCTCTACCGCCATGTTGTACTATATCCATGGATAGATGGTGTCTAGTGACGTAGAGATATATGTCTCTCCTGCTTTGATAAGACCGAGTACGAATCGCAGTGTGGTTTTCAAAACGAGATCCTCAGATCCTATAATAGTATATTGGACGTAAAGGCTTCTATGATAAGAGAGAAATACTAAGGGTTGCGTGTACGTTGCGCAGGTTGAAAATCACTCGTCAGTTGGGATTAAAAATAAGTATGCCTAACTGGTCGCTGCACAAGATAACTTTACAATAAAAAGAAACTAAACCCCCACCCCCACCCCTTCCCCCTCCCTGGAATAATATTGACAACATGGGCTGTTCTGATTAGAACACTGCATATATGTGGAACATGTGGGGTTCTGATGATAACGTTTAGAATAATATTTATAACATATGTGGTTCTGGTTATAACAATGAAAATAATATTTATATCATCCATATGTGGTTCTGATTATAACAGTCAAAATAATATTTGTAACACTTGGGGTTCTTATGATAACAGTCAAAATATTATTTATAACATATGTGGTTCTGATTATAACAGTGAAAATAATATTTATAACATCCATGTGTGGTTCTCATTATAACAATAAAAATGATATTTATAACATCCATTTGTAATTCTGATTATAACAGTCAAAATAATATTTATAACATATGTGGTTCTGATTTTAACAGTGAAAATAACATTTATACACGTGGTGCTGATTGTAACAGTCAAGATAATATTTATAACGTGTGGTTCTGATCAGAACAGTCAAACTAATAGTTATAATATTTAAACAAGAGACATGATTGGTGGGTTTCTATTTGGCCCTGTACTATGTTAGACAAACTTAACGATATAGAGGCAGAGTAGTTCAGAGGCTACAGCGTCCGCCTGTGGTCCAAGCAGATAATGTTCACCTCACGATGGCGGAGATCGCCAAGGCCGAATATATTGCAGCGCTCTTTAACTACCGGTGTGTTGATGCCAGGGTAGCGTGTTCAGCCCTTACACATGTCAATTGGGCTAAAATCTTGACTTCTCGTTCTTGACATGGGGGACGTAAATTACAAGTACCTCAGAAGTCGGAGTCGGTTCGCCTGATGGGACACAGGTAATAAGAAAAGCTAATCCACACGCAAAAATCAGTCCAGTCCACCAGAAGTAATAGCACGTATTCAGTTCAATACTACGCTTGAGTTCAATGCGAGCGAATATAAAAAAAAAAAAAAACCACCGTCAAGCCTTCAGAGTTCTTTCCGAAATATACGGCGCCCCGTAACCCAACAGAAAAAGAAAGTTTTCTAGAAGACACGGTGCACTAGAAGCAATGGCACGTGTATGGACTACACTTGTGTTCAAAGCCATAGAACGCAAATTAAAACAATAAAATTAAATCTTACGGCGGTGACTGTTTAGATTTAAAAACAAAATTAAACTAAGAAAACGGATGGTAATTTCTTCCTGATCCTAAGGTAGTGGATCGAATATCTAGACTTCTCTGACAAGAGCGAAAAAGTCCGGAGGTTCCGTTAGCAAATTACGCGCGTTAAAAATGCCTCAGCAGTTGGAAATCGAAAAGTGCAGGCCGTATGGGCCACTGCCCAGGCAACATTTGTATATTAAAACGCTACCCACGAAAACATTTATAGCATATGTGAGTCTGTTATACACATAGTTGGATCATCACCGATGTTACGGATTTTGTATGCTGTGCTGAGATTCTCCTTGAGTGATCACTGTGAGAAGACCGGAGCATTAATGGAAATATCCGTGCGGAATGAAAGTTATCGTTTACAAACCACATCAATCCTGTATTATCAAATAGATATCATGATTCAGATTATATATATATATATATATATATATATATATATATATATATATATATATATATATATATATATATATATATATATATATATATATATATTCAGATTATTATATTATAATATATTATTATTACAATATATAAATAGTATATTATATATTATAATATATTATTTTATATATTATCTTATATATAAGGGTGTGCATGTCCTTTATGCGTTCGCGAACGGTCCATCCGATTGAGATGAAATTTTCTACACGTCTTCCACTCATTTCCGCGCTGCCAACTGTGATATTTTTTAGTGTGAAATCGGATGCTTACTTAATATTATTTAATTTTTCATTGTAATTTCCATATAGCAAGGGGACTTAACTCTGTAAAAGTTATTTCAAGGGGCATAACTTTTAATAATTTTTCTTTATACCTTATAGTCATATTGTTGCATGGTTTTCAAAGATTTATAAACTCTTTGTCTATAGTTATTTACCGGCATATGAGATATAATAAATCATGATATAATCTTTAGGGCATTTTCAAAGTTTTTATAAAAATAATGCATAATGCATTGTAACTCATCTTTTTATGCTTAAAGATCTACAGTCATGTCGGTGATTAACAACATAATAAATAAATAATAGTTACCTTATCACTATCAAGTTTGAGGATTTTAGATTTCTTTACACTGTCGCCAACTCTAAGAAGACATGGAACAACTTCAGCCATTATTAAATCTACAGGCATATGCGTTATAATCCTCCTCCTCCTCATCCTCTGTATCCTCCTCCTCCTCTTCCCTCCTCCTCCTCCCCTCCCCTCCTCCCTCCTCTTCCTCCTCCATCCTCCTCCTCCCTCTTCCACCTCCTCCTCCTTCCTCCTCCTCCTCCCTCTTCCTCCTAATCACTCCTCTTCCTTCCTCCTCCTTCCTCTTCCTCCCTTCTCCTCCTCTCTACTCCTCCTCCCTCCTCCCCCTCATCCCTCCTTCTCCTTCTCCTCCCTCTTCCTCCCTCTTCCTCCTCCTTCCTTCTCCCCCTCCTCCTCCCTCCTCCTCATCCCTCCTCCTCCCTCCTCCTCCTCCTCTCTCCTCCTCCCTCCTCTTCCTCCCTCCACATCCCTCCTCCTCCTCCCTCTTCCTCCCTCCCCATCCTCCCCCTTCTTCTCCTCCCTCCTCCTTCTTCCTCCTTCTCCCTCTTCCTCCTCCCCACTCCTCCCCCTCCTCCTCTCTCCTCCTCCTCTCTCCTCCTCCTCCCTCCTCCTCCCTCTCCTCCCTCCTCCTCCCCTCCTCCTCCTGCGTTCTCCCTCCTCCTCCCTCTTCCTCCTCCTCCCCCCTCCTTCTCGCTCCTCCTCCCTCCCCATCCCTCCTCCCCTCCTCCCCCTCCATCCTCCTTCTCCCTCCTCCTCCCTCCTCCTCCTCCTCCCTCCTCCTCCCTCTTCCTCCTCCCTCCTCCTCCCTCCTCCTTCTCCCTCCGCCTCCTCCCTCCTCCTCCTGCGTTCTCCTCCTCCTCTCTCCTCCTCCCTCTTCCTCCTCCATCCTCCTCCATCCTCCCCCTCCTCCCCTCCTCCTCCCCCTCCTCCTCCCATACTCCTCCCTCCTCCTTCTCCCTCCTCCTCCCCCTCCTCCTCCCCCCTCCTCCTCCCTCCTCCTCCACTCTCCTCCTCCACTCTCCTCATCCTCCCTCCTCCTCCCTCCTCCTCCCTCCTCCTCCCTCTTCCTCCTCCTCCCTCCTACTCCTCCCTCCTCCTGCCTCCTCCTCCCTCTTCCTCCTCCTCCCTCCTACTCCTCCCTCCTCCTCCCTCCTACTCCTCCCTCCTCTCCTAATCCCTCCTCCCTCCTACTCCTCCCTCCTCCTGCCTCCTCCTCCCTCTTCCTCCTCCTCCCTCCTACTCCTTCCTCCTCCTCCCTCCTACTCCTCCCTCCTCTCCTAATCCCTCCTCCCTCCTACTCCTCCTCCTCCCTCCTCTTCCTCTCGGGAACGGGAACGGGAGCTTATATGACTAGATATATGAATTAAATGAGATGCTCCCCACCAGGGGCTGGGGGAAGCCGGGCCGGGTCAGACAGACAGACATACAGACAGACAGATAGATAGTCGGGAACAAAACTTATATGACTACTTATATGAATTAAATTAGATGCTCCCAATCAGGGTCTGGGCGAAGCCGGGCCGGGTCAGACAGACAGATAGACAGACAGACAGATAGATAGTCGGGAACGGGAGCTTATATGACTACTTATATGAATTAAATGAGATGCTCCCCACCAGGATCTGGGCGAAGCCGGGCCGGGTCAGCTAGTAATATTATGTAATATAATGTATAAAAACGCATGCGTTTTGTTGAATCGAGCGTGTCGCTTGATCACTGGATGATTAGCCAGTGTGTGTAAATTGTCGGGCTACTTTGTTGCTTTTCTCTGGAACGACCCACTTTATTGTGCTGACTGCATTCTTTCACTTTTCATATATAAACGACATGAACACCTACGCCATTTGGCGGGGTACATGGTGATGATGATGAGGTGTTAACTCATTTGTATAGTAATTATCACGTAAGATACACAGATTTATCCATTGCCACATTGGGTTTCTAAACGTTTGTTTGTTTCCCACGGCGTAGTCAAATGTTTGCAAAGCTCTTCAAAATACTTACACACGCAAGGATGGAATGATCAGATCAACTACATAATTTTCATGTAATTTTAATTTAATATTCAACGATTAAAAAGATGTGATTATTGCTGTACTGTGAAAGGCTATCACAGAGTGACTGTGAGAGAAATCCGAGCAAATCTGGCAAATGACCGTGTTTGTCAAAACGTTATCTATTGATTTGCTCTGACTGGAAAATTGCAGGTATCGATTCTTGCTGGAGATACCGAGATGTTGATGGGGTCTGATTTGATTACTGTATGAACTTTCACTTCATGCCTTTCCCCGCTAGTTGCATGCGTCATACACTTCTGACCTTGCCTTTTTTTGTATTTCGATACCGGTGAGAAAAACAACAACAACAACAACACTTATGCTTTGTAATAAAGAATGATGACAGTGATACGAAATGCGGAGATTTGCACGCCTTTCTGTGAAAGTCAACAAATCAATCAATCAATCATGTGCCATGCCGGAAAGCGTGGGCGGTCATGATTCGCCATTTCACTCGATCACCAGAGTCGTGGATCAGCTCAGTGTTCCTGTCTCGTCCATGCCATGTGACCAAGCCATCCAGGTATTTTCCTCTCGGTCTTCCTCTTGGTCTGTTCCCCTCGATCTTGCCAGCTGTCACCAAGTTCTCCAGTCCATTTCTTCTCATAACATGTCCAAAAAACCCTGACTGTCTACGTCTAATTTCTCTAATCAATCTACGATTTTCATTTGTCTTTTGTAGTACTTGGTCATTGGTTTTTCTATCTGTCCATGGTATTCTTTGCATTTTCCTCAGAAACCACATTTCTGCAGCCATCAGATGTTTTTCAGCTTGTTTGCTCACTGTCCATGCTTCACATTCAATGCTTGTATACCTGTATGTGTTTAATAGGGGTACTTTATTGTTCTTTATCCTTATGGTACAAGTTTATGCGAGTGTTTTTTTTTGGTTTTGTTTTTGTTTTTATTGACAGAAATATCTTGATCAAAGCGTATTCAGTTCTGTTATCAATAAATGATTGGACACTGTCAGGTTTTCTTCTTCGTTCTTTCTTTGTCTTAAGTCGTAATGTATTTCTTAGTTCGCTGGTTACAACAGCAGCTTTGGATTCAGTCGCAAGATTTGTTGATTTTCTTACTTTTTTTATCGCTAACCCTTAGACTATTCGAGTGCCCTTGTTTTATCGTTCAGTGTCCTCATATCTTTGCAGAATCACACCTTGTGTGCTAGTCCCCTGTGGCATGAAAGATACCAGTAAGTTTCTTTGTCAGAAGGACGCTGAAAAAGTAGGCCATCTGCTGTGGCATTCTTCGTATATCGCGCCTGTGTTTCCCCCCTGTTATATTACTATATGCAGTCGGTAACGTTAATGCCACAGCACATACCTGGCGTGCGAGGGCAACCTGTTACGGGATGTGCACATATGGGGGGTCATAGGTTAACGGAGCGCGGTAACCCTTCCTTGCTTGCATTGTGTTTATTTGTCTGGTCACGGCACATATCTATTTTACCCTACCACTAACCTGACCAAACACGTAGGACAGGTAGCAAATAGAATAAACCACAGGGGAAGAAGACACCATAACGACCACACTTAAAATCAAAGCTTTGAGGCAGGTGGCACACGTAGAAACATCTCTTCTCTCTCTCTCTCTCTCTCTCTCTCTCTCTCTCTCTCTCTCTCTCTCTCTCTCTCTCTCTCTCTCCCCCCCCCCCCCGTAAAACGGGGGAACTATTTTGTCACCTAATTTAAATGAAGCGAAAAACACGGAACTATTTTGTCACTCAATTTAAATTAAGCAGAAATCAGAGAACTATTTTGTCACTCAATTTAAATGAAGCGAAAAACAGGGAACTATCTTGTTAGTCAATTTAAATTAAGCGGAAAACAGAACTATTTTGTCGCTCAATTTAAATTAATGGGACAACACTGAACTATTATGTGATCATCATAATCATCATCATCATCATCATCATCATCATCATCAACATCATCATCATCATCATCAAGTGCCCTGCCAGCTGGCGGAGGCGTTCATGGCTCTCCACAGATCTCGGTCTTTAGTTTGCTGGGTCAACTCTGCTGCTGATATTCCTCCATGCCACCTTCTCAATCCATCCAGCATCATTTCTCTTGGTCTGCCTCTGCCTCTCTTCCCCTCGATCTTTCCAGTTGTGACGATGTTGTTCAATGCCTCTCTTCTCAACACAACTCAATTTAAATGAAACGAAAAACAGGGAGCTATCTTGTCAATTTAAATTAAGCGGAAACAGTGAACCGTTTTGTCACTCAATTTAAATTAACTGGGAAACGTGGAAATGTCTTGTCATTCAATTTAAATTGAGCAAGGAAGAGGGAACTATCTTGTCACTCAATTTAAAGGGTGACAGGGAACTGTCTTGTCACTCAATTCAAAGTAAGTGTCATAGCAACGCTGTAAGTGATTAAGACGAGGCCATATAGACACAGACCGTGTCCGGTATAACGGTGTAGCTAACCGGACGCATACAGTTGTGTAGATCTAGATAACATTTAACATTTTACATACTGTCATCTCGTCCTTGACATGAGTACGTAAATTACAAGTACCTCAGAAGTCGGAGTGGGAGATACTTCCGATCGCCAGCATGGCGGTTAGGTATTGAACCGTTGGGGCCTGTGGCGTGTTTATGCTTGTGGCTGCGGTTTGCAATCGCATTTTCCTCATGTTGGACTGGTAGTACATGGTTCCGTCGTCCTGCTACTGAGTGAGTGCGTGGGCGACACCGTGAGCTGTGAAATTCGCGTGGAATGCTTTTACATCTGTCCTGTGCAATGACCTGCATGTTCGGAACAATGGCTACCGGCGGTTGCTGAATTGACTGTTTTGCCCTTTCGATTCACGAGTGCATTTTTATCGGGAGACTCCTGGGAGTCGGCGCTGAAGCTGCGGAGTTCGTACGGATAGAGACCGAGCCATGTGAGAAAACCCGGGTCAATGAGGTGTTTCTGGTGACTGCCGAGTCCAGCGACGATGAACTGTGGTATTCGTGGATGAATTTTGTGTTGGCATTCTGACGGCGGCATTATGCACAGTGTACCTGTGCGAGCTATTGGATTGCCGAGACTCCTGTCTGTCGTGTCCTCCTTTACAGTGTCGTCCCTGGAGTGAAGAGAGTCGACACCCACATTATAATATTTTTTTCCTCTCAATATTCTGGAGAATCCACCAGCTTCCGTCCAACACACTCCATCAGCCTATGGACACCTTTTCCTATCACTCTCTCACTGTCGTACTATGCCCCCCCCCCTTCTCATACTTCCCCAACGCAACATACTCAACAACTCTTGCTTCTAAAAATTAATAAAGATTAATTTATTAAAAGAAAAGTGTAACGTATATGAGACGTGTATGTGAAGAAAATGTGTGACGTGTTCTATAAAGTGTGTAGAATCGGAATCTCAGACAACAACCCAGTCAGCTGATCCCAGCAAGGATAGACCACAGCACGTTACGTCAGAACATGTACTTCTCACCCAGTGCCGAAACCATCTTGCCGGATACTGATTTGCCTCTGTAGACCTCTGGTAATCCCATTTCATGAACATCCGAAATAGACACCGGTGGTATAAACAGTTAATCATGGACCGGTTGCACCCTACACAATGTCCGTTCCTATCGTTCATAAAAAAATGCACAAGTCCTTTGTAGTGTGTACACAGATTAATGTTAATTGTTACTGTACTGGATCCTCACTCGTGTCTATCTAGCCTCAAGTATCATGTCTTGTGTTCTATTACACGAGATTATATCACACTATGTAATTATTAGACTTAATGTTTTCAGTTCATTACTACTGTCTGATGCTGTGTGGTGCATCAGTACGCATCACTCTCTTTGGTGAATCAACTTCCTTCTAGCTTTAGTTACGTTCTGTATGCAACTTTATTGATTGTTGAACTGGTGTTCTTCCGAATGGGATTGGATTCTTTCCCAAAAACTTGTTGAGTTTCCTTGGATCTGGTAGGGAACCTAGGATAGAAACAACACATCTGGTGATAGTACTAGTCACTGATCCTTTCGGCTGAGTGTAAGCCTATCACCTTGCTTAATGATCTTTAGCTAACTAGACTTAGTCATAGAGCAGATTAGCTACCCACCTAGAGCCGAATCAGGCTATGACAACGAAAAAATCAGCAAACAGAATGCGGAACCCCGCCCACCAGGGACACCTACGGGAAGATCCCAATTATCCCTCATTACTCAATTCTCAACTAGTAAAGCTTATCAACACTTCACTAATCTATTCTTAACTAGCAGAGTTAATATCACGATTCTTACTCTAACTAGTTTCCACTAACAGTGCTAATCATCACACTATAGTTTAACAAGGCCACAGTCTATATTAATTAGAACTAATATTATAATAGGTTATACCTTAAATGGCACTACTGCAGTCCTATCAATCATATCTACATCTGCCATTATAGGCACATGTAAAATTAAGTCACTAATTAACACACGGTAGATATTATTTCCACTAAGCACTGCAGTGCCTTTGCACTCCGACTAGAGCATTTTCAAGTCCCCCTAGTTGGCCCCAACTCGGGCTTATATGGCAACTCCTAAAGTTGGCCACGTGACGTTATCCTTTATGCCCCCACACAGGTGGCACAGTGGCAGATCATCCCCTGTCAGGGATCCATCCTCCCTGGCTCCATTAATGTTAGATTTGTCATCACTGGTTTAGATTCCCAAAACAATCTAGAGAGTTACTGTCGAGTTCCAACAAAGAGTTTCGATACCAAGCTGCCAATCATGGTTTTCCAAACACGCTTACATTGTGCACGTGACGTTGTTCATGTCCGGCAGGTGTTCCACTGATTTCAATAACACCCTCAACTTTCTGTCATGTGCTGACAGTCAAACCTCCATTCCGTCTGATGTCCGGAACTATAGATGACAAACGGAACCATTCCATATCCTGCGCGGCCAATTATATGTGATTTTAACTGTTATGAACTGCCAACGCGTTTTATCCCTTCCTTCTCACTCACTGCCAAATGTGTATATGGGCTGACCCGATGTAACCCGTGCAGCTGTGTTTACTCTGTTAGTACGACTGTTGTGGCCTAGAAAATATACGCCACGCAAACGTCGGTATTATTATCTGGTTAACTCATGGCGAGCTCGTGACATAGGCCCCCTCTTAAGAGAGTAGTCCATCTCACTCTTCTCCACCATGAGTTAAATCCAGATGATTCATTCCTCTTCTTCAGGAGCTGGGTGTCTTGACAAGAAATCCGCTCCAACATTTTCCTTCCCAGGAATGTACTCCACGGTGAAATTATAAGGTTGAAGTAACAACGACCACCGCATCAAACGTGCGTTGAGCTTCTGAGAAGTAGCCAAGAACATCAGGGGCTGATGATCCGACTGGACCCGAAACTTAACTCCATACAAATATGGCTGAAATTTTTGCACTGCCCATACGAGGGACAAGCACTCTCTCTCGACGGTTGAATAATTCCTCTCCGCCTGTAGAAGTTTCTTACTTGCGTATGCTACAGGTTTCAAAACCGAAGCATCGTCTTTTCCTTTCTGTAACAAAGCGGCTCCAATTCCAATCGCACTCGCATCTGTTCTCAACACAAATGGTTTGGAAAGGTCAGGGAGCTGTAATACAGGTTTGCTGACCAAGGCCTCCTTTAACTGACTATAGGCATTCTCACATTCTGGTGTCCAAATGATTTGATCCGGGAATCCCTTTTTCAAGGTTTCCGTCAACGGAGCTCCCAGTTCAGTTAAATGTGGGATAAATTTGTGGTAGAACCCACACAACGAGAGAAAAGATCGCACATCCTTCTTCGTTTTTGGCCTTGGTGCATTTCTGATTTTCTCCAGGTTCTTTTCTTCCGGGACTATGTGTCCTGGAGTGATGGTGTGGCCTAGATATTCCAGAGTCTGGTAACCAATCATGCACTTGGTTGGACGAGCGGTAAGCCCTGCTTCCTTGAGCCTATTAAACACTCTCTCCAAAGATTGTAAGTGGTCATCCAAGCTGTCACTGGAAATCAGAATATCATCCATGAATGAGATGATGGATGGATCCTGTAACGGATCTAGTAAAGTCCTCATCATGCGTGTAAACACACAGGGTGCATTGCTGAGTCCAAAGGGCATGACTTTGAATTCGTAGTGTCCACTGGGTGTACTGAAAGCTAACAGTGGTCGAATCTCCGGTTTGACTGGTATCTGATAGTACCCCCGACTCAGATCCACCTTTGAAAAGTACCGAGCCTTATGGAGCCTAGCGAATAGCTGAGTTGGATTCGGCAAAGGTTCCACCTGAAATTGTGTATGACTGTTCAGAAGTCGGTAATCTATACACAACCGGTGTTCTCCACTTGGTTTGCGTAACAAAACTACCCCCGCATTGTATGGGGATGTGGATGGTGCAATCACGTCATCCTCCAGCAATTTTTGTATTTCCTCCTCCAGGGCCTTTTCTTTAGAGAATGGCACTGGGTAAACCTTTTGGCGAACAGGCTCCTGTGTGGTCAAAGTCATCTCGAACTCAACCAACCTCGTTCGTCCTGGTTTATCAGTCAGTATCTCCTTATGAGACTTGAGAACCTGGGTTATCCTTTCCCTCTCCTGGGAGGTCAGATCAGGGTTCACTTGCACATCCCTATAGGTTTCCTGGTGTACTAAGGGATATTCCCTGCCCTCGCAGGTTCCCACTTCAGTCTCCACTGCAACTGCCATTGCCATGAGGTGAGCTGCCTTGTCTCCGGGTCTCTCTTCATATTTCCGCAAGAGATTGATATGGAAAATCTTCGACTTTCCCCGGATCCGGATTTGATAGTTGGTTCTGGATATCACCCTTTCCACGGGAAATGGTCCTTGCCAACCTATCTCCAGTTTGTTGTTTCCCGTTGGGAGTAGCAACAAGACTTTATCTCCCACCTCTAGAGATCTTTCTTTAGACCTACGGTTGTAGTAAGCCGCATGTCTTTTTCTGGCCTTTTTCAAGTTTTGATTTGCCAGAGTCCATCCCTTGTGGAGTTTTTCTTTCAGTTCCTCCACGTATTGATAGGATGAGATCACTTCTTCTGACGTCCCCTCTTCAGTCCAACTCCTCAACATGGCTTCCAACGGTCCTTTGATTGGACGACCAAACAGCAACGTAGCGGGTGGTAGTCCTGTTGAGCCATGAGGAACTTCCCGATAGACAAAGAGTGCTGCTGGGATATATTCATCCCACCTATCAGGTTTTTCCTGCGCTAGTTTCCTGAGCATTGTCATTAACGTGCCGTTGAAACGCTCTACTTGTCCATTGGCTTGAGGGTGGTAAGAGCTGGTATGTATGTGGTTAGAGTGAAACACCCTAAATACCTCCTCCATGAGTTTTCCACAAAACTGAGATCCATTGTCCGTCAGAATTTGATCTGGAAAGCCTAATCTGGTAAAGGCCTCCATCAGTGCGTCCGCCACTCTTTTTGAGTCAATCGTGGTCAACGGTATGGCTTCACCCCACATTGTACAGCAATCCACCATTGTGAGTATATACATGTTCCTCTTCCTAGTCCTGGGAAGTGGACCCACGATATCGATGGCTACCCTCTCGAAAGGAGAGTTCATGATGGGCATCTCACCCAACACCACCGGTGCTGTCCAGTGTTTTGGTGCCACCCTCTGGCACTCAGGGCATGACTTCACATACCGACGCACATCATCTGTCATTCCCGGCCAATAGTAGTGGCAGGAAATCCGCTGCATGGTGGCGGCAATACCCATGTGTCCACTAAAGGAGATGGTATGCCCCATATGAAGAATCTGGGACCGGTGAGCTTTCGGGACGACCAACTGACCGTATAGGTTGTCTCCCCTTCCTGCTCTCCTGTAGAGTATCCTATTCTTCATGTAGTACTGCCCCCGTCCTGGTGGATCAGCACTTTTCTGCAGCTTTTTGTAGCAAGGACGTAAAGTATCATCCTCACTCTGGGCAGTTCGTAGCTCCCCCGGCATTGGGTTAGTCACAATTGCGTCTGCCTCTTCCGTTCTCGTCTGAGAGCGAGTCTGCATTGCTCCCATATGGATTGGCTCCCTGGGCATTCCCAGAAAGACATACCGGCAACCTAGGATGACTGGAAAAATGGGATCGGTCAATACAGCGGCCTTGATGGTGCCGGTGACGTACCTTGACCGAATCTCCACATTAGCAATGGGCAACTTCATGGTTACAGCACTCTTCTGTGCAGGCTGTATATCCAAGGTCTCACCTGTGAATTGTTCTGGATGTACCAGATCCGCAGAAATCACGGCCTCCCCGTCCAGTCCTGTGTCGTATAAACACTCCACTTGACGACCGTTAACCTCTACCAATTCCACTACAGGTGGTTTTTCCTGGTCTGGAGTCTCTTCCTCGGCCTCGACCTGTTCGGTGGGCTCCACCTTAGGTTTTCCTGAGCACACGACGAATTGAGTGTCTCCTGACATTCCCTTGCAGTCAATAGCATTGTGCGTATTCGACTGGCATTGGTTGCACCATTTCCCTGTCCTAGATTTTCTATTGCCAGACTTGAGTGAGCTCTCCTGGTGGCGAGCTTCCTTGTTGACCTTGGCATTTTCTGTGACAACCTCCTTGGAAGTCACTTGACATGCTGCGAAGTGAGGGTTCTTAGCCTTCGATTTGCAGTCCCTCGTATTGTGAGAGGGTGACTTACAAATTGAACACCACTTCTCCGACCACGGTCGTTTAGGTGTAGAGCTTGAAGTGCTCTTGCTTCCCTCCTTCTTCTTCTCTGAACTATCCTCTGATTTTTGCACATAAGGTTCCCACTTTTTTGTTCCTGAGTTTTTGGTTTTCTTCTTGTCATGTTTCTCTTGACTTTTGGTGTTGGTGGAAAGGTTTTCCCCTGCCTCCCCATGTACCTCGACGAACCGTTCTGCTAATTTAGTCACGAGGTCAATACGTTCCGCTCCTTGGTCTCCCAGGAACGTCCTGAGAGGTTTAGACATTTGCTTCTTCAGCTGGTCGACCACCATGAGCTCTTCCAGACTCTCATAGTCATGTGCGAACCCAGCCAAATCCATCCACTTATGGAGATAAGATTTTAGACGCAAACTGTAGGCGGCAAACAACTCTCCCGGTTCTCGTTTCGCTGCTCGAAATTTTTTCCGGTAGGTATGTGACGTAACCTCGAATCGTTTCAGCAGAGCCGTCTTTAACTCGTCATAATTGTTCTCATGTCCTGGTGGCAGGCGAGAATAAACCTCGTATCCGGTCCCGCGTAAACCCTGGGATAGCTTGAGATTCCATTTGTTACGCTCCAGACCCATAGCAACCGACATAGCCTCGAAGCGTTGAAGGTATTGGTCAATCTTCTCTTTGTCCTCCTCGTAGACCGCTAACGGAAACTTCATGGCATGGTACCCATGTCCACCTACTGGTGTTGATCCTGGGATGGAGGAACCTCCAACTGCTCCCTCAGTTTCTCCATGAGATTGACTCTTGAGCTCGAGTTCCCGCATCCGGTACTCGTGCTCCCTCTTCTGTGCTTCTTGTTCAGCTTCTAATTTCCTAGCTGCTTGTTCAGCTTCAAATTTCCTAGCTGCTTGCTCAGCTTCCAATTTCCAAGCTGCTTGCTCAGCTTCCAATTTCTTAGCTGCTTGTTCCAACTCCATCCTTCTCAATTCCAGCTCGGCCTGTCGATCTTCCCTTTCTGCTTGACGATACTCTCTCTCCACTTCCTGTATGTAATCCGTTAGAGCAGAACCCCCCAATCCCATTTCTTCCCCCTTTGCCTTTAATTCTAACGTGGTTAGTTTAGGGGTGGCCATTATACAGAGAGGTAAGCTAGCAGGTCTAGTACAATATAACTGCAAATTACTATACAGATATATGAACAAGTACTATAAATCTAGATATTACTACACACAGCACATTCACTCAGTGACAAGAGTAGAATCAGGACCACAGACCTATGCAGGCGTGTGAAGTGTGAACAGGTAAGATATTTGTCCTAACCCCTATCCACATTCACTCTAGCTGGATTCTCCAAAATGATATCTCCCTCTTATAACTAAGGATCCCGTGTCCAAAGACCCCGTTGTCAGAAGATCCCACTGTCAAAGGTTCCTGCTTGCAGGAGATCTCGCTGTCCAAGGATTCCGTTTACGGGAGATCCCGCTGTCCAAAGATTCCGTTTACAAGAGATCCCGCTGTCCAAAGATCCCGTTTACGAGAGATCCCGCTGTCCAAAGATTCCGTTTACGAGAGATCCCGCTGTCCAAAGATCCCGTTTATGAGCCCCCAATAATGTCGTGTCCTCCTTTACAGTGTCGTCCCTGGAGTGAAGAGAGTCGACACCCACATTATAATATTTTTTTCCTCTCAATATTCTGGAGAATCCACCAGCTTCCGTCCAACACACTCCATCAGCCTATGGACACCTTTTCCTATCACTCTCTCACTGTCGTACTATGCCCCCCCTTCTCATACTTCCCCAACGCAACATACTCAACAACTCTTGCTTCTAAAAATTAATAAAGATTAATTTATTAAAAGAAAAGTGTAACGTATATGAGACGTGTATGTGAAGAAAATGTGTGACGTGTTCTATAAAGTGTGTAGAATCGGAATCTCAGACAACAACCCAGTCAGCTGATCCCAGCAAGGATAGACCACAGCACGTTACGTCAGAACATGTACTTCTCACCCAGTGCCGAAACCATCTTGCCGGATACTGATTTGCCTCTGTAGACCTCTGGTAATCCCATTTCATGAACATCCGAAATAGACACCGGTGGTATAAACAGTTAATCATGGACCGGTTGCACCCTACACAATGTCCGTTCCTATCGTTCATAAAAAAATGCACAAGTCCTTTGTAGTGTGTACACAGATTAATGTTAATTGTTACTGTACTGGATCCTCACTCGTGTCTATCTAGCCTCAAGTATCATGTCTTGTGTTCTATTACACGAGATTATATCACACTATGTAATTATTAGACTTAATGTTTTCAGTTCATTACTACTGTCTGATGCTGTGTGGTGCATCAGTACGCATCACTCTCTTTGGTGAATCAACTTCCTTCTAGCTTTAGTTACGTTCTGTATGCAACTTTATTGATTGTTGAACTGGTGTTCTTCCGAATGGGATTGGATTCTTTCCCAAAAACTTGTTGAGTTTCCTTGGATCTGGTAGGGAACCTAGGATAGAAACAACACATCTGGTGATAGTACTAGTCACTGATCCTTTCGGCTGAGTGTAAGCCTATCACCTTGCTTAATGATCTTTAGCTAACTAGACTTAGTCATAGAGCAGATTAGCTACCCACCTAGAGCCGAATCAGGCTATGACAACGAAAAAATCAGCAAACAGAATGCGGAACCCCGCCCACCAGGGACACCTACGGGAAGATCCCAATTATCCCTCATTACTCAATTCTCAACTAGTAAAGCTTATCAACACTTCACTAATCTATTCTTAACTAGCAGAGTTAATATCACGATTCTTACTCTAACTAGTTTCCACTAACAGTGCTAATCATCACACTATAGTTTAACAAGGCCACAGTCTATATTAATTAGAACTAATATTATAATAGGTTATACCTTAAATGGCACTACTGCAGTCCTATCAATCATATCTACATCTGCCATTATAGGCACGTGTAAAATTAAGTCACTAATTAACACACGGTAGATATTATTTCCACTAAGCACTGCAGTGCCTTTGCACTCCGACTAGAGCATTTTCAAGTCCCCCTAGTTGGCCCCAACTCGGGTTTATATGGCAACTCCTAAAGTTGGCCACGTGACGTTATCCTTTATGCCCCCACACAGGTGGCGCAGTGGCAGATCATCCCCTGTCAGGGATCCATCCTCCCTGGCTCCATTAATGTTAGATTTGTCATCACTGGTTTAGATTCCCAAAACAATCTAGAGAGTTACTGTCGAGTTCCAACAAAGAGTTTCGATACCAAGCTGCCAATCATGGTTTTCCAAACACGCTTACATTGTGCACGTGACGTTGTTCATGTCCGGCAGGTGTTCCACTGATTTCAATAACACCCTCAACTTTCTGTCATGTGCTGACAGTCAAACCTCCATTCCGTCTGATGTCCGGAACTATAGATGACAAACGGAACCATTCCATATCCTGCGCGGCCAATTATATGTGATTTTAACTGTTATGAACTGCCAACGCGTTTTATCCCTTCCTTCTCACTCACCGCCAAATGTGTATATGGGCTGACCCGATGTAACCCGTGCAGCTGTGTTTACTCTGTTAGTACGACTGTTGTGGCCTAGAAAATATACGCCACGCAAACGTCGGTATTATTATCTGGTTAACTCATGGCGAGCTCGTGACACTGTCTATTCGACTTTTCACATTGGACAATGGGGAGCATTTTGTGTGATATTCGCTGGCACGGGAATGGAGCGTAATGGAGACGACCCGTTGCCGTGAAGTTGGAACCTCGACTAACGACTAACGACTAACGGAGTGGGTTCGCCTGATGACGAGGATCACTGGCAATAGGGAAAACTAATTCACACGCAAAAATCAGCACAGTGCACTAGAGGTAGTAGCACATGTGTGGACTACGCTTGAGTTCGAAGACAGAAAAATAAACCTGTCCTTTATATCGGACTAAAATGACTTCATTATAATTAGCATAGAAGACAAGATCACAATATACAAAACACTGATCAGACCAGTTGTGCTGTATGGCTCTGAAACCTGGAGTGCATCGAAAGGAGACGAAGCCTTGCTACAAACCTTTGAGAACAAAATTTTAAGACGCATCTTTGGACCCATTAGGGATACACAAAGTGGAGAGTGGAAAAGAAGAAGTAACAAAGACATTTATTATCTGTTTCACTGGTATCATGAAGGCTAATAGACTACAATGGCTGGGGCATATAGAAAGAATGGAAGATAATAGGGAAACAAAACTCGCTTACACTCAGGAAATAAATGACCGTAGACTCCGAGGTAGACCAAGAAGACAGTAGAGAGATAATATATATACAGACCTACAAGCACTTGGAATCAACGACTGGCAAGAGAAGGCCAACCAGAGAGACGAATGGAGACGGATTGTATCTGCAGCAAAGAACCTCAGTGGCTCGGAACGCTGAAGAAGCAGAAGAATAGAAGACGAGGGACTAAACCCCAAATCGATGGCGTTGTTCACAAACCGTTGGGCAACACAGATGGCTACTAACGTCATCTTGAACAGTTCAGCAGTTTTTAGATAGACATGGTTTAATACGCAATGAAGCTGTAGCCGTGAAGATTACATTTGATTTTTGTAGAAGCAAATATAGATTATAATAGAGACCAGTGATTCTATATTAGTGAATAGGTTATCTGATATCTTTCTAGAAAGCTAAAAGTATTAAATACATCATCATCAAGTGCTTTGCCGACAGATGTTGCGAAGATGCAACGGCTCCTGTTAAAGTAAATATATAGTGTAGTGAAGATGTAATCGCCACTCTTAATGTAAATATATTGTGTAGTGGAGATACACTTGTTCTTGTGAAAGTAAAAACATACTGTAGTGAAAATGCAATCGCTGCTGTTAAAGTTAATATTTAGTGTAGCGAAGATACACTGGCTCTTGTTAAAGTAAAAATATGATGTAGTGAAGATACAATCACTCCTGTTAAAGTAAAAATATAATGTAGTGAAGATACATTTTGCTTTTGTTAAAGTAAAAATAGATTGCAGTTAAGATAAAACTGCTTTTGAAGTAAATATATAATATAAGATTGAATTCACACTTTCTTATAGAACAACATACAGGGGTGCATTAGAAAGTTGACATAACAAGCATTCATCTGAAAACTAGTCTTCCATTCGCTAACTCCAAACTGATCGTTTTGAAACCTAGCGAGAAGCATTGGCGTGAATTCGCAGTAGACTTAACTGATTCAAAGTAGATTTGGACAAAACATGGCGCACAGTCAAATGAACAAGTATTTTAATGTAAATTTCCATTCATTGAGCATTAAATTTGCGGAAGTTACCGCGTAACGAATCAAACACGATGATCTTATTGCGATATATCGTCCGTCCATCCAAATGGGAGGTCACATTTGACTATATATTATCCGTCGGCACTGAACTAGTTAATACGAAGTAGAAGTATATATAAGATGTGGGGTTGAATGCAGAAGGATAACAATTAGAAAAGGTTTAGCAATAATACCGCCAATGGATGAACAAAATAAATTAGTGCTGATAGGTGCCGGAAGTGTGTGTGTGTGTGTGTGTGTGTGAGAGAGAGAGAGAGAGAGAGAGAGAGAGAGAGAGAGACTCTCCAGATGACACTGAGTAACAGACATTTACAATGTATATATAGGTCGAACGATTTGTTGTTACTGATGTGGGGGTCGACCCAGTTTGATAACACGGGTACCAGTGATCTTTATGGGAAAGTAGAAACCACATGTGTAGTGATGGCCATATCCCCTCTCGTGTGGCGTTCGGTCAAGGATAATATGAGTCTAATATCATATTGCTAGAACTCTGTAGTGACACTTAAGTCTTTAATTATTTTGTAGATGTACAGGATTTCGGGAGCCGCGGCTGGGTGGTGGCTAGGCGCTTGCCTATCGGCTCTGTGGTAATGTGTTCGAAATCACACAAATTTACCTGGGCTCCCAGGTTGACTCAGCCTAAAGTGGGTACCTAGAAATGAGTTGGGGAAGTTAACGGGCGTCCAAGCTCTTCCAAGACGTCACCAGTCCCTATACATATAATCGCAAATTATTCGAACACTATCTCAATACTGATTACCGTCCTCCTTAATATAATAATAATAATAATAATAATAATAATAATAATAATAATAATAATAATAATAATAATAATAATAATAATAATAATGAAACCTTAGTATAACAGCCAGTCCCCTTTTGGCAGTGCAGTATGTTACACAAAGCTAATAACAATTGCCACATCATTCATTAATATTAATGAGTCATGTAGTATTGATTTTTGCACTTTTCCTAAGTCTTTATGATGCATATATGTTATATTGTTGTTGTCCTCAGTTGGTGTCGAGTGATGTATAGATGAAATAATGCATGAAAGAGAGTGATAGAAGGGCGGAATGCTAGACGGGCCTGCTGTCCAATTCTTAACCCATTGAAAATAAAGTGTGTTCGTTCCTAATTTGTTCATTCACGTTCCATGATTAAGTACCATACCACAAACCATGTTCTAAATATCAAACATAATGCGATTATCTCGTTGAGTGGTGGCTAAAGAAGATTACATAGAACATTTTACTATGTCGGCTTAGCAACTAAGATGCATTTAAACAAAAGTCATTAGATAATGTCTATCGGCACCGAGGGCTGGAGTAAATTGGCAGACGATTGTACAGCATAGAGAGTATCTCTTCACAAGGGCTATAGAAATATATGGATTTACTCTCGAAGAGAATATGTTAGAAAACCAAAGCGCAAAGTCAGTAAAAGTAATGCACCCTTTTGCATACCATGGGCGCGTTGGGCATACGGTGCTAGATCCATATTTGTATAGACCATTCGGCACTCGGTGGGTGCCGTGGTCAGTATCACACCGGCCGGTCTTTTTTTCCCCAAGATATTTCCCGGTACCCATTTTTGGCTGGGTCGACCTGAGAGCCTAGGCCACTTCTTTTTTTTTTAACATTTTGAAAACATCCCCCCCCCCCCCCCAAAATGCTGATCAAAGCCATGGCCACTGAGCCTGCATGCCTGCGTCTAGCCACTACGCTACTACGACTCTCAAGCGTTAAGTAGTTCAGACGAAATAGCTGGCAGCCAAATAACCCGCATCATTCTCCAATACTCACAATGTCTGCTTCTGACAAAATGTAAAGTGGCAATAATTATCTATAGAACTCTATCTATCTAGTTCTTCTTCTTCTTCTTCTTCTTCTTCTTCTTCTTCTTCTTCTTCTTCTTCTTCTTCTTCTTCTTCTTCTTCTTCTTCTTCTTCTTCTTCTGCGTTCATCCGGAGAATTTTTTCATACGTGATTGCCTTGTGCCTGTTTACAGCAGAGCTGCGTTCTTGCTCCGTTAGGCGTTTAGGCCGACACGTCCGACTTCTGCGGGCATTTGTTGACCGGGTTAACCTTCCCGGCTTTCTAGTTCCATCTTGGAGTGACTTAGGCCAAGGTTAAAAAAAAAAAATCAATCAGTCGAGGTTGTCTCTCGCTAGTGTTGTACACTCTGTAGTCTGTTTACTTTTGTTTTCCCCAATATAAAATTCCAAATCTCAGTAACCAACTGAGGGAAAATGATGAGATTTAGCATATAACGTTATCATTATGTCCACCCAACAACAAAATTTTTGTTCTGGAGATTTTACAGCAGATTTCAAAGTTTCTTTATATGCGGTATATAATTTACGGGTCAGAGATGAAGTGCGCATTATTAGATGTATTACGTCTTCACACGGAAACATTAGTGTTGAATAGTTAATTTTCTCGTGGGACATGGGATTGGCCTTATGACAAGAGCCTCGCGTAATGGAACGGGGCATTACTGTAAACCAAGTTTGTTAGCGAGAAATTTCAAGTTTTTAACCAAAACATCAAAGAAATGTCGCCGCTTTACATGATTTAAGTTGCTTATGGACCTATCAAAGACATATTCTTTGGGTGGAGGGTAAATATAAGACGGCAGGAAAAATTTTATAACGATGCAACAGACAGTTTTCAAAATAATTGATCGTGAATGAAGGCATTCATTTCTGGACGGACTATATAGTACAGTGGTTCTCAACCTTTTTTGGCATATCCACTCCTTCACCATATGTTTAGAATGTCACCCCCCCCCCCCTTTTTTTCGCATTTCCTAGCTATAAATTCCCCCGTCCCTACACAGTACACGTAAAGCTAAATTTAACAACACATACTAGAACAAGTCTAGACGTCTACATAAAACGTGATTTGTGGGTCTATTTACGTTATAAAACGAATTTCAGAAGGGCGAGAAGTACAGAACCGTAAAGTATGGAGGGGAAAAAATATCAAGTAATCAGTTCTTGTATTAACGCGTTCTTGAAATAATCTTAATGCTCCCCTCCTCTGGAAACCTAAAAATTCCCCCATTGGAGGAGGGGGGGGGGGGGATTTCCCTACCGGTTGAGAACCACTGATCTAGTAGATTACTGTCCGTCCATCACTTGATGTTATCGCCCCATCACGCAGGGCTTTATATTTTCTACTAACTCTTACTTTTTCCTCCAGTGTGGTTTCTATAACTTTCTGTACGAATAACATACCTTCTAGTGCGGTTTCTATAACTTTCCGTAAGAGTGAATATTTCTCTTGCGTGTCATCCATTAGCTCTCAGTATCAATGTGGAGCAGCATCCTTGTGAATCTGAATTCTAAAACTCTCTTTGTGCCAGGCAATTGTTTTGTTAAAATAATAATACTCCGGGTCATAAGGAATTAAAGTAACAACTAACTTTCATTACATCCAAGCTTACGATGTTATGTTGTATATTTGCACCAGTAAAAGAGGCAGACTCACAAAGAGAACTGGTTTCTCGCAACAGAAGAGGACAATCCATATTATTTAAGCACCCCATGATAAGGGGGAAAGCTGAGTATGTCGTCACGACGGACAAGTTAGAGGGGAAGAGAGACTGGGGGAGATCGAACACAAAGATGCTGGACAGTTTGACATCATGGAGAAACATCAGTATCAGAATTGATTGGCAGCACACGAGACAGAAGGCTGTGGACAGACACGGTCCCCAAAGCCACACGGCATGGACTATAAGAAGATTGGCAGCACACGAGACAGAAGGCTGTGGACAGACATGGTCACTAACGTCACACGGCATGGATTATAAGAAGATTTGCAGCACACGAGACAGAAGGCTATGGACAGACACGGTCCCCAACGCCACACGGCATGGACTATAAGAAGAAGAAAAGAGACAAAGGTAGAATGTTGTAAATAGGCAGCCAAGAAGAGGTGACAATACACTTGCAAGCTATGTAGGAATAACTGAATCCTAGAAATTAGTAACGGATATCTTGGTCATGTGCGGAAATGTTTCAAGTGTCACGTCTCTTGGCAAGAATGCTCATATAATCACGCTAGAGTAACACATGCAGTGGTACACACAATGCTTGGCTGTCATGCTGTTTAGATGGACTGCTCTTTATGAACAGTTGAACAAATAAAAGGCTGCATACCTTTGCCTTAATGTATGCTATAGTAGCACACGCAGTGGTATAAAAACTACTTGTATTACATGCAGGTTATATTAATCTCGTAGCATGTCATTTGCAGTACGTCGCTTTCGTCACACGCCGTCGGGGAAAAAAAAAGATTTGCAGTCCTTTCTCAGCTCCCCTGCCCTATCATACCAAAGATGTCTTCAGTGTCTGTTATCCATCTCTGTTCTCATCTACGCCTGCCTCGTCTTCAAGTAATCAGGCCTTCTATAATTGTTCTTTCCAAACAACTGTCACATTTAATATGGCCAAAATATTTCAGTTTCCGAGATATGATTCACATTATGAGCCAGTTTTCTTCTATGTTTAGATTTCATAGAATGTCAGTATTTGTCTTCTTGGTCCGCGGTGTTTTGAGAATGTTTCTGCAGCATTTAAGCTCAAACGTCCTGATTTTCTTCTTTAGTGATTACGAAATGGTCCATGACTCACATCCGTATGCTACCTCGAGAAAGATGCATGTTCACATACAGTTGTCTTTAATTAGTTTTGCTGTTTCTTGTTATCATAAGCTGTTTATACTGTTTAATCTCTGCATTGCTATGGCCAGTCTACGTTGGACCTTTTTCAAACGGTCACCAATGTTGTTGATTATGTAGCTAAGATATTAAAGTTTGTGACGTTTTGAATTTCTTCACTGTTGATTGTGATATTTGGTTTTTGTATGTGGTCATGTTATTTTGGTAAGATCAGAAAAGGATGTTGATCTTCGCTGTGTCTTTTGACAGATAGGTTTACCTCTTCTAATCCCTTAGCACTATTTGAGAGGAGGGCAGTGTCATCTGCAGATATGAGTTGCTGGCTTACTGCTAATTTTAAAAAGTTGAAAAAAAAAAAAATGTTGTTTAATAGTCTTAAGTAGCAATATCGTCGAGAAACCATAACCGAGTGGTTAGGTTGCTGATCTGCCAAATCGTGTGGAATAACGGGTTTCAACTCTGGTAAGGTGCGTTTAATCTTCCAATATTTCACAGGAAGGGGGTGGGGAAAAGTTTTTAAAATATACGGAGAATTCCGCGTGACGCTGGCATGACCAAGCGACTGAGACCACACACCATCCCGTGGGACAGTGGTCAATAAACACAGTGATGGTATTATTTTAGTTATCACACTGTTATATGTGTATCGCAGCATTAGACAGGCGCGGTTTCTGTAAGGTTGTCGTTTTCTTTAGGGATATAGAAATGTGAATGTGTTACAAAGCTTAGATCGCTAAGCCTTGAATTACTACTACTACTACTACTACTACTACTACTACTACTACTACTACTACTACTACTACTACTACTACTACTACTACTACTACTACTACTACTACTACTACTACTACTACTGAGTGAGTGGCACCTTGCAGTCTTGACAGACCAAAGTGTGTGAGTTGGAATGTGGCCAATATTCCATCACAATCCCTGGGCAGAGCTTCAGAGAATCATGTGGCGCCCAAATGACATGTTCCCTCTCTCGGCCTAGTCTTGTGTATTCCAGAGGAATGGGTAACCAATACGTCTGGCACAAGGTAGGCTGCAGACGCTGGCGGCGCAGCGTCGAATCCACCGAGATCTCGCCACCACGAGCCGGTGGCGAGTTATGGCCAGACCCTGACACCCAAGGGGCCCGGCTTAGAGGCGTTCAGCCAAGTCCTACAGGCGAGGGCCTCGTACGAGCCCGGACCGTAGGGGCGCGCACATCTGTCAATCACAAGTGTCCGGACCTGTGTAAAGCGTGCACTATCGTCAGACTCTCCGCCTGACTTTTAGCGGACCCCGCGACCAGCGGGAATAGGCCCGCTAGAGCTACCGCAGGAGACATTACTTGTCTATTGCGAGCAATGTCTCCCATCCCTCCACTGTGCGGCTCCCGCGACCAGCGAGAATAGGCCCGCCGGAGATTATGCTCGTCTGTTGCGAACAAATCTCTACCGAGACTGACTGAATAAGTAAAGAAACGATAAAAGTAGTGGTATTTCAATTGCGCTTGCGCTCCCACCTATGCTACACCCTTCATGTGTCTTCACAAAGTCGGACTAGAGTCAAGCTCAACAGGGTCTTCTTTCCCCGCTGATTCTACCAAGCCAATTCTACTAAATTCTACCAAATTCTACCAATTATTATTATTATTATTATTATTATTATTATTATTATTATTATTATTATTATTATTATTATTATTATTATTACTGGAGTAGAAACTGGATTGAGTGGAATTTTATTCACTAAAATGTCTATATTGATTGTGATGTTTTCAGTCTAGTGAATAAAACTGTATAATAACAATAATTCACTCGTTATAAACGCCCTTTGTGTAAAACTTGTAAAACGACGACGAAGGGCCGCTCAGCACTGTATGCACCGTTTCATCAATCTAGGATAAGACCAGAGAAAGAATGACTTATCCAACGCTTGTGTGAAGAATTTCCCTAGAGTTATTTCTGTTGGATTACGTCTAAACGACTGTCGGATATACTGATTCTGGTTATAACTTTGTAGGACGTGTTCACTGCATAAACGTTTATGTGTCAGACAATTCACGCTGTAGTTTACAAAAAGACTAGTGGACTAGTGTCAGAATCAGTCATGGATGTAAGTTAATACTGGCGGCGGTGATGAAAGAAGAGCCACTGCTATGAGCCACGCCACCTGTGGTCGCTGCCATCGGCGTCAGAAGAGTCTGTCTCGGATCCGGCGTCTGTCGGACATCCTGCCACACCCGGTTCAGGAGGCCATTAACTGCCTGACCCTGCCCACGCAAGCCTGCAACATAGCTAAGGTGTTTGTTGTTTGTTTGTGTTTCTAAATAGATCATCAATGTTTTAGAGGCACATATCATGTTTGTTGTTTGTGTTTCTAAATAGATCATCAATGTTTTAGAGGCACATATCATGTTTGTTGTTTGTGTTTCTAAATAGATCATCAATGTTTTAGAGGCACATAGGCCTATCATGTTTGTTGTTTGTGTTTCTAAATAGATCATCAATGTTTTAGAGGCACATATCATGTTTGTTGTTTGTGTTTCTAAATAGATCATCAGTGTTTTAGAGGCACATATCGTGTTTGTTGTTTGTGTTTCTAAATAGATCATCAATGTTTTAGAGGCACATATCATGTTTGTTGTTTGTCTAAATAGATCATCAATGTTTTAGAGGCACATATCATGTTTGTTGTTTGTCTAAATAGATCATCAATGTTTTAGAGGCACATATCATGTTTGTTGTTTGTCTAAATAGATCATCAATGTTTTAGAGGCACATATCATCATCATCATTCATTAATCTTAGTGATCAGTTATCAGTTAGCTATCAGTTAGTCATGTTGTAGTGATTTTTTTGCATTTTTGACATGCCTTTATAATGCATATCTTTTATATTGTTGTTCTCAGTTAGCCTCGAATGGTGAAATAATGCATGAAAGAGAGTGATAGAAGCGCAGAATGTTAGACGGGCCTGCGTGACCAATTCTTAACCCTTTGAAAGTAAAGTTCGTATGTTCGTTCGTTCATCACCATCTTCATTATCTTTATACCCCCTGCCAACTGGCATAGGCCATCACACATCTCCTCAGATTTGGGTCTCTGGTGTTCTGAAACAGTTCTACTGATAGTATTCCCTCCTCTTTGCCACCGTCCCAGCCCACCCACATCGTTTCTCTCTGTCTGCACATGCCACTTCCACCGCTGATCTTTCCAGTCGTCACAGTATTTTCCAAAGCCTTTCTTCTCATGGTTCGTGATTCCGCATACCCGCGTTCGAAACAGCTGTGTGCGATTTGGCAGCAGACCGCTCTGCTTTGGATTTTTTACGAATTTGTATGGGTGCCGGTCGTTCTGAAAGCAATGTCAAACAACTGAACGTGAACTTGCCAACAGATCACAACAGCAAAAAATGTTGTTGTTGACTGCAACGTCCTGTAAAGGATATGCAACTAACTTGTTTTTCTCTTCTCATGACATTACCAAGGAATATTGTTTCTCGCCTTCTGATATTTCTGAATAATGTTCTACTTTCAGTAGCCTGTTCCCGGTACACGTTGTTAGTTACTCTGATAGTTCCACACTGCTCCATCTCCCACTTCACAAGCCACCGAAGTGTTTCCATGCTGATTATTCCAGCTGCCATTTGATAACAAATCGGCCTGCTCTTCGTCTTCGCGCAGACTATCGTCCAGACCCTCTACTTACTCACTTGGATACTGTCACGCCCGCCCAGCGCTTCATTTAGATTATAAGTACATGAGGCTGGCGGGTGGTTACTGGTGATATAAGTAAGGATGTCTAGAGTCTACAGTTCATGCAATTGGCTCAAACGCAAAACTGCCGGACCGACGCTCTGAAGGTGCTGAACACAAACGCACAGCCGCAGCCGACACAATTACTTTATTCCACTGTGATGGACAACCCACAACATATCTCCCAGCCAGCCGCGCCCGACCAACTTTCGTTCCGGGAGCAATTACACTTTTTCCAATGCGGACGATGTGTATGGTGGTCCTCTCTCAAACTTTCTCTCAAATCTGTGTCTAACTGCAAACCCACCGCATCCTACTTGTAGTGTGTAGTATCTGTCGACACTGCTTCTAGGTGTATTTCTTGTGGCTGAAAAACTTGGTGTATCTTATTGGTAAAGCTTGTTTTGGAGTTGTCAACATATTTTGGTGTCACCGCTATGCTCTTCCGTGCCTGAATGCATGTTATTCTTTCTTTACCTCTTAGCAATCCTTATTTTGACGTCGGTGTATCGTCATAGTTAAGGCGATGTGAGGCAGAAAAAAAAAATTAAATTCTAGAATATTTTTTTCTATGTTCCATTATGGTATAAGGTTTGATACTGAAGACTGCTGATCGATAAAATAGTGTCAAATTGACTTTGCACTTAACGGTTGCTATGGAAACCAAGATAAACAGCGACAATGTTGGATTTCTGAAGTATGATCTAAAATAGTCATTTTTAAATGTACAGGCTCCAATTTTGGTATATATGTACATAAATATACCCTCGACATTCCGACAGAAGCTTTTGATGATATCGCCTGGCATTTTTTTCTTTATAATTTATTTTTAAAAATTCACCAGTTGCCTTGATAAGTTTTGTGGTATTTTGACTGCTGCACAAAAACTAAATCTTAGTTTCACAAATATTTCTGTCAAAATGTAAATAATTCAATGAAAAATAAGTGTATGCAGTTTCATTATGATCCAACATACAGTTGTTGACAAAAATTGAACCAAAGTTTTAAAAAAATGGCAAAATGAGAAAACGGGGAAAAACGAATTATTTTCAAGTTTAAAAAAAAAATACTAATCAAGTTATTTTACACAGAAAACCAGTCTCAAGGCGTTTACTGTCTATCTGAATATCCTCCCCATTTGGTTTGATCTTGGTAAGCTCCGCAAATGTTTTGGCGTCACGGTAAGAAAATATTGATGTATAGCGAAGCTTATGACGGACCACAGACCGTCGCTACAGCACCTTGCAGCCTCCGTCATTCCAGCAAATTCTGTGAATTTGTTATCACACTTTCGAAAATGTTCTGCCTTCCATGCTTCAAATGCTTCTGGTTTCTCTCCGGAAAGTGTCTTACTAGTGGTTTCACACACCTAACAATATGTGGACATAACATTCACATCTATGTCCTCCAGATCTTCTAACTTTGAATATAGTTTATTCGCTGTGTTTTGAAATGTTTTGTGATGAAGACCTTGCAGGTTCATATTTTCGCAAAAATTGTTGAATGTTGTTGAACCCATTCCACAAACTAATGCAGAATAAACAGACTGGCTGTTGATGGCAAAAGATCTATTCCCATCACTACTTCTTGCAGCTAGGTACCTTTCACAATAACAGTAAACCTCTGCATGCACAGCTAATCCTTTGGCTTTCTTGTTGTCAGTTTTAGAAATAAGACTAGTATTTTTACATAATGAACAACACAGCGTTTTGATGATTTCATCTGTCTGTCATAAAACTGGAAACATCCACTGCCCACTGCTCTGTGTTCCGGTTGTTTGTAAACATTGTCATCAACAGAAACATACTTATTGCAAGGTTAGGTCATATAATTGTACATATTTATTTTTATTGGGTTCTTTTTTTTTCTGCAATAAAAGAGTCACTTCCACAAGTTTGAGAAGAACTTGATGGTACTGAAATACTGAATCGTCATAGTTAACCTTTTCACTGATTGTATTTTTGTGTGCGCTAAATGTGTAACATCTTTCTTGTACTATGACAGATACCCCGTTTCTTCAGCTCTACTATCCAGCTGATCGCAGAGAGCCTTCATCACACAGCTTTATCATAAGTTCTATGTATTATGTCATCACTCCCGTTCTGAAATTTAATGTTAGTGAATTATTACATAAGATACTTTAGAGGTATGTAGCTTGGTGTATTACTGAACACTTTAAAACAAACAGCTCGCTTTAATTTAAAAAAAAAAAGAATTAGTAAAACTGCCATGGTTTACGTTCATCGTCATCTTCTTCTTCTTCTTCTTCTTCTTCAGCGTTCCGAGTCATTGAGGTTCTTTGCTGCAAATACAAATTCATCGTCATCAGCATCATAATTATCACCATATGTCATGTCAATAATTGTGGACGAGCATGGTTTGCCATCTCACACGACTACCAGTCACTGATCAGGTCTACATGTTTGTCCTGATTATGCCATGTAGCCAAACCATCCAGGTATTTATCGTTGTGTCTTCCACTTGCTTTTTCCCGTCCAGCTTTTCAGTTGTCACTTTTCAGTCTGTTAATGGTATTCCCCAGAAACTATATTTCTGCTGTCATTAAATGTTGCTCGTCTTGTCTGCGTATTGTCCACTTTTCACATAAATACAACAGTATAGGAAAACAGTGTCAAAGTACCATACTGTTTTAGGCCTATTGTTTCCACTATATGCACTTTACACATTAAGATTTCCCCGTCAGTTTTGAGATATGAAAGCATTGCTTTTTAAATAAAATCATTTCAGTGTGTCTTACTCCATGGATTGCCTTTGTGTAATCAATGAAGCAGAGATGATGTCTTTGTTTACCTCAATATAATTGTCTATTCGTGTCCACATTAAACACACAGCATTTGTTGTACCCTTGCCTTCTACAATATCACTCTGTTCTTCGCATATTTCTGGTTAAAGTTTCTTCCTAACTTGTATGGTCGCTTTTAGCAAAACTCCTTATTGGGGGACTCATTATTCTAATGTTTCTATTTGGATCACATTCTAAGGTTTCTGATTTCTTCTAGATTGCACTACATATAGATCTACATAAGTCAGGAGGTATGTCACAAGTGCCACAGACTGTTTAGTCTTATCTATATTCTTCCCAAGCTTTCGTCATTTCTATTGAATAACGAAAACACAAACAATAGATTGCACGATTTGTTGCCTGGCATATTTCGTTGCATCTCGTCAGGTACATACTGCAGAAATCACACAACGTAAAGTAAATTAACTAGATACACCCTTCAAGTTGAAATATACACATATTCGCACAGTAATGTCACTTATCTACCACGGTAATTTTAAGCTGACTACCATGTCTTTCTGTTTGCACAATTCTGGCTTGCGTTGATAGATCATAATTGCTTCTGCAAACTTTAACAAGCGAGTATTTTGTGTGTTAAACAACACGCGAAAGGCAATGTCTAATGTGTTGTTTGTTTAATGTTTAACACACAATATTTAACACACAAAATACTCGCTTGTTAAAGTTTGCAGAAGAAATTATGATCAATCAACGCAAGCCTGATTTGTGCAAACAGAAAGACATGGTAGTCAGCTTAAAATTACCGTGGTAGACAATTGACATTACTGTGCGAATATGTGTACATTTCAACTTGAAGGATGTATCTAGTTAATTTACTTTACGTTGTGTGATTTCTGCAGTATGTACCTGACGAGATGCAGCGAAATATGCCAGGCAACAAATCGTGCAATCTATTGTTTGTGTCTTCATTATTCAATTTCACTACGGGAAATCACTGTTTTGCATTTCTATTGAACCTGGCTTAGTGCCAAATTTCATATTCATGTCTATAAACCCGGTGCATCTCCTTTATTTCGCTATGTTCATGTTTATACAACAGTTGCATCTCATTTATTTCACTTTGTTCATGTTTATGAATGAGGTGCATCTCCTTTATTTCACTATGTTCATGTTTATAAACCAGTTGTGTCCCCTTTATTTCACTGTGTTCATGTTTATAAACCAACTGCATCTTCTTTAGTTTACTATTATTCAAGTGTTTATTCTATTGCACGCGCCCTCTTAACTTAATTACAATGTGACAGCTCAGCTAGGATTGTCCCTGTTTAGCTTATGATGAAAACATCTGTTTTTGTTTGAAAAACAAAACAAAGTTACGACATTCGGCACACTTCTGTATGCGCATTTTCTCACAGCAGATATGGAAGTGCACGGACTCTGTAATTGTCCAGTCGGGAACATAGTCCTTTAACATGCATCCGCTCGGGGGGGGGGGGGTGTTGTCTGTGTGTGTGTGTCTGTCTGTCTGTCTGTCTGTCTGTCTGTATGTCGCCTTGTCTGTGAATATTTTACCTTTTATATATCGAAGCTTGTGTTCCCACGGACATTTCTTCTGTTCAATAATTTGTGAACTGTCTCCCCACCACGTAGTACTCTATGTTTGCCCACCAGGCACACTTTTTCTGTCATTCGATTTCAAGCGATCTCACAGCAATTGTCACATTTGGTTCTCTTACTACGTGTGTTTTGCCGGTGCGTTTGCGCGCAGGCGTGTTATGCGTACCTGTATATATATATATACACACACACACACACACACACACACACACTCCTTCACTCTTTTTTCTCTCATCTACTCATCTATTCTCTTCTCCTACAGGTTAAGAGTGACCCTGCTCTCAGTTAGTCACCGTTAACGCCATGTCTTGTCTCAGCAGGATGACACGGTCAAGGCAATTCAATGACGGTTACTGCCATAGTCCCCCGTCTCTCTTCCATCTTTCCTTTGCCTCGCGCCTTCCCTCCTCTCTCCCAACCCTGTCTCTCACTCTACCACTCCCTCCTTAACCCTCCCACCTCCATCTCTATCCCTCTTTTCTGACACTCCTCTTCTTCCAACACCCTCAGCACAGGGCATTGTAATAACAGTATTGCGGTGGGTACGTGTGCCATTTTATCGTGATTATATTTGTTTCATTTACCTGTATCTTAAAGTCAGTATTGATTCTTTAGTTTATTGTGTGTGTTTTCTGTTGCCTATCCAGATGCCTTTGTGCATCACATATTTCCATGTGTGTCGTAGGGTTGCCACAACGGATATGTTCGTGATCAAGCCATTTCATTGGTCCCTATTTTGCAGAAAGAACATACAAACGTGACAGTGCTTTAGCACGCTCGTGGTTTAATGTTATCAAGTCTTTTGTTTATTTGTTTGGCTCTTTGCCATTTGCCTTCATCGATTCTCTAATACAGTTCAAAGGAAAATAGGTTAAACGGACACTCGCCGTTCTCACGGGTAGGTTAGAGGAGGAAATGAGGTACCATACTTCTCATTTAACGGGGGGATACCCCTTACCTCGCCACCCCAAAATAAATTCGTGGTGCAGAATTTGTCTTTCAGAAAATGGAGCTAGCTTTCGTTTAATTACTGTATCAGTGTTGTTGTTGTTGTTGTTAACACTCCGTCGATTCTAGTTGTTTACTTTTGTACGACTCAGAGAAATGGAAATGGTGAAGACTTGGTTCCATTCCTGTAGAAAAGCAACACTCTCATTCTGAGCGTGCTCGTGAGGTCGTCAGGTGGTGAGTGCAAGACTTGGATGCTGATTGTCTACTACCGTGATGGGGAATTTGCTGTGATTCTTGCAGTTTCATAGCGTACAAAGTTTGTGGTCCTTGGCAAAATTCATCACAACGCGAACATGGTTAACCAGGCTAGTTGTGCCAAATCGTTCCACTCTAGGTCAAGAAAGGCATTTTTTTTTCAGTTTAAACCCCGATTCTACACACCAGAGCACCAGCACTCATTTACCAGACAAACCCATGTATTTAAATAAGGGAATTAACCCGTTAAAAATGTAATTATCTTGAAGATTGTATGTCGTATGTTGCTCTCCCTTGGTATACCAGTTTCTTCTTTGCTGACAAAATAGTTCGTGCTTGATGTGTGTGTGTGTGTGTGTGTGTGTGTGTGAGAGAGAGAGAGAGAGAGAGAGAGAGAGAGAGAGAGAGAGAGAGAGCAAGCATGTTCACTCCTAACCCATTGGTATCTGATGAAATGTTTCTGTTCCCTTACTTGCATTAGTTAGTTAGTCGCGGTTCCAACTTCACGGCAACGGGTCGTCCCCATTATGCTCCGTTCCTGTCTCCTGTGCCAGTGAATATCACACAAAATGCTCCCCACTGCCCCATTTGAAAAGTGGAATAGACAGGAGACTCGACAAGCCAACAGCCCACACAGGTGCACTGTGCATAATGCCGCCGTCAGAATGCCAACACAAAAGTCCTCCACGGAAAATACATTTCATCGTCGATGGAAGCGGCAGTCACTAGAATACCAGCAGCCTCAGATTACTGCATTAAAAGTCGAGAGCATCGACTTCATTGCCCCGGGATTTATCTCACTTGTATTTACCTCAATTGTATTAATCTCATTAACTGATTAAATATCATGGGATGATTAATAGACTTAAGCGACTTCCCGTATCTGCCATGGAACTCCCTTTAATTTTATATATAATACAATTCCAATTCCAATTTTCAAAACAAAAATTCCAAATTCGGTCTCGTATATTTAAGTCATAACTGTGACACACACCTACTTCCCATTTTCTCCCATTAATTTTGTTTGGTATTAACCTATAGTTTGTTTGAGACTGAATCTGTTATGTACTAAAACTATCTAAAAGTATTCTCATAAATCATCATCAAGTGCCATGTCAGGTGACGTAGGCGTTCATGGCTCTCCACAGATCTCGGTCTTTGGTGTTCTGGATCAACTCTGCTGGTGATATTCATCCATGTCACCTTCTCAGTCCATCCAGCATTATTTCTCTTGGTCTGCTTCTGCCTCTCTTCCCCTCGATCTTTCCAGTTGGCACGTTCTCCAATGTCACTCTTCTCATCACATGACCCAAGAAAGCTGTTTGTCTCTTTCTTATTGTAAAAGTTTTCTATAAAACATAAATTGTGAACGTGTGAAAACCGGTCACTTGATTGATAGGGACAATGCGTTTTTCATATTGTTTAACACACAAAATAGTCGCATGTTAAAGGTGGCAGAAGAGATCACCATTAATCTGCTTAGGCCAGTTTTGTGCAAACAAAAAGACATGATAGTCAGTTTAAACATGTTTAAAAGGCCAACCTACGAACAAACTTTATTTTCAAAGGGTTAAGAATTGCACATGCAGACCCGTCTGACATTCAGCCCTTTGATCACTCTTTCAAACATTATTTCATCCACACATCACCACACTTTCAGACTCACTAAAATTAATGAATGATGTGACTGTTGTTAGCTATGGGGAACAGACTGGTCTACCAAAAGGGGACTGGCTGTTATACTAGGATTTTATTATTATTATTATTATTATTATTATTATTATTATTATTATTATTATTATTATTATTATGGGGGAAGGTAATCTGTACTAAGACAGTGTTTGTATAATTTGCGATTATATGTATCGGGATTGGGGATGTCTTTGATTTCTTGTGGAAGATTGTTCCACAGCTAAGCTGCGGAGTTCGCTAAGCTTGTTTTCCGTAAGTCTGTCCTAGGCTTCGGGATGTATAATATATTTAGTCGTTTACGGTGTCTTGCATTATATTTAAACAATGGGCAAAGGTAATTTGGGCCATTCCAATGTAGGAATTTTGAATTAGGTTGGCCTTGTTGAAAAGTAGGTGTTTGCGGAGTGGTAGTAACTGATGGTGCTTATGTAGGCAAGGATGATCAGTTACGCGTTTACTATAAATTAAACTCATAGCCCGTTTCTGGAGTGAGTAAGGTCCCTTGGTAATCGAATTAGAACAACCGTCCCAGATTGTAGAGCAGTAGTCAAAATGTGTCTGTATGTGAGAAGTATAGAATATCTTCCTTGTGTCTTCATCAAGAACCAAAAGGAAAGGAGGCCCTTCTAGAAGAGGCAAGCCGCGAAAACTCACGGAGAAGAGAAGAAACAGAAATAAACATATTGGAAGGACATGTACAGAGCTGCATAGATAGCTAAATATAGGGGAGCTTGGGGTGACTTGGATCAGGGCCTATACCCGATTTGGGGATAAACGACACCAGAACGACACCAGACAGGCTAAAGAGGGGCAAATCATGGATGGGTCGGGCGGAAGATGTCGTCAGACATGTCTGCAGTCTTACCAGTATCAACCCCGGCAAGGAATGGGTGCCGGGGCCTCCAGCTTTTAAGTGCACTTTCTCCTGCATTATCACACTCGACAGACGGTGCAGAGAGCAGAACTCTGCCGCTGTCAATGCAGAGGTCAACGCGCTCATCTATGAACACTCAGATAGCCCCGAAGTGCTCATCTATACAGATGGATCTGTTGTAAAGCAGCAGAGAAGTGCGTGGGCATTTACAGCCCGTTTAGCGGACCGAACCGTTCAAGAATCCAGTGGTGCCCACTCTATGACCACGAGCAGCATGACGATGGAGGTGATGGCAGTTACACAGGCTTTCATATGGCTGGAATCACAGCATTATACCAACGTGTGTGTACTAAGTGATTCAATGAGCATTATTCAGAAGGTCAAAGCTGGACCTGTACGTAGACAGTGGACTGAGTCGCTGCGGAAGTCTGTTGTATGTAAAGCCACCTTCATCTTCGTCCCGGGACATGCGGGAGTCGAGGGAAATGAACGAGCTGATAAACTGGCTGGCTCTGCACCCCCTGTAGATGGCCAGCCCATGGATCGTGCCGATGTTATTAACGTCCTTAAAGATATGGCGAGAACAGAGGACTTTGACGTCAGTGAATCCACATCGTTGTCCAGGATGAAAGAATTGAGAGTAAGAATCGGCACGGCCAGACGCGAGAGGTACATCGGGAAAACGAGGTGCCTCGTCAACCAACACAGAACTGGCACTATTAGCCACCGAACACTGATGCATATGCTGGGGGGGGGGGGGGGGGGGGGGGGTGAGGATTTGAGCACCTATGGACCTGCCCGGAGTGCAGTGAAGATATCCCAACTGATAACTGATAACTTAACTGACACCAGAAGAGGAGTTTATCTAAGAATTTCTACTGGCTTTGTCTGTCTGTCTGTCGGTCGGTGTGTGCGCGCGTGTGTGTGTGTGTGTGTGTGTGTGTGTGTGTGAGTGAGAGAGAGAGAGAGAGAGAGAGAGAGAGAGAGAGAGAGAGAGAGTTACAGAGTATTCAACACACGACGTCATCGCCTTATTGAAGAACATATGTTTATGACTCTTAAACGAGCGTTACCTGTTTTACATACGGCAACGGGAACTATGTTTTACCTTCCTGGTATCGTATACACATTAAATACTGGCGTTGCTAAAAACACCATTCTGACAATACGTGGCGAAACAAGCAGGGAGATACATAACACACGTGCAATAATAACATTATGGAAAAACCGGAGAATCTCATCTTATGTTCCTCTTGTACCTTGCGGTGTTGAAGTGAAGTATAAACAGCGGGAGAGTGCCCGCTTGTTGGCTTCATGTTTCGATATTCCCATGGACTGTTATTCCCTGCGCCCATCGTTTACGTGGTCGGCCTCTTCCTCTGCTTCCCTCTGGTCTGTACACCATTGCTTGTTGTGGTATACTGTTAGTTGGTAGTCTTGTTATATGGCCAAACCATTTAACTTGCTGTTTTCTAATGAAAGCTAGCGCTGCTACAACCACATTTTTAGTCCTGATTTCTTCATTTCTGATTTTCGCTCTTCTTGATACATTGAGTATTCTTCTCAGGAATCTCATTTCCGTTGTTATGATCAATCTTATAATAAAAAGACGTGAATTGCGACGAGAAAAAGGGTGTTGAGGCACTATATAAAACCCGTACTTTTGTATGGATGTGAAACGAGGATAATGAGCAAACAAGCTGGAAAACATCTAAGTGGAAATATGGTTTCTGAGGAAAATGCAAAGAATACCATGTATAAACAGAAAAACCATTGAGCAAGTCCGACAGAAGGCAGATGAAAACTGTAAGCTGATTAGAGAAATTAGACTTAGTCATTATTTTAGAAACACGTTATGAGTAGAAATAAACTGTAGAACTTGGTAACAACTGGCAAGTTGCGGGGAGATGAACAAGGGGAAGACAGAGAATTAAATATATGTATGGCTTGGACATATGTGGCGAAGGGGTTATGAATGTTGCGGGAGATTTGGGAACCGGTTTGTCCTTCTCCAACTGAGAATACAAAAAATATTTGCTTTACAACTAAGTTACTATGTGCGTCGTAGCCGGGTTTGCGAGTTGCACAAGCCTGATCACTGAGTCACTTTGTTAATCGGTTTGCCACTTCTAAGATTAGCTTACCCAAAGCTCTGGTATTTACACATAATCTCTAGTCTTTCGATCACCTGACAGGAGAGTATTATAGGGAAGTGAATTGATTAGGGAAACGTGTAACATAGTCTCCCAGCTTGTAAATCTCAGACAGTTTAAGTTTAAGGAAGTGTTTGTGCTGTTGTTAACACCGTTGGCTTTTCAATCATTAGAGCACAGTTAAGGAACAGAAACACTGCTCACACTGTACAATTTCTGAAGGCAGATGTATAGTATTAGTGTATCGCATGCAACATCTGGTTGTGACATTACTACATTCAGCCAATAGTTTATTGCTGCAGAACCTGACATCGCACGCACAGACAGTCAACCAGCTGGGATATAGCTTGTCATGTACACAACACGCTGAGATCGTCACCTGTTGCTTCGTGACTCCAATATACTTGTGAATATTTGCAAACTGTATCGTCGGGCCTATACTTTCCTATTACCCAGTGTTCATAGTTTGAATCAATATTTTTCACAATAGGGCCAGTGGACAATATTTTCCTGATTTCGACTGTTAACTAAAGCTACTAGAATACAGTCATCGTTTGGGACTATTCTATTGTCCAGTGGCGTACCTAGTTTTCGAGACGAATGGCAACCGAAGTGCAAGATTATTATTCAACCCAGGGAGTTGATCCAGACTGTTCGATTCCTAAGCACCGACCACTGTCTGATCCTACTGCTATTTTCCCGGATTTCTTCTTTGTAAGTGATTGCTTTTAGACGTTCAGGTAGAGTTTGATCAATATATAATGACACAAAGTAGTGCAGCTTTACATAACAGAGTTACGACACATACAGAACGTTGCGGCGGTTAGCCTTCATCAGCAAACAAACACATTCACAAACACAACATACAGTCAAGGAGAACTCCTGTGACTACATTAGAAGGTGATGACAGGACGAGAGGAACAAATGCATGGGAAAATGGAAGCAATGAAGAGGAAACGAGAATTGACAAAATGTTAATTGAAAAGAATGTTAGTCGAAGAAAATGTTTAATAGAAAAACTGTTTATAGAGAAAAAAACTGTATACTCACCTCACGTACGGACCTGTGAATGTTTACGGAAATCTCAGGTGTATTTTTATAACGGTGCTGGATGTTACGGTACAGTGAGCACATAGAAAGAAGGGGGCGGGGTAGGAGGCGTGTAAAATTGACCACGGCCCCATTGTGTTATTGGTCTGGGTGGACTGGCGTGTAGGAACACGCGTACTACATAGACACACTTCAACTGACAAAATGCTAGTGTATGTGGACATGCAAGAAGAGAGAGAGGAAGAGAGAGAGAGAGAGAGAGAGAGAGAGAGAGGAGAGCGAGAGAGAGAGACAGACAGAGAGAGACAGAGAGAGACAGAGAGAGGAAAAGTGCCTGCGACCTACCACATGGGGTATATTGTAACCTACGAAATAGTCAGTATGGTTGCTAGTCATACAACGCGCTTCAGGAGCCCCTCGCCCAGTCCTAGAGTTGTTGGGGTTGTGTAAGATCCAACCACTGGCAATGCACGTGAAGAAGGTATGCACAGAGAAGCCAGATGTAAGAGGAGAGAGAGAGGGAGAGAGAGAGTGAGAGAGAGATAGAGAGAAAGGGAGAGAGAGAGAGGGGGAGAGGAAGAGAGAGAGGGAGAGAAAGAGGGAGGGAGAGAGGGAGAGAGAGAGGGAGAGAGAGGGAGAGAGAGAGTGAGGGAGGGTGAGAGCGAGAGAGGGGGAGGGCAAGAGAGAGATCAAGGGAGGGACAGAAAGCGCGAGAGGGAGTGAGAGAGGGAGAGAGAGAGCGAGAGAGAGAGGGAGTGAGAGAGGAGGAGAGAGAGCGAGAGAGGGGAGAGCGAGAGAGAGAGGGAGAGAGCGAGAGGGTGAAAGAGAGAGAGAGGGAGGGAGAGAGAGAAAGAGAGAGAGAGAAAGAGAGAGAGAGAGAGAGAGAGAGAGAGAGGAGAAGTGCCTGTGATATACCACATGAGGCATGTGGGGCGCGTCAGTCTACACATACGACGTTTCCCTCGTACTGTCCCCTATGAAATAGTCAGTATGGTTGATTGTTACAAAGCACACTTCAGGAGCCACTCGTCCAGTGTACGAGTTGATGGGGCTGTGTGAGATCCAACCACTGGTAATACAAGTGAAGTAGGTAGGCACAGAGAAACAAGATGTAAGGAGAGATAGAGAGAGAAGAGAGAGAGAGAGCGAGAGAGAGAGAGAGAGAGAGAGAGAGAGAGAGAGAGAGAGGAAAACTGCATGTGATATACCGCATGAGGAATGCAGAGTGGGTAGGTCTAAAAATGCGAGGCTTCACTCCTACTGTTCTCTATGGAATAGAGGCAGTAAGGTTAATTGCTATACCACGAATTTGAGGATCAAATCTTCCAGTGGTTGTGTTAAAATCAGACCACCGGCAATATAGTTGGAATATGTGGGTACAGAGAAGCCTGATGGAGAGAGAGAGAGAGAGAGAGAGAGAGAGAGAGAGAGAGAGAGAGAGAGAGAGAGAGAGAGGAAAAGTGGAAGGAGGAAAAGGAGGAAAAGTGCCTATGACACGCCCCTGATGTATGCGGGGACGGTCGGTCTACAAATACGAGGCTTCACTCATACTGTTCCCTATGAATTCGGGGCAGTAAGGTTGATTGTTATACAACGTATTTGAGGATCAAATCATCCAGTGGTAGTTTTAAAATCAGATCCCTGGCAATATAGTTGGAATATGTAGGCACAGAGAAGAAAGATGGAGAGAGAGAGAGAGAGAGAGAGAGAGAGAGAGAGAGAGAGACTGGAAAAGTGCCTGCGACACGCCCCTGATGTATACGGGGTCGGTCAGTCTACAAATACGAGGCTTCCCTCATACTGTCCCCTATGGAATAGAGGCAGTAAGGTTGATTGTTATACAACGTATTTGAGGATCAAATCACCCAGTGGTTGTGTTGAAATCAGACCACCGGCAATATGGTTGGAATATGTAGGCACAGAGAAGTGAGATGGAAGAGAGAGAGAGAGAGAGAGAGAGAGAGAGAGAGAGAGAGAGAGAGAGAGAGAGAGGAAAAGAGATAGAGATTTGAGAAGTGCCTACGGCACGCCACCGGATGTGTATGGGGTCGATCGGTCTACATATACGAGGCTTCACTCATACTGTACCCTATGAAATAGAGCCAGCAAGGTTGATTTTTATACAACGTATATGAGGATCAACCCCCCCCCCCCCCCAGTGGTTGTGTAACATCAGACCACCAGTAATATAGTTGGAATAGGTAGACACCGAGAAGCAAGATGGAGAGAGAGAGAGAGAGAGAGAGAGAGAGAGAGAGAGAGAAGAGAGAGAGAGAGAGTTTGGAAAAGAGCCTACGACCCACCACACATGGCATAGGTAGGCACAGAGAAGCACTATTGTTGAGAGAGAATGAGCGAGAGAGAGAGATTAAGAGAGATCGAGAGAGAGAGAGAGAGAGAGAGAGAGAGATCGGAAGAGAGCCTACGACACGCCACACATGACTATATGTAGGCACAGAGAAGCACGATTGTTGAGAGAGAATGAGAGAGAGAGAGGGATTGAGAGAGACAGAGATTGCAAAAGAGCTTACGACACGCCACACATGGCATAGGTAGGCGCAGAGAAGCACGATCGTTGAAACTGAATGAGAGAGAGATTGCGAGAGAGAAAGAGAGAGAGGGGGCAGAGAGAGATTGGAAAAGAGCCTATGACACGCCACATATGGCATAGGTAGGCACAGAGAAGCACGATTGTTGAGAGAGAGAGAGAGAGAGAGAGAGAGAGAGATTGAGACCGAGAAAGAGAGAAAGAGAGAGTGAAGATTGGAACAGGGCCTACGACCCGTCACCCATGGCATAGGTAGGCATAGAGAAGCACGATTGTTGAGGGAGAATGAGAGAGAGAGAGATTGAGAGAGAGAGAGAGAGAGAGAGAGAGAGAGAGATTGAGTGAGAGATTAGAAAAAAGTCTACGACACTCCACCCATGGCATAGGTAGGCACAGAGAAGCACGATTGTTGAGGGAGAATGAGAGAGAGAGATTGAGAGAGAGACACAGAGAGAGATAGGAAAAGAGCCTACGACACGTCACGCATGGCATAGGGGCGATACGCCACACATGGCATAGGTAGGCGCAGGGAAGCACAATCGTTGAGATTGAATGAGAGAGAGATTAAGAGAGAGAACGAGAGAGAGAGGGGGGAGAGAGATATTGGAAGAGAGCCTACGACACGCCACACATGGCATAGGTAATGTCCACAGAGGAGCCCGATTGGTGAGAGAGAATGAGAGAGAGAGAGAGAGAAAGATTGAGACCGAGAAAGAGAGAAAGAGAGAGAGAAGATTGGAAAAGGGCCTACGACCCGTCACCCATGGCATAGGTGGGCACAGAGAAGCACAATTGTTGAGAGAAAGTGAGAGAGAGCGATTGAGAGAGAGAGAGAGAGAGAGAGAGAGAGATTGAGAGAGAGAGATTGAGAGAGATAGATTGGAAAACAGCCTATGACACTCCACCCATGGCATAGGTAGGCACAGAGAAGCACGATTGTTGAGGGAGAATGAGAGAGAGAGAGAGATTGTGAGAGAGACAGAGAGAGAGATTGGAAAAGAGCCTACGTCACGCCACACATGGCATAGGGGACAGGGTAGAGGATACGTTGGAGGCCGGACAAGGGTGATATCAGGAGGGTGTGGAAGCAACCGAGTGGGGAGGGGAAATGACTACGATTAGATGAAACTATGTTGGGTGTTGAGGCCGTGTGGTGTTAGGCACCCCATAGTGAATATGAGCCGGTTTTCTGTATTCTTGCGATGTTGCTGACCAGAGGAGCAGGACTGGATGCCAGTGACCTGGACATCGGAAGCACCTTGATGGTTGGCGCTATTGAAGTGGGTGGAGACAGGCTTGCTTTCGTTGGTGTTGATGTCCATCAGATGTTGGCGGAATCTGTCGGCTAGCATGAGACCCGTCTCCCCAATGTACTTCATATCACACCTTTTGCATATTATGGCGTAAATAATGTTGCGACTGGTGCAGGAAAATTCTTCTGTGATGCGTAAATTGCCTTTGGGGAATCGCACTACTGGAGTGTGGATCACATATGGGCAGGTCTTGCATCGAGATCTCAGGCAAGCCTTAGTTCCTAATTGTGAGGGTGGAGGTGGAAATCCCTGTACTCTATTGTGGACGAGTACATCCCTGAGGTTACGGTCACGTCTGTAGGCCACTAATGGTTTCTCTGAAAATATCGCGCTGGTAGTAGAGTCAGCTTGAAGGATAGATAGATGTCGAAAGAGGATATTCTTGACTGAAAAATTATGCGGATGGTAGGTAAGAGAAAGTACCGGTCGAAGGTTTTTTGGTCTAGGTGCAGAGGTGAGAGCCTCTGCGCGGCTAACGGGTAGAACCCGGCGGAAGGCTGATGATAGGACATGATCCGGATAGCCACGAAGCCTGAAGAAGTCCAACATTTCCTGAGCATTGTGCTGAAAATCCTCATCATTTTGGCATAGTCGTCGAAGGCGCAGAAGTTGAGAATAAGGAATAGCGTCTTTGCAGGCCGGAGGGTGAGAGGAGGTGTAGAGTAGAAAGGCGTGAGAGTCAGTCGGTTTGTAGTAGACCGTCGTGGTGAGACCATGGGTCCCAATAGAAACGGTAATGTCTAAGAAGTTGACAGAAGTAGAGGAAATATGGGAAGTGAGTTTGATAGAAGGATGAAAGTTGGAGAAGAAGTCTATGAATCTTTCGAGATCCGCCCGTGGCATACAGGTGACACCAACACCATCATCGATGTATCGCCTGTATAGTTCAGGGATTCTACCGTTGTAGAGTTGCCATATCTGGTACTCAAGGTGGCCCATAAAGAGGCATGCGTAACTAGGGCCCATTTTAGTACCCATTGCAACCCCGCTGATCTGATTGAAGTACTGGCCGTTAAACTCAAATGAGTTGAGAGTAAGGACCAGCTCAGCCAGGCGCAGAATAGCGTCCGTGGCAATAGTAGGGTTGGGACGCCTGTCAAGGAAGAACTTTATAGCTGAGAGACCATCATTGTGTGGGATAGACGTGTACAGTGAGGTCACATCAAGGGTGAAGATGTGATACTGGGTATCAGACGTGAATGTTATAGATTCAAACGTCGCTATCGCATGGTTGGTGTCTTTCAAATATGATGGGAGGTCACCAACCAGCGGTTGGAAAATTCTGTCTAAGAACCCGGATATGTACTCAGTGGGGCATGCACAGGCTGATACGATCGGTCTGCCCG